>JBAMBS010001150.1:0-56280 GCA_037044455.1 Zygothrica quintamaculata | reverse complement strand
TTGCTGTTGTTGTTATTATTGTTGCTCTGCGTGTTGTTGTTGCGTCTGTGTCGTATTGCATATTTTAAATGTAATTATTATTAATTTGGTTTTTGAAGATTTTATATATCAGCGCTTGCATTGACAATAATTAAAAACGGCAATTTGCTGTCCCAATGCGGGTTAATTTTTTTCTTGAAGCTTTTATTTTTGTTTTTATTTATTTTATTTTTTTTTATGTAACAGAATGTTTTAAGTTCTGTGCTTTTATTAATTTACATAGATAATGTAAAAGGTTTTTGTTTTTATTATTAAGTTTAAACGTATAATCTAATCATAAGTAATATTTTAAAATCTGGCAATTTTGTCTTACTGTCAATTTTATTAGACTAGTTTGAAGGACAATTCAATGAATTTATTTTAATATTGCGAAAATTTTGATATTAAAATCATTTTGTTTTACTACAGTCCTTTGGCTATGAGTATTTAAAATTTGTAAGATCTTCTTCTTAAATATCCTCTTCAAGTTTATATTAAAATTATAATAACTTACGCTAAATGAAAAATATTTTATATGTAAAATTATAAAATCAAGCACTTACAACCAATAATCATCAAATCGTTTGTTATATATTTAATATAAATGGTATTTCATATGTGTACAACATTTTTTGCTATATACAATCTTACTGGAGCCCACTGTATAGCGTAACAACTTGTTTAGTGCGCAGAAGATAGATACAAAGAGATACAACGTTCTAATTATTGCTCTCTTGATTTTGGACTCTCTTTAATTGCATTCGATTTTTTTTTTTTTTGAATTTCTGTTGAACAATGAATGCGCCAATTGGAGAACATATAAAGAAATGTAATTGTAATTAAAGTTGGTTAATAATAATACTAATAAGAATCCAAATACATTAATTTAATAAAGTTCAAAATTGTTTTCAAATCAATTAATAATATAACTGTTAAATCTAATCCATCAACAGATTAGCATTGCATTATGTGATGCTTTTCTTATACTACTTTAACTACTGTATGTTCAGTGCATACGATAAACTAGATATGTTTATATTTTTTTTTTTTATAGTTCAAGGACTCATTTTTTATTTTTATGCAATTTATAAATAAATATTTTTATTTCAAATATATTTAACTTTACAATCAAAATTTAAGTACACTTATATGTATCTTATCGACTTAAATTAAAAGATTTTAAAAAGTTTTAATAATCAACCGATTGATTGTAGTTTGGAAATTACAAAAATGCATATCCGTATTAAGAATCCTTAATAAGACAAGGCGATGTAGTACCTAGAAAATAATTAATTCAATTAAAGTTAATTGAATTAATTATTTTCTAGGTATAATGCCTTGTTTAAGGATCTTAATAGGATATGCATTTTTGTAATTTCCAAACTACAATCAATCGGTTGATTATTAAAACTTTTTAAAATCTTTTAATTTAAGTCGATAAGATACATATAAGTGTACTTAAATTTTGATTGTAAAGTTAAATATATTTGAAATAAAAATATTAATTTATAAATTGCATTAGTTTATTTGTATACATTAAAAATTCTAATTATTCTAATTTTATATAATTTTCTTATCTTGCTGTGTCTGGTGCTTAACGAATGATTACTGATTGCTCTTAAGAATTGTCTCCAAGACAGTGATACATTCACCTTAATAGATTTCTTTAGTTGCGATAAGGAATTGACAATTGATTCATCTTTACGAATTATTTACAAAAACTGTCAAATATCAAAACCCATTTTAACCATATTAAAACCTAAAACTTGAGTTAAGTAAATTAAAAAAATTTTAAATGCTAAATACCTTCTGGTCATTTTGAAATAAATATTATAATATATAAAATTGTTATCAATTAAGAGCAATAATTCAGATTAAACATTTGACTAAGAAAAATCATTTCAAAAGACCCAAACATCAGTTTATAAGAACTTAAAGTAAATATAAAGTCAGCTTGTATGCAATTTCAATTGAATGTACTTCTGGGTATTATCTTATCAAATAATCCAATAAATATTTATATGCCAAAACACTTGATGTGCCAAATGAAAGAGAGCATTAACCTAGTAGGAATACGTCACTTGAAGTAAGTTTGAGCAAAAATCTAAGACTTCTTTCTATTTATATTCGTATCGCCAATAAACTGCAAACAATTTTGATAACAGAATCTTGTTTATAACAAATTAACCAATCTCAATAATACCAAAGAACACAAAATTCTAAAAATAAAAAAATGAGTCCTTGAACTATAAAAAAAAAAATATAAACATATCTAGTTTATCGTATGCACTGAACATACAGTAGTTAAAGTAGTATAAGAAAAGCATCACATAATGCAATGCTAATCTGTTGATGGATTAGATTTAACAGTTATACTATTAATTGATTTTGAAACAATTTTGACCTTTATTAAATTAAAGTATTTGGATTCTTATTAGTATTATTATTAACCAACTTTAATTACAATTACATTTCTTTATATGTTCTCCAATTGGCGCATTCATTGTAAAACAGAAATTCAAAAAAAAAAAGTCGAATGCAATTAAAGAGAGTCCAAAATCAAGAGAGCAATAATTAGAACGTTGTATCTCTTTGTATCTATCTTCTGCGCACTAAACAAGTTGTTACGCTATACAGTGGGCTCCAGTAAGATTGTATATAGCAAAAAATGTTGTACACATATGAAATACCATTTATATTAAATATATAACAAACGATTTGATGATTATTGGTTGTAAGTGCTTGATTTTATAATTTTACATATAAAATATTTTTCATTTAGCGTAAGTTATTATAATTTTAATATAAACTTGAAGAGGATATTTAAGAAGAAGATCTTACAAATTTTAAATACTCATAGCCAAAGGACTGTAGTAAAACAAAATGATTTTAATATCAAAATTTTCGCAATATTAAAATAAATTCATTGAATTGTCCTTCAAACTAGTCTAATAAAATTGACAGTAAGACAAAATTGCCAGATTTTAAAATATTACATATGATTAGATTATACGTTTAAACTTAATAATAAAAACAAAAACCTTTTACATTATCTATGTAAATTAATAAAAGCACAGAACTTATCGTTTTACCCCACAGTGCGCTGCCAGCAGAGAGTGTTAAAAGACGCATTTAAAGTGGCGACGCATCGACCGCTTTGAGCTCAGTTCGTCGTCGTACGCCTAACGTATCGAAACAGTTTTACAGGAGTTTCCCCGCTATTTCCCTCGCTTAATTTCCCGGCGCTTGTTTATCGAAAAACAAAACATTCTGTGTTTACATAAAAAAAAAAAAAAATAAAATAAATAAAAACAAAAATAAAAGCTTCAAGCAAATTAAAAAAAAATTAACACACAAAAAAGGCATTGGGACAGCAAATTGCCGTTGTTTAATTATTGTCAATGCAAGCGCTTGGCCATATGATAAAATCTTCAAAAACCAAAATAAAAATAATAATAATTACATTTAAAATATGCAACTGGCTGGCCAAATCAACAGCAACAACAGCAACAGCAACAACAACAACAGCAAGAGCAACAATAATAACAACAACAGCAACAGCTACGCAACTGTAGAAAGTTTTTATTATTATTATATTTAATACGCGTCCCTTACAAAAAAAAACCCGCAATACCCCCCGCTTAACCCACATACCCGCAACTCCCCTTGCGCGAGCCTCAAGCCAAAAACAAACAAACAAAACAAACGCCAAAGTCAAAGCCAAAAGTTGAAGCATCCACAAAATTTGCTTTTTGCGTCCAACGAAATAGAAATTCAAGTGGTTTAGCGTTATTATTATTTTTTTGCTTTTTCTCGACTGTGTGTGCCTGTGTGTGTGCGTGCTCTGTGTGTGTGTGTGTGTGTGTGTGTGTGTGTATATGTGGTGTATCTGTATGCATAACATACCAAATTGGCAACAATTTTTAACAACTTTTTGTAAATAAATAAATTGAAAAATATAATAAAAAAAAATGTCTGGTCCACTGCCCGAAATCAATACTGAGCAGCTGAGCACATTGAAACAGGTAAGCAGAGAATAACCGCTCTTTTCTTATAGGCTTTACTCTTATGTATGGCGCTCTTTCCTCCTCGACTTCTATATTCTCTATTTATCTTGCTCTTCCAAGTGCCGTTTGGCACACTGGCGCATATAACATAAAAAATAAAAAATAATTACAATATGTTGACACATGTTAAGGGGAAAATTTTTAATATGTTCGAGCAATGATAAGAGTAAATGATCATTAACTAACTAACTAATCATATTATGGAATTTATATATCTATATATTAAGACTAGAAATTAACTAATACTGACTTGTTTTTTGCATATTTTAAGCCTTACGCTCGGTGCAAGTTTAAAGGTTATTGTCATGAAATTAACTTCTAGTCTTAATTGTAGCTTAACGATGTTGTTTTAACTTTAGTACATCAATTAAAAATTATTCATTCTATACTAGATATACTTTCCTAATGTATAAATTAGAAATATTTATAGCATTTGTTTGCTAGGTGCAAGGTTTTATATGCATCACAATACGAGCTGTGCAAGAATTGAATTAAAATGCAAAGATCAATTTGTGTTAGTTGAGATATCTATAAATATAATAAATACTTACATATATATATATATATATATATATATATATAAAGTTAAAGATACATGGGAATATATTTTTAATAATTATTTATCTACTATAAAATAGCTATATCTATATATATCATATATACTATAAAGGATTTGCAACTGTTTTCAATTTCATATGTTTATATGTTAGCGAATGTTTCTGCTTCATTACCATGAAGATATCGATAACATTATATATATATTTTTTTATAAGAAAACGTTGCATTGGTTTCTTTGGCCTTGTGATAAAAAAAAAATCAGAAAAAAAAATATTGAACAAAAAAAAACCCTATGATTAATTGCGCTTTAAATGTTGAGTAAACTAAGTTGATCGAGCGACTTGAGATTATTGAAGCGTTTCAAGCCTATGGAAATTAAGTTTTGTTGCGACGTTGCATGCCACATTTAATGTTTAGCAATTTACATGCAACTGTCACACTGTGCCAGTACACTGCATACACATGGCCAGAAGAGCTCTGGCAAGTAATATTACTAACACAAAAAAAAGAAACCAAAAAATTTTAAATTAAAAACCAGAAGAAAAACGTCAATAACTTGATCTGGCCATTGCTCTTCGTGCCGCGTGCAGCTGTTGCGCATTGTTGACGTTATTTCTTTGGTTTTTTTTTTTTACGTATTTCAAAGAAACGGAAAACAAATTTTTTTCTTTCTTTAAAAATTTGCCAAGTCCAGCAAAAAATTAGCATGGCACAGCCACGCCCAATGCAAGCGACCCACAAAAAATTAAATAAATCAAATGGTTAACTGCAAATTACAAATAAAGCAGAAACAAATTCTAAAACTGAAAATGAAACCAAAAATAAAAAACCAGTTAAAGTCACAAAATGTGACACAGTTTGGTAAAAACAAACTAAAGATCTTCATCTGTGAAATATTTAAACGTTTTTTTATTATTTTTTGTTTTTAGTTTTTTTTTTTATTTTTTATTTTGTTTTTTTTTTTGCCTTCATTATAATTGCCATTTCATGGCAGAGCAAACGCAATTACCAGAGACAATTAACTTATCATAAGTCCGGGTAAAAGTGATCTCTCAGCGTGCCCTTTGACCAAGATAAAGCTTAATAAAAAAAAACAGTATTTTATACATATATTTTATATATATATTTTATATATGTGTATGTTAATGTGTGCTCTATATTATGTTTATATGTACAATGTCCATATGTACAGTTATAAACATTTTAAAATGTAAATAAATTCTGCTGTTTTGCATTGAAAAACTGAAACTGGTTTCTCTAGTCATTGATAAAATCACCAAGAGAATAAGTATTAAACTATAAAAAAACACGGATATATATACATGTATGTATATATATATATATATATTTATATAAATTTATATAGATTTGAGCTTAAGTAGATAGCAGACCTAAATTCTATAGCATTGGGTTAAACCGTTTCATAATAATAAACATTTTCATGACACGCACTGCAATAAGTGACATGTGATAGATATAGAATTATTAACTTATTGTATAGATTGTCTTGCTGATATCTATATATGTTATATAACATATGTAACTAAATATATATATATATATATATATATATAAATGTATATTGATGTGAAATAAACTTTATATGAATTGATTGTTGCATGCTATGAAAACCAGATACGGTGCAAGGTTTGACGTTTATATTAAGCGCATCTTATTCCAATGTAACGTAACGAATTAAATATAATTTTTGATTTTAAATATTTATATGAAAAGCGTATATAAATTTAATAGATTTTCTAATCGATATCGAAATCTAATAATATTTATTTACTTTTAAATGCAACGAAAAATTCAAAAACTTATGCAAAAAATGTTGCAAGCAACGCGGTCAAAAGTTTTAGGTACATGCAAGTATTGCGTACATTACGTAATAATATGCTGTGAGGCAAGAATCAAGCGGTGCAACTACTGAGCATTTTACAGGAGTCAAGTTTTTACTGAATAAAATAAAATAAAATACGAGAAACGAACAAAAAAAACCAAAACAAAGACAATTAAATTTTTATTGAGCTTCAGCATAGAGACAAGTTTTCAAATCTGTTGTATATAGTACTATATACTTTATGGATTCCAAGACATTGTATTATCTGTCTCTTTCTTTCTGCATAACATAAACTATATGTATCTATATATATATATCTGCAATTACTTGTGCTCATTAAGCATTTTATTTGTATATATAAAAATCTGATTCCTATACTTGCATAACTCCATACTTTGCATTATAAACGATTTCTCAGCCTTCTATTTTAATTATTTAATATTTAGATTATTTTTCATAATTTGTTTTGTTTTAAATTTTGCCTTGCGTTTTGTTTTAAAAACTTGGTCAAGTTGCAAATTTCAAAAATAAAAACAAAAAAGAAAAATACAACAAAGAACGAAAGGCACTCGCACAGTGGGCCACAAGGAAGTTAATTCAGTTTCAGCGATAAAGAAACAGATTTGTTTTAAGCTAAAACATTCCCTTAAACCAGATTAGTACCTGCAATTTAATTTACTGTTGAAACACTATAAAAATTAAATGTGTATAGTAAAAATATATTTTTAAACCAAACGTCTTGGCCTAAACAACTGGTGAGTGGCAAACTGGCAACAGGGGTTAGCCTTGTTATTGAATTTCAAGTACTTTGTGTGGTCAAAACAGAGTTAAGTTGATGATTTAAACCAACTATTTGGTTGGCATGAATCAACCTAACTCTTTATTTATATATATTTATATATATATGTATGTATACATGTGTGCTGTTATGTGTATTATTGTGTGTGTGTGTGCTTAAGGTTTACAATTGAGCAATCAATAAACGCATGCAAATGTTATTTGTATGACGCGTAACTGGTAATCACGGCACACAACACAGACATTGATATATGTATGTCAAATTTTATGGCATTAAGTACTTGTATTAATCAAGTGACTAACTAATTAATCACTTAATCAAAAGGCTGTTGCAATATTAATAAAAATTCCACTTTAATTTGACAACAAAAAATAATATAATAAAATTGGGAAGTCATCGGCTTTAAATACAAATAAAACCTTCAAATATATATCGTAAATTGGCAGACATATAAATTGGCAAAAACACAATGAAAATAAAGGTGTAAAATTGTCTAAGTTCGACTCAAATATGCCCTATAAGAAAATGTAAATTAAATATCTTAAGAGTTCACCACAAAATATAAAGTAGAAAGTTGATTATAAAATCGTTTTCTAAACGAATATTTTTTATTAACCATTTTTTTTGTTTGGCATAAATTTAGCAGTTAAAACTGCATAGAAAATTTAACTATGAATTTGCTTGAATTCAACTTTTCAATTAAATTTTATTAACCTTCTTTCTCTGTTTTCGTTGTTAAATTTATTATTACAGTGGTAACTCAATTGTTGAACAAAACATTTTTCTTTGTATATTGTGCGGTGTGCGATTAGAAGGTTAAAAAACAGGTAGTAGGAAGCATCTCAGAGCACACAATCTATAAGTATACTTTGACTCAAGTATTAGCTATATCTCTTTATCTGCTCATTAATCTGTTGGATCGTGGCTTAAGAGCTAAAGAGACCAAATTTGGTAAAAACTAAATGTAGGAAACAAGTTGCAAATTAAATTTGTTTTTAAATTTAGCATAAATAAAATTACTAGGCTAAGTTTTCACTCAATTCAATTACTTATTATTATTATACACCGGTTTTATTTGGATCAAATAAATAACACTATCATACTAGATGACTGGTTACGACTTCAAATAAGAATTAAAAATTTACTCAAAACCATATAAAATCGATACTTACTTTAATACGATTGACGATTGATTTAAACCATTCAATGAATTCAAGTGTGTTTGAATACTTAAGATAAAGTAATATTTTAAACGTATTCATAGAATCAACTTTGACTTTTCTGTTCTAGCAATAAACTAAAAACTTGCACCCAACACTATTTGCCTTGCACGAAAGAATTTGAATAAAATTTTATGATTCATTCGAATCGAATGTTGGTAAATGCAAAGTCTAAGCTATATACTAATGCTTGACTGCTGTTAAAACAAATAGACCCTATTATATTTTAGGGTATGTAAAATTGGCATTGAAACAAGGCTAAATTAACAGTTATTAAGGCAAACAACTTTATGACTATCAAAAAAAAAACAGCAAAAACAAGTTAAAACTCTGATTGTGAATAGATTGAGAGATTGTTAGATTGATTGGCTTAACGTGTATAAACAACCGCAATGAATTACATCAACAGAAGCCACAAGTTAAGCCCGAGGTTAATCTACTCATATTAGCCAAGACTAAGTGTTTATAGCCAATTTAGTGGGTGTTTAATGTTTAATCATAAAAGATTACAACGTTTAGATTTTAGATAATTAACAATGTTTAATCTAATTATTTAATTTGGTTATTACAATTTTTATTTTTTTTTTTTTTTAAGTTTCGTAAACTGATGAACGATGAACTTAATGATACCCATGATGACTATTTCCTCTTACGTTGGCTACGTGGTAAGTTACATCTGTCTTTAAACAAGGTCAAAAACCCTTAAATATAAATTCAATTAACATTTTTACTTATTTCCATAGCTCGTAAATGGAATGTGGATGCAGCTGAGAAAATGCTTAGAGCGGTAAGAAAAGTTCAAAATAAATAATTTAAACTACTGGAAAATAAATAATTATTTAAGTATAGATTATAAAGAATACGGATTTCAAGATAAATAATACATAATTGTTAAAAATTAAGTTCATTTCATTTGTAGCAAAAACTTCCATTATACAAAACTTGATATATTCGGCTTAATTGCTAGTTGAGATTCCATAGAGATCTTGTAAAAAGAAACAGACGTAGATCAAAGAACATAGTTATAGATGCTGATCAGAAGTTTATATACATTATATAATGAAATATGCTAACCTTTAACTCTGTAAAATATCTCTCTAAAAGTAGAATTATAATATTTCGCTGTTTAAACCGTTTTATGGATAAAACTCATACTACATCATTAAAAATACTTTTTGACTTATGGAAAGTAGCAATTAGCCGTATGATTTTTGTGCATTTCAAAAGTAAGCTATAATCACCCCCCCCCCCCCCCCCCCTCCCCATCTGCACTTATTCTTAATAAACGCATATCATATTAAAAGTAGCGTTTGACTTGCTCTTTGCTAAAAAAAAAACAAAAGTTCAAGCAGATCATACATATAGATATATATATATATATATATATAATTTCCTAAAAAATCAATTGCTATCTTTTTGTGATGAGTATCTTCAGTTAACAAAACTTATCATCAACTTCTCGTCTATGGCAAATATATAGATTCAATCAGTTAAATCCATTTAATGCCAGAAATATAGATTGAACTAGTTCAAATCATATGGAATATGTTTAGATATGTGGTACTGCTCTATCTTTTAAGTTGGAGAACTATTTTCAACTATTTTCTCTTTGTAGAGTTTGAAAACGCGTGCCATGTGGAATGTGGACAATATTGAGAAATGGGATGCACCCAGAGCACTGCAAGAGTTCTTGCCCTATGGCCTTATGGGTTATGACAACGAAGGTTCACCAGGTATGTGTGTGTGTGTATATATAGTCTTACTCTTATTTCTTTAATAAACTTCATTTCTACTGTTAATTTCAGTGATTGTTTGTCCATTTTATAATTTCGATATGTGGGGCATGATGCACTGTGTAACACGCTTTGAGTTCCAAAAGTATCTGGTATTGCTGCTGGAGCGCTTCATGAAGATAGCCTATCAACAGAGTCTGAAACATGGCTGGAAGGCACGTCAACTGGTTGTATTCTTTGATTGTGAATCAATGAATCTGAAGCAGTACGCCTGGAGACCAGCAGCTGAATGTATAATCTCATCCGTGAAACAGTACGAGGCCAATTTTCCGGAACTGCTAAAGATGTGCTATATTATTAATGCGCCAAAACTGTTTTCGGTAGCCTTTAATATAGTCAAGAAGTTCCTGGATGAGAATACCACCAGTAAGATTCACATTTATAAATGTGGTGTGGATAAATGGCAGCAAACGCTTTTCGAGCACGTGGATCCTAATAATTTTCCAAAATGTTGGGGTGGACAGCTAGTAGATAAGCTAGGTGATCCACAGTGTAAATCCCTCATGGTCTGGGGTGGCAAACTGCCCGAGGAACTCTTTGTCGACCAAAGTAATCAGCAATCCGACAAGAACTACATTGAGACTCAGGTTGCCAAGGGCGATAAGCTTAAGCTCAACTTCAAAGTCAACAAACCGTTGGAAAAGGAAGAGGAATCACAGCAACAGCTCCTTTCCTGGAACTTCCGTACTTTCGACTATGACATAAAGTTTGGCATTTACAGTGTGGACGATAAGACGGGGGAGAAGCGCAGTGAGGTACCTCTGGGCACTGTTTACTCTAACGAAATGGATGAAGTTGGCTTCATCTCAACGCGACCCAATACAACTTGTGAGTCAACTTAATTCCTAAAATATTCTTAAAACTAATATGAATGCAACTTTTAACTCTTAGATACCGTTGTTTTCGATAACTCGGCCAGTTACTTGCGTAGCAAGAGGCTGCGCTATTGGGTCGATCTCATCTCAGATGAGGAGGAGGGCATCAGTGAATTGACCACCCAAATGGACATCACGCAAATTACAAAAAAGCAGTGATAGATATAAGAACAACTTAAATTCAATGATGCAACATCAACTAAACCAAAAAAAAAAAGGGATAAAAGACAATTACAAAGGTATTCGGCATAGCCGAAACATTTATATCCTTGCGTTAAACGATTTCTACTCTATTTACTATGCTATATAGTAACAATAATCATTATAATCGGTTCAGTTAAATATTCTGCATAGAAGTTAAACATAAAATGTCACATATACAGTGAAAACTCTTCAGCGAACAAGCCTTTTGGGCGAAAATTTGGCCTTACACAATGAAATTGAAATATTTTTCCAAACAATTTCAGATTTGTAGATACAAATTTAAAAAAAAAAAAAGCAACTGGAAATAAAATAAAATAATATTGGGACCCAATAGAAGAGAAATCATTTTTTTCTCTGCATAAACATATAAATCACTATTGCTATCTCTTTTCAATCTATGTACTTACCTACAAAACGGCTCTGCTACTATCGAACATGTTGGCCGAATGTTTACACATTTGTAACACAATCTAATAGCAGTTTGTTCTATCGAACACTATCGAACATGTTGGCCGAATGTTCATTGTTAAAAATTTCTTCAATTCGTACTTTACTGAGCAAACTTTGGTCGATAGTTAAACATTCTGTTCTGAACTAATTCACATTTAAATCAAATCTATTGATTATTCCAACATATTCCACAATTAACTATATTATATATTTTAGTATATTTAACTGTTATATATGTATATTATATAGGGCAAGGGTATAAACTATAATAATATACCAACAACCATATGTACTAACCTCGGTGCAAGTAGTCACAAGATGCGCTAGATGGGCACAGTTACACCACCAAGTGGCTGGGCAATTGGCGATGCTAGAAAACCATGTGATAAATAAGAAAGAAAGAGCTCATACGTTTACACTAGTTACAGTTATCTTTACAGTTAGTTAGTGTTTTATTATATCCACTTAATTAGTGTGCACATTTCTACAATAATATAATTAAATTTTTGTTTTTTTTTTTGAAGTAATTTCTTTGTTTGTTTTGTTGTTTTATTTGTTGTTGTAAGATGTATGCTGTATTCTGAATGCTAAAAACGGAATTGAATATATTCATATTCAGATTCAACATATAGTTTGATGATGTTAATCATAATCATAATTATTAGAGTCCATTTCGGTTGTTGTCACATCGCAAGAGAATGTAAAAGCTTGTCTGGCATTATTCAATAAATAAATGGATGATTGGGATGAGCATGAGGAGGATTGGGAATATGTTGGATGTTAATCGCAATTGCGCCTATTTATGCCGCCTCACGGCTGCTGCGAGGAGGTGCGGCGCTTGCGCCTTCATCACTGCGGAACTCCCGGGTTTGGGCCAAGCTGCGGACCATGTCCGACCTGTGGCTGCATCTGTTGCATGGGCATCATTGTATTTGTGTTATTACCAACAACACCAACACCAACGCCGACACCAACGCCAACACCAACACCAACGCCCACATTAACACCTTGTGCTGCAATATTAACACCAACGGGTGGACCTATGGGTTGATTAGATGGCGGCGGTGGCAGATCAGTAGTCAGCGGCAAATTTGTCAACAGATCGGTAATAGCCGGAAACAATGAGCATTGATTCTGCTGTACACTAAAGTCACAAAAGCGACGGAGTAAAGAACTGGCAGCGGCCATCATATGTGATTGAACTTGTTCGCGTCTTTCTGCCACCTGAGTGACATTTGTGGCAATGTCATGAACAATGGGCAGCACCAGTGACGGTATATCCTTCCAGTCCTTACCATTGTATGGTATACGTGTGATATGCAGGAAAAAGAGAATCTTCATGCGACCCAAAACTACACAGGCATTGCCAATAGGCACAATGGGGAGCGCCGATGGTGGCATTCTCATGCACATTTGAACCGTCCACTTAAGTTGATCGCCGCCAAGCTCAGGTTTCAATTCTAATCGCATGATCTGTACAAAGTCCTTGAGTACATGTCCAGGCAGATTTAACAGTCGACAGATGCTATGCAAGGCGTTGGGACGATAAGGCGGGGCAGCAACTCGAGTATCAAAGTATTGTTCTATGACGAGCAAATCATCGGGACTCAGCTGGAAAGTGGGTTTATCTGGTGTGGGTGGGATTTGAGTGACTTTTAGATGTAGGGATTGCATATGAATTTGATTGAGCATCACTTGACATTGGAGACCATCCACTTTGAATAGCACTACGCCAGGCTCTGTGGAGTTAAGCGCTGTTAGTGTCTCTTCACTTTGGATATTGCGATGCAGCTGCCGACGCATATAGACACAACCTAGGAAACGTTCTAATGGACTCATGTCTGCCACATTGATATCCTTATTGGGATGTGGACTGGGACGGCACAAGGTCTCAAGTGCCTCATGCGTTAATAATGTGGGCACAGCGCCAGCCCAAGGCCTGTTGAGAGTGGCACGTGTACCACTGCGATCACCAGCGCCCACGCCAGGTCCTCCTCCGCCTGTACTCTTGTGTTCTGGACTTTGACCCGGCCTTGGCGAAGGACGTGGCATGCTGGGCGATCCTGGCCAGTTGTTATTTGCTGGAGACATGGCCGTAAATGGTGAGTCTTGATGGCTTTGCATGTAGAGCGTATTAGGTCCAGGACTATGTACCATGTGTGGACTAGGCTGTGGATTAAGCGGAGATGATGGCATCAGACCACCAGGTGATGGATGCGGCATATGCGGTGCTGGTGGTGAAGTCAAGTTGAAGTTAGCATGACCCTGGGCAGCAGTTCCACCGGCACCAGCACTAGGATGCGGACTAGCTGGTGTGTGGGGATTTGAGCTGGAGGGCGGTGTATGCGGTGCAGGAAACCGTAACCCACTGTCCCTTGGCGACTGTGGTCCACGCATGCCTGCACCTAAGAATGGTGAAGATCCACCTGCACCAACCCCTGCCACGCTGGCCGGTCCACCAAACGTATCTTCCATACCCATAGGTGATAATGGATTATCATCTTCATGTGGCGCACGTCCTCTATACACGGCTGACTCATCCACATATTTTGACAAAAAGGCTTTTAAGCCCTGTATAGGTGTAAACTCTTCGATAACATTGCGTTCAAACCGACTGCTGGCCCCATCGCGTATAGATACGAGCCGGTTTGCACGGAAACGCAGCTCCAGACAGTAGACCGCCTGATAAGTTAAGCGCATCAGACAGGGCGACTGTGGCAACATGCAGAATGATAGAACAGGCACCTGGGGACGCTGAAAGATGATAAAGAATATATATGAGAATGAACGTTAAGAAACGTAATGCACAAAAGATATCTTACCGGAATGCCTAGCAGTGGGAGCACAGGTAATTTGGCAATGGAACTCATGGGAGTGTAGGTCTCATGCAATATATGAGAAATAGTCGTTAGACTGTGCTGTTGATTCAGATGTTGCGCCAGCTGATCCCGCATCATGGAGTGCGCATTCACCGCAGATATGCCACCCACAAAGGTTAAACGAAATCCATGCGACTGCACCGACCAATAAATATTGCAGGTAACCTCCTTTTTGGGTCCATAGCCCAACAATAAATTAACATAGCTGTAGGACTTGACCACTAGCATATCGCATAGGGTAAGACGCTCTGTGGATGAAATTGGAAGCATGATATATAATATTCTACGGAGCAATTGATTATAAGGGACTTACTGTTGCGCAGCTGCTCGGCAAAGTCATAAACAAGCGTATAGAGATAGACAATTTTTGACCAGTCATTGAGCAAATCATCTACAGTCTTGGAAAAATCATGATTGGCTTGCTCATATGTTAAGTAGACAGTGCGCCGATTACCCTGTTCCTTCTGGTGTGTACTCTGCAGTGGTGTACTGTAGAATACAAATTCCACTACCCAAATGCGCACCTGACTGTTTTTATTGGTCTGGGAGCGTACAGAGATTGAAAGAACACGTCGCATTAGGTCGTCCCAAACATAAGATTCGATCTTAGGTATTGATGTTGATGTGTTTGTAGTCGTTGCCGGCTTAACTTCACCACTTGTTGGTGGAGGTGTTGCGATACCCGGCTGTGGCAATGACAGAATCTTAAGCACCAGCGAAGTAGCATTTGCTTCTACTTGCAATCCACTGTGCGGTATGCGATACTTGGATAAGATCTGTGCCAAATTGAGGAAGGGTATCTTCTCGTCGCACATGGCCACAACATGTGCCAGTTCTGGTATGAAATATGCGGGAAATATTGTCTTTTGTTGCTTGGCGGGTGGTGCCAGAATGTCGCCATTGGATTTACGTTTATGTGGTGATATCTCTGTTGGAAGCAAACACTTTATTAGAACTGTTAAGTAAATAAAAGCCTACATCAAACTCACCATCGACCTCAGTGCCAGGACCATGTGTTGCCACAAATGTGTCAAACTCAATGAGCCGAACAAGATGCGAATAAAATTTGGGAATTTCCGATGGTGGTTGTGTCACAATAGACACCAGCTGCTTGGCAGAATCATCTACAACATCGGCATCATCCTTTTGATAAACAACAAAGCCCAGATGGAAGGTGTATTCCATTTCATTAGGCATCGCGGACTTCTCTTTAAGCTGAACCACCTACAGATTAGAAGAAAATAGATAAGCAGAGCTCGTAAGCATTAGATGATTTACACATTGGCACTCACCAGTATAATATTTGGATGACGATGCAATTTAACATAAATCTTGTGTCGACCAGGTTGCAATAGCTCCTGGTCTGGAAGCGTAAGAAAGGGCAATGTCTCTGTCGCCGTAGCAGGTAGATGTTGTAGCGTTTTTTCGCAGCGTCGATGAGTGATCCAATAGCGGAGTTCTGATAGCAAAGACGGTAACTTGGTGCGATCACCATTTAGACAATCTTGCATGTCATCAGTAATGGGACAATCGAGATGCTTGGGCACGTGGCAACGGAACATGCCCGTATGTGTGTCGATAGTTATGTGAATTTGTTCAGCGCGCAGGCATGGCGACAACACAGGCACTGTAAGAATTGCTGGAGTACCCTGGAGATTGACTAAGGAATAATAATAGAATAAGGAATCAATAATCTCGATAGCAAATGGTTTGGTTTATGTGATAACAACTTTTATACTCACAATCAACGTCCTTGAGAAAGGCCTGGAACTCAATCTTGAGATCACTTAGTCGTGAAACGGATCGTATATAAACGGTATGCACAATCAAACGTTCCATGGAGAGATGTTCAGAGCGCACGGCACGGTCGGCTACCTCAGCTGATTCTTTGGCGCCCAAGGAAGGCATATGAACAACAGCCAGAGGTCGACCAATTTCATTTGGATCTGACTGCACTGTTAGACGATAACCAAGCTCTGACTTAAGATCACGCCAATATGAGACAGTAAGTTTGACGCCCGGTACATACTCCTCCACATTAATATTGTTGTCATCCAGACGCTCATAATTAAGACGCAGAGTCTGCGTGTAGAGTACCTCTAACTGCAGCGATTGGCAAAAATAATGCAGACAATTGTACACCTCGCTCAAGGCATTGGGATTCTCTACGAGACGCGCTTGAATTAATTGGTGTATATAGTTGACCTGCAACGGATGCACCAACGATTTGCCATCTTTTAAATAATAAAAATATTTAGATTACAATCTAATGTCACATTAGAATTAGTTATGTTCATTTATTACCTGTTTCTTTATCCTCAACAAGCACATCTATATCCAGCAAACGCCAGGGAACATTTGGACTGTCACCCATGACGGTTAGAGCTACGCTGAATTCATGTTTTACCTCGAAAATGACACGTCCATTACGAATGCTAAATTCTCGCATCTGTGGCAGCAATTTTCCAGTAACAAGGCGATGCTGTATGACCTGGTTAAGGCGCAAGAGGGTTTGTCTCTTTTCCGCAGGTGTAATTGCGTCTGGTGGTACAATACGCTCACGTATGCAAGTGGGCAATCGGTTATAAGTGCCCGTGGTCAATACTTCGACGGCAGCGGGAATGTGAAAGTTAGGTAAACGTGCCCGCACCAGCGTCTCTCGAGACATGCGTGCTAACATATCGGCTGTTTCCACAAACAACATGTTCTGTTTATCCAAGAAGCTCATTATTTGTGAACTCTTGTCCACTTTGGACACAGAGTTGCCCCATTTCACCAGTGCATTGAGGCGCGTGAAGAGATGTCGTGTTCGCGCTGCATATGCATAAATTTCTACCTTGCGCTCCATATCTGTCTTGCGTGGCAATCTGGAAAGCGCAAAAAACATTTAGTACTTAATGATTGCCATTTAAATTGATTACTTACAATTCGGCCAGTACCATCAGCTCGTGGTAGGTTCGCTGTATGATGAAATCGATCAGTACAGACATGGACATAGTGTTAATGCGTGGGCCACCTTCCTGTCCGGCCGGTAGATAGCCTGCATTTGCGCCAGGCATTTGTTCCAGTGGCAACGGAGTAGGCGCCATGTTTTTTACAGACTGTCAAAATCCAATTATGCGCGAATTGCAAAATAACTTTATAAACGACTTGCGCTGTAAATATTTAATTTATTTTAAACGCTTATATGTCAAATACATAGTTTTTCTTAGCACTTTAACAGTTGTTTTTGCGAAAATTTCAACAAATCGTTTAACGTGCGTGCGTCATTGTGCCAAGCAGAGTTATATCGAGATGTTCACCAGAATTCCGATTCAGCGACTCACTAATCGGAACGAGAGAACGAGTTAGCATACAATTTGTGTTCATTTAGTTCAAAGTTCCTAACTTATCATTAACACAACATTTAAATTTGCTTTAATTAAGGCCAATAATTGTTAAGTTAAATAAATTACATTATATTAGTGTTTTTAAATTTTAGCAAAGCAAACAGTGAATGCTTAATATTTGTTTACAAGTATTTTTGTTAATATAAAAACGTTTTGTTATTTTCTGACAAGTTGCTTAAATGTTGATTGTTGTTCATATTCTTTGTCTATTTGGTATTTTTGTAATTTACTGCGAACGGTTACACTGCTATAGTAGTGCAATTTTTCTTTGATACGTTCATTTAAAACCGTTTCCAAAATTACATATAAACTGAAAAGGTTACAAAACAAAACACAATGGAGGCCGTGCCGCGTCTGCACATGCTCTGGTTTGCCCTTAAATTCAGTCCCGAGGGCACATCCTTTGTGGCACTTAAAAAGGTGGGTGCAATTACCAAACTACTAAAACATTGACAACCTAAAGACGGTCGTCAAACTGACCAATTAAAGTAATGCAGAAATAGGAAGGGGGCTAATTAGAGTAATCTTTCAAGACGAAAGTTGTTTAACAAAAAAAGAAAATAAAAATGTTAACCTTTGTCTGCTTGTCCCTAGTTAACTTTTTCCATTGTTTTCATTGTGTGAACTTCCCACGGGGTTGGTACCGATGTTGACTGCGGCTGAGTCATCGCAATTATTGACGCAGTCGTCGCCTGATTAGAGACGAAAATTGTAAAAAAAATAAAAAGTGCAAAAAAGTAATAATAATCAAAATAATCAGCGAACTTTCGATATAGCTACCTCTCACTCTTACTTGATCTTACCCCTTTTCTTTTCCTTTTTCATTCGCAGTACATAGCCGAATTTTATCACGAAGATGCAGAGGCCTATTCGAAAGAAGTCCATGCATTGGAGACGCTACGAAATCAAGCAATGCGCACTACCAAGGATGGTGCACCGATAATGAAGCGTTACTATTGCCAATTGCATGCACTACAGAATCGCTTTCCACAGCTAGCTGAGCGCAGCATATTTACATTTACTTGGAAAGATCTCTATCATAGTACCGTTCATGAAGTAAGCGATATGCGTTACGAACGTGCCGCTGTCCTCTTCAATATAGCTGCGTCTCATACACAATCTGGTGCTTCGGTGACTCGTGGTGATGTGGATGGCATGAAAATGGCATGTACTCATTTTCAGGTTGGTAAATTCATACCTTCATCAAATAAATTATGAATCTACTTTTTTATGAACGTTACCTTAATCTTGAAATCTTTTAATTTTAGGCATCTGCTTGGGCTTATAACGAACTGAGGGAACGCTATGGCACTGTGAATAATGGCGGTGATTTTATGACATCCGAACTGTTACTATTCCAGCAGCAAGTATGTCTTGCCCAAGCACAGGAGTGTATACTAGAGAAGTCATTAATTGACAACCGAAAGCCACATATTGTGGCCAAGGTAACGGCACAGATTGTTGTTTACTATGGAGCAGCATTGGCAGCTTTACTCACTGGCGGTGATGATGGACCTGTCTCACAGGTTATCGATAGCGCCGTCTATAAATTGTGGAAGAAATATGTAAGATTCAAAATAAACTATCTGAACTGCATATTGTACTTGTATCAGGGTCAGCATTCGGAGGAACAACGAAAAATGGGCGAACGTGTGACGCTTTACCAGGTAAAGTTTTTAAGTTTTTAGGATCTGTATCGCATAAAGCTATCTGTAATTAATTTTGTAGGCTGCCTGGGACAAATTGGAGGAGGCACGCAAAGAATCAAAAGGACTACCAGATCAAAAGGAAATCAATGAATCGCTTAGCTTTACCGCTGATGTGGTCGAAGCTAAACGAAAGAATGCCAAAAACGAAAATGAGTTCATATATCACGAAGCAGTGCCAGAGCTAAGCACCATTGCAGCTGTCCAGGGTGCAAATTTGGTAAATGGCATTGGATTCTCCGTAACAGATGACGAATTTGCTGGAACTGATATCTTTGCGCGTTTAGTACCAATGAAGGCGCACGAAGCCAGTTCTATGTACAGCGAAGAGAAAGCCAAATTACTGCGTAAATATGGTGCGCTACTAGAGGAGAAAGATACACAATTGGATAGCTACATGAGTTCACTAACATTGGACAATCTCAACATAAACGAAGAGCATGCCAATAAATTGCCACAAGGAATTGTCGATAGATGTGCCGCTTTACATGCTAACAAAACGGCAATTAGCGATCTTATTGAAGCTATGGCGCAGCTTGCCGAAATAACAGCTGATGTGGAGACAAATCTTAGTGAACTAACACACATGCTGGAGGCAGAGGGTCAAGCCGAACGTGATTTTCAAGCAGCCAGCGGCGTTCAGCGTACACCCAATGCTCATATTACAGAATTGACACGGGAATTCCAGAAATATAGCGAAGCACATGCCAGAGCTGGTGAATCCAACAATACGCTACGCAAAGCCATGAGCTTGCATGTGAATAATCTTAAGATTTTAGCACGTCCACTGCAAGAGATACAGCAACTGATGCCTAAACTTAGCTCCGAGCTAAACACAGCTGAAATTTTCAAGGATGTCAAATTAATTGTGAACAAAGTCAATGAGATGAAGGCACAACGAGCCCAATTCCATGCAGATTTGCGTATTGCCATTAATGAAGATGATATTACAGCTAAAGTGATCGCACATGGTGGCCAGGAGGGTCTCCAGGCGCTATTTGCCACTGAATTGGCCAAACATGAACGTCTAACGCAGCTGCTTGATCAAAATATGTTGGCGCAACAAAACATTTTGCAGGCCCTAACCGAGGCCTATGCACGTGCTGCTCCTGTGCTCAAAACGTTGCAGGATGTAAAGCAGAAACGTGAGCATTTCTGTAGCTCTTTGGCAGCTTCATATGACGTTTATGAGGATTTGCTTGCGAAGTCCGCGAAAGGTTTAGAGTTCTATAAAAAACTGGCTGGTAATGTGCAAAAGCTGCTTACGCGCTTCAAATCCGCACGGGATGTGCAGTCTGAGGAGCGTCAGCAGCGTTTACTAAGCGTTAAGGCAGCACCTGCTGCTGCAGCTGCAATAGGCAAGCCAGACACTTCCACAAGTGCTACAACAAGTAGTACACCAAAGCTACGTGATTATCTGAAATCTAAGAACAATGCATTAAGTACACCATCAATGGATGCAACTCCGTATGTACCCACAGTGCGACCTGTACCAGTGGGCTCTGAGAATCCTACACAGGCAGCTTGCTCTGCCTATGCCACAGCGCCACCACCAAATGAGCCGCCGCCGCCGTACAGTCTACAACAGCAGCAATACTATGATCCCAGTGCCGCTGGTTATACCAATCCTATGTATCAACAACAGCAACAGAACATTGCACCGCCCGCTTACAAGGCACAAGCCTCACCCAATTCTCAAACGTTGCATGGCGCCATGTCACAGCTGAGCATGCAGAGTCAACCTGATATTACAGGTGCCTATGGGCAGTATAACTACAATTATCCACTAAACTATCCGCCACCAGCATCATCACCTGCTCAACAAAGCTACAACTATCAGCAGCCACTTTATGTGGCGACATCAACGCAGTCCAACGAATCCTTAGCCTATCCACAGGCACAAGCTAATTCACAACAGGCAGCATACACACAGCAAGCCACTCCACAAGCGCCTTTGTCTTATCAGCAAGCTAATCTCGCAGCAGCTTACCCACAAGCTATGTCTCAGCAGGCTGCAAGCTTTAATCAAACCCAGTTGCCATTGCAACAACAGCAACAGATTTCAATGTATCCACAGACAGCTGCAGCTTATGCTCAACAACAGCAGACGTTGCAACCACAATTACCAAGCTACCCACAATCTCAGACTCCCCAGCAAACAATAAATTATCCCCAGGCTCAGACACCACAGCAGCAATCTGTAGCAAATCCTCAAGCACAGACAACACCTCAGCAACCAGTTTTAACAGCAATTTATGGTAATCAGCTAACACCTCAACAAGGCGTAAACTCCTCCCAAATTCCACTACCACAACCAGCATTATACCCATCTCAAGTTGTACCCATGCCACCAGCACAAGCAACGCCAGCAATATCGTCCACTACAGCAATACCAACACTACAAGCAACTCAGCACGGCTCAGTCGCAGACTCAACTGCGTCTCCATTGGCTGTGGCGGCGCCAAACAACGATACTAGCTTTCTTAGCTATCCCAATCACCCTGGCTACAGTTTTAATCCACAAACTCGCAAATATGAATACAGCAGTGGATACCAGCAGGGCGGTGGTCTTGCTCCAAATGTTTCACAAACTTATGGCCAATTTACACAGAGTGGACAGCAGCAAACAGCTATTGTGGGCACCACAGATTCGGAATCAGCTAACCGCAGTAACCTGGCTACCGGTTTTCATGTAAGTATTTCGCATATTCATCTATAAATCATACGACTAAGAATTATTGTTTATCATTGAAACAGTCACCTATAGTGTCACATACAAAGGGACCAAGTGGTGCCAGTGCAACATTGGATGCCACAACTCAAAATCCGAACCAAGATGTTATGTCTAACTATTATACACCACCATATGGTTATCATTCAGGAGTAGAATCACTAACACAACAAGTACAGCCACAACAACAGGAGCAGCAATTGACACCAGCAGCTGTTGGTAATGCGCAAGTGAACCAAAAGCAATCAATTTATATGCAAAGCGGTGCCAGCAGCATTGCCAATACCCAGACAACCACAAGTAGTGCTCCGTATGCCTCATCCACACTACAAAATGAAACAAATTCAAAGGAATCGGATGCCAGCAATGTGGATTTGTTAAGCGATTTGAATTTGGATTGTGGTGGTGATATTTTACCGCCATTGCTGCAACCTCAGATAGTAGCTACGACTACACATACTCCGCCTGCCAGTCAAGTGGCAGCTAGCAGTGAGTGTGGAGTAAATACTGCCTCTAGCACACCGGTAGAACAAACAACATCGACATCACCAATGGTATCACCACCACCACCAGTGGTTGCAACGCTGCGTAAGAATAGCTTGGACAATCTATCAAATTGCTCAGACTTAAGTTCATTGGATAACTTTGACTGGGATACGGTTTCACTGACACATTCCGCTAGCGACAAGACACTGAATTCTCGTTTTATAACATTCCAAATGCGCTCATATGATCCATTTAATGATGATAAGACACTTAAGTATTTCCACAAGGAGGTCGAGAGCTATGAAAAGCTAGTTGAAAATTTACATGTTAAAATGCTTAATGGCAACACACAACTCGGCACAAAATGGTTGGAGCTACAGCAGAAGCTTGATAAGGATATCAATGTGAAACGTACAACAACCATTGCCAAGCTATTTCCCGAAAAGAATCGCTCACTTGACTGTCTGCCCTATGATCATGCACGCGTCAAGCTGGATAAGCAAACCGATGACTATATCAATGCCGCTCATATGACGGTATGAAAAGAAAAACAAATAATCCGAACAAATGCAATTCAAAAATTAATTTCTCTTCACCATTTTATGCAGAGCCTTAGCACGGGTTGTCCCAATTTTATTTTAGCCCAAACTCCGCAAGCGAATACTATCAACGACTTTTGGTCCATGATTTGGTCAGAGAAATCGCACACTGTGGTTTGTTTGCACACCACAAATGAGGTTAGTAGCTGCGCTGAAATTGTTCACTTAAGTTTCTCTAATTTTCTTTTGCTCATTTTTCTAGTTGTTTGATCCGTTTTGGCCACAAACACCCAATCAGACCACACACTATGATGACTACACAGTGGAATGTTTGATGCAGCAAACTCTGAGCCATTGCACAGAATATCAATTGAAATTGTCAATGCATGGCGCTGATGCTATACTCGATCTATCACTGCTTCAAATTAAACAATGGACCAAGGCGTAAATATATTGATTATATATATACTAATCTAGATAAATTCTTACAATAACTTTTAATTCATCAGCTCCTCTACGCAATTGCTGGGCATTGCCCAAAATGCATTGCTGACACATCAGCAACGCTGTTTATCTGCTAACACACCCACATCACCTCTTATTATAAATTGTTTGACAGGTTCGGAGAGGTCGGAGTTTCTGACCATTGCCATTTGTGCATTGATGGGCACCCAAACCAAGCGACCCATATTGATTAGTGAGCACAAATTATTGCTTTAATTGCAAAGGAGTTGTACAACCTATTTATTTTAATTTTTTTTAACAGATGTTGTCGATATCTGGTCACGTATTTGTAGGCAGCGTCAGAATTCGTTACGTGATGCAGCCATTCTGGAGCAATCGATGCAAATTGCATTGAGCAATGCACATGAAGTGCTTAACAAGCGTAAGATTTCAACTGAATCTATTGTATGGAACTATGTAAATGTTTTCTTTTACAAATTATTTTAAGGTGGTATTATGACTTCATATCAAATGAAAATGGCACCGCAAGTCACAGCAAAGGAACAACAAGAGACCAAGGATCCATTAAATGAACTTGATGCGTTGTGGAAAATGAAATAAATTGACTGAAAAAGTGCAACGTAAAATAAAACATTAAGAAAAACTTATTAATCCTAAATGAAATCAATATATATATATAATTGATAATATTTATACAATCAATCAATATAATCCTTAACTGCATATATACAAACAAAACAAACATATATATATATATATAAACCGATTATAGATCTGACAATGTTGCGAACAATTTTTGGAGTATTTGGGCAAAACATATTGCAACTTTAAACAATGAAAAAAGATAACCATTTTAACTGTATTTGTCTTTCTATTTAACTGTTATATGAAATGTATTTCAAACTCTGGTGATGTTTATTGATGCTGAGTATACATATGTAACTATATACATACATATATATATATATATATAATATCAATATATTAATAAAACGTTTATAAAACTTAACGCCTCTCTCTCGTTCTCTGTTTAAAATTTGAATTTTATTTTATTTTTATAATATTTTTATGATAATGGTTTAAACCAATGGAAATACACCTCTACTTGCTATGAAGCACATATTGTTTCGATTTCTTGCCATACGCACATAACCATGTTCTCCAAATTGTTTCCCCCATGAATTCTTCACCAACCAATAATCACCACCTCGTGCATCATGACCATAGCCTATTACAACGACTCCATGATTTGTATGTTTATGGCAAGCTTTGTTCAAAACACCGGAGCTATAATGTTGGAGATGTGTTGCTTCAATGGAAACTGCTACTGGTCCTTTCCGGCCCACAGCTATGGCTAAATCCTTTTCGCTATTTTTTCTTATCACTACAATATCTCTAACCGTTGCACCCACATGATGCCTATCGAATTGGCACTTTCTCCTTTCAGCCTTATAAGCATATGCACTGCGTGTATCAATACCATGATTATTTTGAACGTATTTAAGTGCTGAACCTGCCAAGCCACCTTTGCAACCGTTATTATTATACGGAGATCCACTGCTACAGTCCAACAAGTTTTGCTCTGAGAGTTCAACTAGTTTTTTCGTCTTTATGAAATGATGTCCTTCCAGTGTTGCAACTGCGGCAAATGCCCAACAGGCTCCACAGCGTCCTTGCGTCTTTACTTGAGTGACTGCTCCATGTTGTCGCCAGTCCATGCTGCTTGGTATCTCAACATCTGGTGGAGGAGCATAAACTAGTTCTCCAATATTTAATTCATCAAATTTAGTACTGTTTGAACTTTCTAGTAGAAAACTCTCAAATTCTTTTAATGTAAGATCAGTGAATTCATTAACACCCATCTTAAACGTCTCCATACCCGCTGCATATCCTTCATTATGTTTGTCTATCAATTGTTTGTTATACTCAAAGATTTGCTTTCGCATCTGGTGCTCTTCAAGATCCTTGTACGTTTTATTGTACTTTACTTTAAAACTCCACCACTCTGCTGACAAAGCATCCTCAGAGCATAATCCCTGCGCCAGGCACAAGCCTACAAACATCACCACTATACTTATTGCTCTCATGCTGAACCTTGACTTGATTTAACTTAACATTTTAAAGCTTTTTATACAATTTTTTGTGTACCCTTTGTGGCTTGTAATTGGTTATCGCTAAATTAAACAGCTTTTTATTTAAGTTATTTTAAGATTAATTAAAAATAATTTATGCTGGCTTTAGATTTGATGGGAAACAATACAACGCCACTCTAGTTGAGTATACCGCACTACAAAATATCCTTAACATACAACTTATTTATCTTATAAAATATATATTGTTGTATATGTATAGTTGTATCTATGTTAAAACATAAATTAAACTTCCTTAAGATATTTCAGGTTAAGCTATACAAAAGTGCCTCCCTAATACACCCTATTACGCAGTTGAATTGACTCAACCATTGGACCCTTATAGACGCTTGGTATACAAAATATGTTTATCAGCGTTTATTATTTGGCTTAATGATTTCATTTTACAATTATTAAACACATTTGAAATCACAGATACTACAGAGCCTCAGAGTTCTATGCTTATCCATGTCTATTCTTCATCCGGCGTCCCTCAGGGGCACCCATTTGGGTCCGTTACTTTTTAATCTTTTTATCAATGACCTTTCACATATTTTCTATAATGCTAACATATTAATGTATGCTGATGATGTTAAGTTGTACGTCACTTTTAATGATATAAAACTTTCACATTTATTGCAGTCGCAACTTAACCTGTTTTTTGACAGGTGTAAGTGTAATTTATTACATTTCAACTTTTCTTAATGTAAAGCTATGTCGTTTTAAAGTGGATCATCTCTTATCTTTAATTACATTCTCGGGGATTCGTAGACTCCAGTAATTTACTAAGTAATATTAACAATCGCGTTCCCTCCAGATTTCCACGAAAATTTAAACCAATCTCCCTTAATACGTATACTACTAATTACTAATTGCATGACCCTTTCAGGGTACTCTGGTCTGACTATAAAAACCTCTACAGAGTCATCAGTGCGGAATTTTCCTTAGAAACTAACAAAAATCTAATTCTTAACTTTCTAATAAACAATTCTTAACTCTTTTACTAGTATTGATGATCTAATTGGATTTTTCTAAGTTTTCCTAATTTGTTGCAACAAATGTTGGATCATTTTATAAGCTGTCAATTCAATTCAATTTTCAATACTTCCAGTTTTAATTTTAATTCTAATTTAATTTGATATTCAATATTTTAATATTTAATTTAAATTGTTTTTAATTTAAACCACACTGAACAATTTTTGGTCGACTGCTAATAGTTGACATTAAATAAATAAATAATAATTAAATAATAGTATCCGATAGATAATGGGCCTTAGAAGTTAAACAATATAATTATTTATATACAATAAGGTTTAAACAATAGCTGCCTATCAGCTCAACAAATTAATTAATAAATTTGCCTATATAATATATATTTAAAGTTTTTATTTTATTTTGCAATTTGTAATAAAATTTTGCTAACGTACAGTTCATATATTTTATTTGTTTAATTAATAATTATTTATTAAGATAAAGTTATCCAATAAATTAGTTAATTAGTGGAAAATGTAGTTAGACTATATAGTTTATTATGGTATGAAAAGTATTTAATTGCATCATTATTTACAATAAAAACAAGTAAGAAGTCTGTAGTCGAGTATACACATACTCATACATACACACAGTTCTGCACGTACTTGGCCATTGCGCGAGCCTTTTAGCCCCCCACGCTCTACAGCGCGGTACTTTATGTTGTATAACTAACGAAATTCACAACGTAGATGAAGAATGGTCTACTGAACTATGTGTGCGAAAAAGAAATCTTATCGGCTAAAAATTGTACCTTATAATCGTTTTTTTCGATTTGCGGGGGTCAGGGGAGGAAATTTAAAAATCAAAAACAAACTCGTATAGCGTACGAACATAACGAATCTACGTTCCAAATTTCGTTGCTCTAGCTCTTATTTTGCGCGCGCTACTAACCCCCCGGGGCCCAAAATGCCCCTTTTGATGATCTATAACTTCCGAGATTTTTGACCAATCTTACCCAGATTTACAACATCGATCAAGAGTGGTCTAATTATGATGTGTGCCAAAAATAAATTTGATCGGTTGAAAA
Organism: Zygothrica quintamaculata; assembly: GCA_037044455.1. NCBI lineage: Eukaryota > Metazoa > Arthropoda > Insecta > Diptera > Drosophilidae > Zygothrica > Zygothrica quintamaculata. The sequence continues at coordinate 28,070 of JBAMBS010001150.1, read as the reverse complement.
TTGTGCTTAATAATCGATTTTTTCGATTTGCGGGGGTCAGGGGAGGAAATTCAAAAATCAAAACAAACTCGTATAGCGTACGAACATAACGAATCTACGTTCCAAATTTCGTTGCTCTAGCTCTTATTTTGCGCGCGCTACTATACCCCCCCGGGGCCCAAAACGCCACTTTTGATGATCTATAACTTCCGAGATTTTTGACCAATCTTACCCAGATTTACAACATCGATCAAGAATGGTCTAATTATGATGTGTGCCAAAAATAAATTTGATCGGTTGAAAATTGTGCTTAATAATCGTTTTTTTCGATTTGCGGGGGTCAGGGGAGGAAATTCAAAAATCAAAAACAAACTCGTATAACCTACGAACATAACGAATCTAGATTTCAAGTTTGGTTGCTCTAGCTCTTATAGTCTCTGAGAAACAGGCGTTCATACAGACGGACAGACGGACAGACGGACAGACAGACAGACGGACAGGGCTAGATGAACTCGTCTTGTCGTCCTGATTCAGAATATATATACTTTATGGGGTCTCCGATGATTATTTCTATGTGTTACATACTTTTGGATTTTGCACATTTCCAATAGCTCCGCTTTGCTCTTTTTTTACAAAAAGGCAAACGGGCTAATTAAGAGCAAATATTTATAATTAAGATATAAATATTATTATTTATTATATATTATTTAAACACATTTAGCGCAGTTATAAATTAAATATGTAAAAACAAAAGTAAAATACAGAAACTGAATGATTTAAGTTTTAATCCCTAAGCAAACGGTGTTTCAATTAATGGTATGTTAACTGATCCTTTCCAGACTTCTAAGTTAAGCATTATTTTGAAATATAAAAGTGAACTATTGTAAAACATTAAATTAATAACATATTTAAATAAGAACAAGTTATTGAAATCAAAATATTATATATTCAAGGAACGAGCTTATAAGTAAACTTATAAACTAGAGAATTAGGAGCTTTGGCTGCAAAGGCCTTGAGCTGAAATCAAACTTTGTTTTTACAAGTTTTAATAACGTTGGTGTGGATGGAATGCTATGACTTTGCTAGCATATAATAGAGCGATTTAGGGACATTAGAGAGGATCAAACTAAGCTTTAAATTTACGATACTATATATCTATCTATATTTTATATATTAAGAGGAAAGATAGATAGAATCGTAAACATTATGTTTATGATAATTTGCTTTTAAATTTTTTGAAATTTTTGTTCAAGAGATAAGTTGCCAATGTGGTGGAACAAGGATTTATGAAAATACTGCCAGTATTTTGCTTTTTCCTCGTTACATAATCTGTGATCGATCATGCTACGACACACTTTTGATTCTATAAAGAATGAGAGCAATTCCTGCGTTGGCATATCATCGTAGAACATTTGCAAATAAGTCATAAAAAATGGTAGCTCGGCAGTTTTAAACAGTTTTCCAGTTATGCTATGTTTACAAAAGTCTAAAATATACCATACAGGCTTTAGCGGATTATTTAAAGCGCTTTTAATTAAGGCAAATTTTCTCATGGTGTGCACAAAGTGTTTCTCTGTTAAGATATCATCCTCCAATTGCACATAGTAGGTACCCTTGGACTGGGCATATGCCATAAGATAGGCAATATCCAGATTCTGCTTACCCTGCCTATTAATATGATTAGCAGTCTCATTTGGTGCTATGTTCACTTCATCAAAATTGGGATAGTATTTAGATGGTGGCGCTATAATATCTATAAGTCCACTCTCCAATTGCAAATTAAAACTCTTTTTTATCTTATCAGCTATTAGTTTTACAGTATCAATATCCGATTCGCCAATATAGACAACGATTAGAGTTCCATTTAGTTCCTCCTCGTTTATGTTCTTAATGAGATTAAATAGTGTGCTACGCAAGTAGGATTGCTTGTTGTGTTGTACTGTAGGAATCCCTAGTACAATGTTAACATTCGTACGTCCTTGACTCTGTAAATAATTTGGATTCAAGGCGTCAATATGGCCTAGTAAATGTGGCCGGAATTGAAATCCATTTTGCATTATATTTGGTATATTTGCCTTCGTATTTGATGCATTAGTTTTTAATACAGACTGGTGAAGTTGAAGCAAATCAGAACTGAGTGCATCCAAGAGATTTTCCATTAGTTGCTGTGGTGCAAGTTTATTGTTATATTGGTCCAAAGACTTGTATAACAATGAAATATCCTTTTGTCGCTCACGGTACATAGACTCAAGGTATTGCAATCGGTTTTGGCACTCGACCAGATGTTGCTTCAGTTGGATATCAGTGGATAGCTTGCGACTTAATACAATCAATATAACGATACCAACTGACATAACAAATATCAATCCTAACAGCATGTAAGAAAAATAACGAGTCTTAAACATGTTCTCATTGTTTTCTGTAACTGGTAATACAATGAATTTATAAACGTGCTCTTAACTCAAAAAAATATACTCACTAAAAAGGATTTAATTTATGTTTTCAGCTCAATGAAAATTTTAAAGTATTCTTAATTTTATAGTTTAGTTAGATAGAAACCAGCTAAAAATTTCCTCAAAATTAGAAGTTTAGTTTTTGTAAATATTATTATTTTTACTTCGATAACCAATTGTATTCTTATATTTCTAAGGCAACTGACAAGTCTCTCTGCTTGTTGCTATGACAAATGCAATTCGTAATGCTATTGGGTTAGTCACACCAGCTAATGCGGGTATCACCATGCAATTCCTTCTTCGCATATCGAATGCCATTGACCAGCAGCCCCAGACATAAACTGAACTTTTAGCCAAAACGTACAGATATATATACAGTGCGCAACTTATATTAGACGTAAAACAAAACTTACAAGTTTTCTGTATAAGATAAGTACCTAGTATTGTTCTATACTCTTTGAATTAACAAAACATATTCAGTGTTCAGTCCGAGTATTTCAATTGAGTAGCTAAAATATTCGTTTTATCTGTTCCGCGCACTCAATTTTACATATTGTGGATACTGAGCTGTCTGTTGTTTGTACTAAGTTTAAAACAAACAAACATATTCCTACTCCTCTTTGCGTTGTACTCTATTGCTAGCAAAGCTGTTCAACCTTTCCCTATACAAGGCTCTGAACTAAATGTATCTTATTGTCAAAAAAATGATGTCAAACATCTATTTATTTTTAAAATATTAAAAATAGTATATAGTAACGTCTACTATTGTTTAGTACGAAAAAATAATGCCAGCTCAAATAGAAATGTATTTTCTTATAGAACAAATTTTTCTCGAATATCTCAAATTCTGTTAATTTTCTACTGTTTATTATTATAGCTAAGATTAGCAGCTGTTAGCATATACTAAAATTAATTTAATAGTTACCTCTAAAATTGTATAATAAAAAACACATTTCGATTTTACAATGTTCTTGATAGAGTTTTTCCAATGATTTATTAAGCAAAAGCACGCAGGTTTTACATACATTTTACACATTTGCCATATTCATTTGTTTTTTTTTTTGTTTTTTTTTTTGTATGCTCTTATTTTTTAAATTGGCTTAAGAGAATTTTGTAAAACGACAAGAAATAGAAACAAAAATAGACAATAAACAAAAAACGTTCATTAAGTTAGCCTTTAAACAAATTTTCTTGTGAGCAGGGGAACGCTTTATGTACATCTTTCATTTTCTCTCTCTCTCTCTCTCTTTCTCTCTACATATTATTTAAGTCTATTAATTAATTAATTAATTTTAGTAAATTTTTAAAGAAAAGAAAATAGAGATCTTTTTTCCAATTAATATTTCAACAAACCTCAATTAAAAATGATCTGTGCAAAGTTATTGTGGCTTTTGAAGTACATTCGTTGGACACGTGTATATATAAAAATATATTAATGTGTACTATATAAATATATATATAATATATATTATATAAATTAAGCAAGCAAAATATTTACGTGAAATCAGTTTATGTATATATATATATATATATATATATATATTATATACCAAAGCAGTCTACAATATTTTTGTTGTTTATTTTATGTTTTTGCAGCAAATTTTTAGTTGGCATTCAAATTAAAATTTTAAATTTTATTCGAGAATTTCAAAAAAATAATTATTAATTGAATATGCCACCGTAAAGTTAACAATTCTTTTACCTAACAGGAACCAAGTGTAAACATTTATATATTTATAATATTTATGTACTATAATAAATTTGGCATGTCCAATTGTTTTTTTTTTTGTTTGTTTTATAGTTTGGATTTTTATCGAAATAGTTTCAATATCTCCTGAATTTTTCCAACTTATTTTATAAAAATTATTATTATTATTATTTTGTTTTTTTTTTTGTTTTTGGAATTTTGTTTAAACTAATTAATCAGCAATTGTTCGTTCTAATTTGTTACAATAATCAATGTTTTTTTTTTTGTTTTATTTCTTTTTTCATTTCCTTTTACATGGCTAATGCAAAAATTATTAACAAATCACAGTAAAAAGCAACAATGCTAAAAATGGTCATTATGCGTTATAATTTTAATTATTATTAACATTTTTTTCTTTTATTATTATTACTTTTATTTTTATATTCAAATGAATATTATGCGATTGTTATGACTTCGTAATACATATGCAACTGTGCTTCAATCAAAAAATTATAAGAATAATAGTAAAAATAATAAAAGAAAATAGCTCTTCGAGCAATGAATTCATATGACAAATATACTAAGGATAACAAGTTTGTTGAGAGTCTTTGAAGTATAATAAAATAATAAACTTTAGTTTAGGATACAGTTTGGTGCTTTCGGAATGTTTCGGTTATAAGAAAACAACACTTAAAATAAACATAAAAATTTATAAATAAAGATAATATACATTCATAGTATAAGATTCAAGTAAGCTCAGTTACATAGCACAAATATTTTTGAAAACGTCTTTATATATATGAAATGAATATGAATATGAATATGAATATGAATATGAATACCAATGTTAATAACAATATGAATATGAATGTTTGAATATAATATTATTTGAATGTACAGAAATATGTTGTATGAATTCGTGCTTAAATATATCATTGTATCAAGTTAACAATATTTATCGTTGTATGTTTATATATATATATATATATATTTTTTTTTTTTTTGCATACAAATATCGTTGCTTATAATTTAATGATTCACTTAGTTTTAGCAATATATAAAAGGCATTTTAGCATGACAATTATTGGGTTTATACTTAAACCAACATATCAGCGTTAACATTTGAATTTCAATTCATTTTCAATTCACTTTCAATTAACTTTCTATTCAATTTCAATTCACTTTCAAAATATTGAACAATATATAGTTTTTACAATAAGCGTACATACGCCTAGAGTTAAGTTTCGATTTATACACCCAAACAGATATTAATAATATATATATAAATATATATATACACTATATCTGTTTAACTTTAAGTATATAATATTGTTTAAATATCCTATTACACACATATATATATATATATAGCTCAGATATCTGGCATGTGCAAACAGTCTCTGGTATAGTTCAGTTTAGTTTACAACAAACCAAATATCCAACGAAAAAAAAAAGTTCTTTAAGAAAAATATTTCAAATTTACAGTTTAGATTTGTTTTTCTGGGAAAACATATCTCTAACACATTTAATAACTGCCTGACAGTAATATATATATTATATAGTATAATATATATGATAAATCATTACAATAATTCCTGGGGACTTTTGGTTATTTACACATTTAGATGGTAGGCATTAAAATTAGCATTCAAAAAATATACACTCATATACACATACACACACAGATACACAATTACAAACAAACAAACACAGATACAGTACAGTAAATAGATTTTGAAATATAGCTACCAATATATATATATATATATATATATATATATATATATATATATATATATATATATATATATATATATATATCAGGTATACACTCCTATATATCAATCATCCAAATTTTGCCGCTGATGGCGATGTAGCAATCAGCTGCCTGCAGCAAATCGTGGCTTTGCAGCATTTGATTCCGAATTGCTGGCATTGTTGCCCAGCTCCTGTAGTTCAATCTCACTGAGAAGAGCCCAGTTCTCACTATCGCTATGCACATGTAAACGTAGCTCCTTGATGGCACCAATTTTGGGATCAAGCAGTCCTTCGGCAACGCCAAGTGCATCAAATGCACCTACTACAAGATAACCATCTGTTGTTGTATTATATGTGCTCCACACAGATGAATTCTCACTGAGGCTATCGGCGGGCAATAATTCCACGGTTGTATTATAGAAACGATCCGATGGATGCTCTGAATTGCCACTTCGGAATAAATAGCGACGCAATAGCGTTGGTTGTTCAAATATGAATTGCACCAGATCACCTGGCTGTGGCAGTAGACCCCAGAAATATGATTCACCGCGATAGGCACGTTTCAAATGGAAATTTTTATACGGTGCTATATTGGATTTGACCAAAGCAGGTGGATTGTGCGTGTGTGCATAGTATGTTGGCACCTTATTGCCAAACTGCTTATCCTTTAGCTTTTGCACTTTACCCTTTAGCGAGGAGCTAGTGCCAATGTGTTGGAATAATGATTTACGAAAGTGCTGCCAATATTTAGCTTTCTCCTGATTACAATGCTTTTGATCCTTATCCGTGCGGCATACCTTTGATTCAATAAAATACATTAGCAGCCAATCAACGGGCTTATCATTATAAAACATTTGAAAATATGTTATTAAATATGGTAGCTCAGCGCTCTTAAACATTTTGCCAATAAAGCCAAGTTGACAAAAGTCCAAAACAAACCATGCCGGCTGATCTGGTTTGGTCAAAGCGCTCTTAATTAGTGCAAATTTCTTCATTGTGGTTATAAACTGTCGCTTTGTTAATATATCATCCTCCAGTTGTACATAAAAGGTACCTTTGGAGTGCGCATATGCCATGAGATAAGCAAAGTCTAGATTCTGTTTACTTCGCCATTTCACACGCTCCAAGGGATCATTAAGTGTTATGCGTAAATGCTCAAAATTGGGATAATAACTAGGTGCTGGTGCGATTATATCTATAAGTCCACTCTCGACATAAGGCTCAAAACTAGTTTCAATTTGCTTGGCTATATATTGTACAGAATCTAAATCAGTTTCACCAATATATACAATGATAAGTGTCTCATTTTGTTCCTCTTCGTTCATATTCTCAATGAGATTGTGGAGTGTGCCAAGCAGATAGGATTGCTTTTCGCGTCGCACTGTAGGCACACCCAGTACAATGCTTACATCTGTACGTCCTTTGCTTTGTAAATATGCGGGACGCAAGGAGCCTGCATCGTCTAAAAGATGCGGCAAAAAGTGATAGGCATTTGGCAGTCGTATATTCTGTATAGGCACATAACCTCGTCCCAATCCAGAGGCACCTGTTTTCGATACATGTGATGCATTTCGTAGCAATTGACGCGCCTCCGGACTTAATGCATCTAATAAATTAGCTACTGGTTGCGGAGGTGGACTTACATTGGTCACATTGCTACCATTATTATACTGCAATTGTCCCAAATACTGGGACAACAAGGAGACATCCTCCTGACGAGCACGATACATTGACTCTAGGTACTGCAGTCGCATATGACACTCGGCCAGACGTTGCGTCAGCGATTGTTCGGTGGATAATTCTGGACCCAATACCATTAGCACAACAATACAAGGTGCCAATATTAGCACTGTGGCAATCAACATGCAATTACGTTGACGTATTTTAAACATATTGATGTCTTCTGCCTTCCTAGCCTTAAGCTTTCACCTTCAATTGTTTAACATTTACTTCGATTCTACAATTAAAACATAGAGAAAGTGAAACAAAGATAAATAACAATAACATATTATCTAAAATTTTAATAACTATAAAAGTATTCATGTATCTCTACGTACCAAAATTCATTATTGCCTGTTGCCAAAGATAACATTTTATGATACCAAGCAGAACACATTTAAAACCCTTGGAAACCAACCAATGTCGATCTTTATATTGTCTGTAATTAAAAAAATAACAATAGAATTCAATATCTTTTTAATTTAGTAAAGTATATAGTAGATTCAAAAGAATAGCATAACATATACTATATTCTAAAATATAATAGTATAGTATAATATTGCGAGCACAGAATAGTTCTGTAATGATCCGATAATTTTCACAGTACCACTGCTTGACTTTCATTATAATTTAAATAATTAGCTGGTTACATTACGTAAAATAATACACAGTTGTTAATAAGTAAAAAAAATGTTAATTATTATTTAATACATAATATTTTGGTGCTGCCTATTTATTGACTAAAATTTCCGCAAAGCTGCTGATTATTTTATACTGAAATAAACAAGGTTGATTGCCCGAAACACGGGAGACGGAACAGGGCCCGACCCGGCATATAGAAAACGCTGATAAAAACTGTAAGTAATATTGTATGTATGTAATATATACCATGTATTGTGTGTTAAAAATTTGTAATAAATATTGTGATAGATTTCTGAGAATGTCTACAGCATTTCAATTGGTCTATGAGTTAAAGCTTCTGTGTAAATTATTTTATATAACTAACAATAAACAATATACATTTCAAGCTATAGTTTACATTCTTAGTCTGTTCACAAAAAGTTCCGCGAATGTATATATATATATATATTTTTGCACAGTTTGTCGCTGTCCCAATAGAGTAATTTTTGCGAATCGCCCAGAAGTTCTGGAATCGTTCTGGTACTCCAGTGTGCGTATTGTGTTTATTTTAAACGAAAACAATTGTTGCCAGTCTTTTAAGCGTTAATACAACAGCTTTAAATAATAAAAATAATAATAAAAATACGCGTTATTTATGTAATGTGAAATGTGAATAACACTCTACAGTAATCACTTTAAATTGATGTAATTACAATGTACCGTTCCATCGTGTGAGCAGCATAATATATATATTTTTCTCAGTTAACATTCCGAAAAGAAAAACTTAAGATTTTTATTTAATCAATACACTTGTAAATATTTTTAATTAAAATATTTCTATTATGGTCTTTTTAAGGGTAACCCTTTAAAAAAAAAAAAAAAAAAACCCCTTCAAAGTAAATAATTAAAAAAAATAGCCAATAACTTTTTTAATAATGATGCAGCAGCTACTGTAAATAAGAGATATAATTAGAGTTATAAGTATATTTACCAGTGATAATATATATGATTACACGGCGGCAACGTTGTGCAATTTGTTGTCTCCTCGCTGCTTCATTTTCATAGTGGCTGTCGCCTCAGCTTTTCACATATTTTCTTTTTGTTTTGTTGTTTTTTTCTGTGTTGTTGTTGTTGTTGTTTTTATTATTATTTCACTGCATGTTCCTATGACTAATACAGGCGGCAATATAAGTGGGTTGCCTACCCATTTTGGCTGCTTGGGTGGCGAAGGTCAAAACGTTTAACAAGTCTAGAAAATTGTTGTAATTGTTGTTGTTGTTGTTGTTGTTTTGGGCTTACACTAAGCCGTGAAAGTCCGTTGTTAACGTCTTTTGTGTGGCAGCTGTCGCAATTCTTGCCACATGACCTGCAAGCAACAATAGTTGTATAATATATATATATATATATATATATATATATATATATATATACACATATATTACATATTGCATATTCTTTTCTATGTGCAAAAAAAAAATAATTTATAAAAAACAACAACAAATCTATTTACATGGCCAAGCGCCAAAATGCTTTGTGTGCTTTATTCCTCTTGTTGTTATAGTGTTTGCTATATTGCTGTTGCTGTTTCTGGTATTGTTGGGTTGCCCGTTCGATCGTCGGTGGGTTGTGCGAGCGCTAAAAAAAGACAAAAAAAAAAGTGAAAATAAAGTAGAAAACAAAACGCGGAAAAGTAGAGGAAGAATATGTAAATAAATGAGCTAATTCACGTTAATGAGCTAAACCCTCTTTGTACACAAAAAAAAACTCAATGTATATTTTATCATTTAATATGGCTTAGAATGAACAGTAGTAAAATACAAAAAAATATAATATTTAAGATAGATTTATAAATATATATATCAGAAACAATATAAATATTATATTTTATTGTGGAAAATAATTAATAGACAATAATGGTAAATTTGAAAAAGCTTTTGTAAGGCTTATTAAAAAATTTCAATTTATTTAACATAGTATAAGGAATATAAATTATTCAATTTTAATAATTAATTATAAGCATTGTTGTGTGAAATAATAAAATATTTCAAAAACAAAACTTTTAATAAGCTTATGAAACAATCACTAACTAATTAAACATGACTTTAAGCAAACAAATTAAAGAATTTTTATAGTTAATATAGCACTGTATTAATTATTTAATAGCTGCTTTAAATTATATATTAAATAAAACTTGCTAATACCCAATGTTTAGTTCTAGTTGGAAAATACTAATTAAAATCAACTTAAAACTGGTTAAAAACAGTTTTGGAAGTTTGCTTTTATGGTACAACTTCGGCTTAAAATTTATACAAATTTCTTTTATGATTTTAGTCAAAATTTTACTTAGTTTTAAGCTGGTTCACTGTTTTTGTCAACTGTTTCACGTTTGTAGCATTTATGCCAATATGCAAATGCTTTTAAGATGACTCACTTTGCATTAAAGCGTAAATTGCGTAAACTACTAAACGAGTAAATTACTATCAATGGAATATCAACAGACCATGCCGGGGTTGGTTGTTAGTTAAATTAATTATTTATATGGATTTTGTGTATATTATCTGAATCTGGAATCGGGTATGTGTGAACATTAACAGTTTCTGGCACATATTTGTGATATAAACAATGTATTTATACAACAACCACAAGAAAAAAAAAGGCAACAAAGTAAACATAAATAAATAAACAACATTAAGAGCAGCACAAATGGAAATCAGACACCCACGCACTTATGGGCAAAAAAAAAAGTGGTTCACACCCAAAAGCTTACCCTCCTTTAACAGTTATTGTATTACTTACTGCACGTAGGATTTGGTTTTATTAATTGCTCTTTGACAAATAACTCACATAATCAGTGCGCAATTTATGCAATTATATTTAAATCGTATCGCTAATTACTTTAATAGGAACTAGTGATAATATTTTGAAGTAACAAAATGCAAATTTTTGAATTTGTATGTTTTGTGGGTGGTGTCTTCGTCTCATTTGGCAATTTTTGCCATATGCTTTGCAATTATTTATGCACTTGTTGAAAAATTTGCTACATTTTTCTTATAGTTTATTTATTTATTGTGTCACTTTGATTTGCAAATTGGGAATTATTGCAACACTCGCGTTACTTTTATACAAAAGTTGAAAAAGTTAACACAAGCGCTTGCGAGAGTAACAATAACAACAATAAAGCAACATTTCATCAAGTGTTGTAAAATGCAAAGGGTAAAACGTATAACATTTAGCAAGCAGTGCTGTTAACATAATGCACTGATATAAATTTCCGTCGGGCGGAAGATATTAATTAATAAATAAATAAAATAAATAATTATTTGTTGATTTATTTTTAAATCTTAATTTTTGATTATCTCTTAACACATTTAACGCTTATATGCATTTTTATAACATAAGAACTTAGTCGATAGATGTGTGCGGCAGTGCAAGCAACCTGTTTGAAAATAATCGATAATCTCTGCTATGAACATCAAATCACTGATTTAACCTACTGAGAAGAACCGCAAATTCAAATTCGCATCGCATTTACGTTTCTTATCATAACTAATCTATTGACATATTTTAAAGTAATTAAGTTTAATTTAGAGTTGCATTCAATTACATAAAATTATGATGTTTTTATTTTATTTAAACTTATATAGAAAACATTGCTAAAATACAAACATTTTCGATGTTAATAACAGTTTGGGCTGATGTTATATTTTTAGTGGTCAATAACATGTGGTTCATGTATTTTGATTGCCAAAAAATGTTAAATATGCATTAATCGAAATATTAATGCAAATATAAATTAATATTTAAATTAATACATGCATTATGTTTTTAACTTTGTTAAACGGCACCGGCTATGTCTTTAATGCAGATGGTAAGCATAAAAATAAATCTTTAAACAGACATCTACACAAGTCTGTGTTTTTATAGACTACATGGAACTGCGCACAAAATACCGTATAATGGGCGCTCTTGTGGGCACAGCAAATAGCAAAGGCTGGAGCACTAGTGAAGCCAGTAAGTTTAATACTTTATATAAGCTTGGTATATTGTTGTAAATGCGTTCTGTCCTTCAATTAACAGTGCTTCCTGTGGAACTAACCAAATGCGAGACACAATTGCTTATAGACGAAGGCATAGCCGTTCTGGTCAGCAAAAGTGCAGCTTTGATTACACCTCCAAATCAAGAAATGTTAGGGGCTTATAAAACTGATTTTGAATCCCGCTTAAATGAACAAAATAACGCTTTTAAGATGGAAAAATTACGTGAAACAGAACGCCATATGAATAAAATATTAAATGGTAAACGCAACAAGTTGAAAAAACAGGGAAAACACAATGAAGGTAAATGAGTTGTAATAAAATTATTTACTCAATAATATACTATGGTTAACTAAATTATCTCCTGTTTGACTCGATTTAGCTTCTGCCCTTACGGCTAATGATGTAATTCAAGAGATTGAAAGAAGTTTTGTTTTTGATCGCCACAATGCACTTGTTGAGTTGCCCTGTCCACACATGGAAAAGCATAGTAAGTAGAAATTTTGCGTTGTATCATATATATAAAACATTTTTTGAAAATAAATGTTGACGTTTGTTGTAGCTGTTGAAATCTGGACTGAACCTATTTCTGATACTAGCACGCTAAAATATAGAGTTTTTTACGATCTTTGGAAAAAAGGCAAGTTCGTTACATCTGGAGACGCCTTTGGTGCTGATTTCTTAGTGTATCCAGGTGACCCAATGCTCTACCATGCCTCACATATACTTATTTTACAACCCAAGTCAACTATACGTCCATTGGAATTGATTTCTAAGGTGCGTTTAGCAGTAGCTGTCAAAAAAAGCTGTATATTTGCCTATGAAGAAACAAAAAACAAAGGAATCGTTTACCAGACGGTGGCCTGGTGCAATCCCAACAAGCAATAACTGGTAAGTGTAAATTAATTTAGATAAATTTTTAATTAGACTTTTTAAATTCAGATTAAATTTAAATAATCATTGATAAATTATATTTTATTTGTCATAGTCATAAACATTATATATTTTACCTCATTACGCACATACAATTAATTTATCAGGTGTTTTAATCTTTAGTTTTGTCTCACATTATAAAAGTATATATAAATATTGTATATATGTATATACATATTTATCAATTTGTGAATGATCTTGATCTGATCGACTCATTGAACCAGCAATTCTACGTGGCTATTCATTTTCAAGTTTATAAAAGTTCAAGTTGTTAATTAGTGTTAATTTTTGATCTTAGTAATCAATCATTCAGCACAGCATTAGGTCTGCAATTTAAACTAAATTGAAAAGTATATATATATATATATATATATATATATATATACATATATAAATTTATAACCCCTTTGCTTTTTAATAATGGCTAAAAGGAAGCTAATGGAAATGCGCAAAATCGAAAGTATGTAACATATAGATATAATCATCTGGCACCCTATAAGGAATATATATTCTTGATCAGGACGACTGGCTAAGTCGATCTAGCCATGTGCGACTATCTGTCTGACTATAAGAGTTAGAGCAACCAAATTTGGAATCTAGATTCCTTTTCGTACGCTAGACGAGTTTAGTGTTTTAGTATTTGTTATTTGACTTCCCTGGCCTCCGCAGTACAAAAAAACACAATTATTTAGAACAATTTTTAACCAATCAAATTTATTTTTGGCATCCATTATAATTGGATAATTTTTCATCTACCTTGTAAATTTCGTTAAGATCGAATAAAAAGCACGGAAGTTATTGAACATAAAGTATAGAGCGCGTGGGGATAAAAGGCGCGCGCAATGGCTTAGAGCGCTTAATATAATATGTATGTATATATATATATATATATATATATATATATATATAATATAAATATGTGTGTATATGTGTCAGTGATTGTTCGCAAAGGGGTAATCGTAGTCGGGTACACTCGGCTACAAATTTCATACTTGTTTTTAATGCATTTTCCTTGACATGACTCAAACAAATTTTAATTCGAATATTTAATGTATTTCTATTAGGAAAATTTAGATGTGATTAAATGTTGTATTAAACATTTTTCGTTTCTTTTTTGCTTTTGCTTAAAGATTTTTCTTTAATTAAAAATGTAAAAATAATTTAATTAAACGGTGTTAATACAAAGTTTTCGTTCCACCAAGCCCATTAACAATATTTTAATGGTATAAAGTTTAATAAAAACATATATGTATATATATTTTTAAAATAATAAGTAATAATTAGTACTATTAGCGAAATATAAAAAAAAAAGCAAACATTTAAAACTTATAATTTTAGCATTTTATCACCATTAACCTAATAATTTCTGTTTAAATCTGTCTATAACGATTTGTATGTTCATATATAAAAGCTTCGAGTTCCACATGTTCTCATATAACATACGCAGATGACGTACATATTGCACTTTGGTTCTCTAGTCCTCCTCTCCAAGCCATGCACTCACGCCTGGACTGGATCATTGGAATATTTTTGTTTTGATTTTTTTTGTTTTTATTTGTTATACGATTCATACATTTTTGGTCACATTTCTCAGTCTCTGTCACAGCTGAGCGCAAGAGATCTCTTATTTTGAGTGGTTGCAATTTTAGAAGATTTCATTTGGTGGAAATTGGATACAATAACAGAGCGTTGCGTGACTTTGAACTCTTACCCGGCTCTCTATGTGACTCAGTGAGTACTATGCAGCTGTGTGTCTGTGAGTGCGCACTCACACACACAATCAAATGCACAACAAAAACAGAGACAATGGGATTGTGGAAAACAAAATACAAAAAAAAAAAAAAAAAAAATTGACTCTTGGACAGTGTTTGGTTCGCTTTATTTATTTTTTTTTTTTTTTTTGAAATTTCTTGGAGTACGCGCGCCCGGCACTAGCCTCTCCTCTCAACTTTGTCAAAACCTCTCCGTTTGTATCTCAGCAGCAACAGCTACAGGAGAGGGAAACTGCTGCCACCACTTGGCAGCAGTCACAGGTTAAAATTTTTATGTAAAAAATGAGTTTATTATCGCGACGACATTCAAAATGTGTGGAGATGCTTTTTTTCTGTCTCGGAAAAAGTTTTCTATAAAACGAAATAAATGAAGTGCGTATTATTTTGCTAGAAAATGGGACCATATATATCTATATATATATATATATATATATATATATATAATAAATGGCCCCCAAAATGGCAAAATGAATGCAACACAAAATTCAAACGTGCAAATGGTCAAACAAACATATTATCATTTATATACTATACATACATATACGTACATATGTATATAATTAAATATGTAGGAAAATAAATATATGCACATATATATTTGTATCTATATATATATATGTATATGTATCTATATGTGTATTTGTATGTATTTATGTATGTTAATGTTTGTGTATACGTTTTGAACAAAGTTTAGCATGTTTTTATACAGTGTTTTTCTAGCGTTTCGCTTTTTAAATAGACTTTAACAAAAGCAAAAACAAGAACAAAATTGTTGATAAGGTTTCTAGCGAGGGGAGGAGTATCATAGGGCAGTGGTAGCCGCGAGGCCAAGCAATGTCGTGCCGTTCGAATTTTTAGCCAGCCATCCAATTCAATCGCACAGTGGTATATGTATAATATTGTTATTATCATTGTTAAATGTTAAAGTTAATATAGTTAAGGTACTTTGTATTGTAGTCCACTGTGCATTGTTGTTTTCAAAATAGTCACGCTGTTGTTACCTCTTGCCTCTCTCCACCACCGTAGAGTAAGCTAACCAATCGACTCGTGCTGAGTATTGCCAGCTATGAAATACGCTCACTGTTTTAATGCTGATTGGACTTTTAAAGCAGCATTAACATTTCTCGTGTCCAGCAACAGCAATAACAACAGCAGCGTCAGCAACAGCGGCAGCATCAAAATCAAAACAGAGAAAATTGTAATCTTTGCGTTGTTATTTTTTTTTTTTTTTTTTTTTTTTTCGGCTCTACTCCACACGCCGCTCACTACTACTCACTACGGTTTACTACTTCTCAGAGTGTTTGCCATGTCATATGGATAGAACTCTCCCTGGTATTATTACTCTCCCCGCTGGCAGCGAATTGAAACCACGTTGCTTGTGTCTCTGCTGCTCTTAAGCGGGACTTGATCTGCATAAAAATAGGGTCGAGCTGTCTCTGGGATGCATGTCAAAAGTAACAGGTGATTGCCTGAACATTGTGCTCAAAGAGTACATCATGTATGTGTAGCGGGTGAAGAATTTGTAAGAGCGAGCCGGCTTTTTGCAGGATCTACTGATAACTGATAAGAATATTGTATATAAGAACATTAAGAGTTCATGATAAACAAAAACATCCGCTAATGATATAAAAGAAAACGAACGTAGCCCAGTATATATATATATATATTTATATGTATATATGTACATACATATATATATATATATATATATTACATATTTTTCAACATTCATAACATACATAAAAGAAAAACCTTAAGAAAACTACGCAATAAAGGGAAACATAAAATAAAAAAAAAATAAAAAAAATAGTTAGTTACAAATCTCTTTATTTATCCGAAACTAATAACAAATTTTATCAACTTTTTTTTAAATATTTTTATTTTATATATATGCATATAATTTTTGTTATAGTTTGTTTGCCTTTACTGAAATGCTCTTTGCATTTGTATTTCACTTAAATTTATTTATATCTGGTAACGCTGTTAGTCGACTGTACTTTCAAGAGCGCGAACTGCCAGCCATCTCTCTCACTCTCACGCGCTCACCGCAGCAACAGTGTCACCCACACAGACACATACACACTGCCGCACACATACACAAACAAGTAAATGTGAAACCACCACTAAAAAGCAGTTCTGCGCGCATGATCAGAAATTTTCTCCGTATAGAGACTAAACTCGTCATACGACGCGACCGCGCCGCGCCGCGCTGGCAGAACGTAATTCGATCGAATACTCAGAGCTCAGTTCGAGTTATTCAACGTTGGCGAGCAGCAGCAACAGCAAAAAAGAAAACCAAGAGCCACCAGCCGTGAGCGGCCAGCCAAGAAGGGAAAGCCAAACCGAGTATAAAATAGCAGCCAGCAGATTTTACTTTGCGCTCCGGTGAGAAGATAATTTCAACATGTATAAAAATTGTTCGCTCCGGGAGCAACGGCGTGTAAACAAACAGAATAACAACACAATAGTGAATGAAATTGTAGTTATAAAACAAATGCGAAGCAAAAACCAAAATGCGTGGCGTTAACTGTACAAAAGTAAAAAGGCAGAAAGAAAGAAAAGAAAAAAAAAAAAAAAAAAAAAAAGAATGGGAAAACCCGAACAAAATATGCATATTGCTACTTAATGTAGTTGTCTATATGTATGTGTGTGTATTTGTGTGAGTGCTGTTGGTGCGCTATTTTTATTTATTCAAAAAGAACAAAAATTTATTTGTTGCCAGTACGTTAGATTTGTGTTATTTTTTTTTTTTTTGTTTTTTTTCCTTCCAAAACTAAAGTCATGCATTTCCATACGTTCGAATATCGGTCTGTGAGGGTCGGGCGTGCGGGCGGCCCACATTTCATATACGAGCAGTAAAACTTGCTCTCTTGTTGTCTCGCTCTCACGCGCTCACAGCAAAAAGTTATACAGCAATTCAAAGAGGGGGGCGCGAGCATGGAGCTCATGCGCCAGTCGGCCTCCCTTCCTCCCATATAAACGAACATGTATAGATATGTACACGCACACACACACACACACACACACACACACACACACACACACACACACACACACACACACACACGATAATACACACATAAACGCGCGCATATATATACATGTGTATATAAAGATATATATGTATATAAGAAAACTTTTTCTCGCGAGAGCGAGAGCACATGAGTTTTGTGTTGTTTGCTTGACATCTGCTCATGCTCTTTACTCTTTTTTCAGGAGACAACGATAAGAAGCAGCGCGCCATTCAGTCGTCGTAAAAGCTCGTGAACGTAGAGCTATTGTGGAGCCGTGGAGCCGTTGTGCCGTATATCAGCAGCAATATTTAGCTGCGTTTTATTTAAATAAATTTCTTTTTGATACGTTGAAAATATAACGGCCTCGTCGTGTTGGCCACAAATAGCAATCAATATAATTATAACGCTGGAGAACAACTGTTGGATTTGGACACGACAGCCTTAATGTCGTTGCCAATGAATTCACTGTACTCGCTCACCTGGGGTGATTATGGCACATCTCTGGTATCAGCTATACAATTGTTGCGCTGCCATGGCGACCTCGTCGATTGCACACTGGCAGCCGGCGGACGCAGTTTTCCGGCCCATAAAATTGTCTTATGTGCAGCCTCTCCATTTCTGTTGGATTTGCTAAAGGTGAGTACGCGGCGAGAGCTTTCTTTAAAACATAACCTCAATATACTATATTCTGGCATTGGCATGTGCTGCTGCGCGTACAGTTTGTAAACAGAGAAACCAACATCATCGTTGTCTGTCTTTGCCAAATAGGTTAATATGAGTTTTTATTGTGTATGTGATTGTATAAGTGTATAGTGTATAAATGTATATATATATATATATGTGTGTTCTTATGGAGCACCTTTGGCTCCCGTATGCTAAAGCTGTGAGTTTTTGCTTAAACGCTTGTATATGTGTGAGTTGAAGACGTGGGCATTCGCGCTCTGCTCCTGGCTTGAATACGATTTACGCTCTGGCCTACGCTCAATAGCAGCAATAGTAGAATTAAGCATCAAAAAATGGGTCTCCTACTTTCTCGATATTTTAGCTTGCTAGAGATTTTTGTGTAAGTTTTCAATTGTCAATTGAGTTGAATGAGTTGCGCACTCTTTTTATACATTACGCTGACGTTGTCAGTGCTTTGCTCCCTCTGCTTCCCCTCTCTTATGTAGCCTAAGTATTTCATGTTGTTGCTTATCAACTCGTTTGGGTTATACAAATTCATATTCAAGCTTTTATGAGTGCTAAAGAGCGAGAAAGAGAGAGTGGGTGAACGAGAGAAATAGAGAGAGAGTGAGATGGAGATGGAGAGAGCGAGAACGAGAGAGCGAGAGCAAGAGCGAGAGAGAGTGAACGGGTTGGTCAGTCATATAGTAATGATGACACGTGGGGCCTGTGGGGGGAGCAAAAGTTGCGCTAACTTTCAGTTCAAACGTGTTAGAGCGAGCGCAAACGAGAGCGCCAAACGATTGGGCTGCCTGACTGGCTCTTGCTTGCTTCTGTTGTAGCTGTTGTTGGGTGCACACGAGTGCGACCTCTTTTTGCTTGCTTATGTGAGCAAGAGTATATATAAATATATATATGTATATATATATAATGTACAGTTGATATTGGCTATGGTGATATGAATAAAAATGGAGCAGGTCTAACTATAGTGCTGATAAAAATGACTTCAGAATTTACATATTAATAGGAACACATTTGATTCTAACTATATATTGATACGTATCAATAGACGTTTCTATTGTATTATTTTATGTTAGTCATAGTCAGTGTTCACTGCCTACAATGTATACAGTTCATATCATAATATTTATATATACATATACGCTTTTATATATATATATTTAGCTTTTTATGTACATAATTTGGCGTTTGCTTTGGTTTAAATTCCTTTTGCTACATTTTAACATTTTTCAATTTTATATGTGCTCTACTGTACCTGTTTTTATCGCTGTATTTGCGATAACTTAACAAAATTTGTTTTTGTTGATATTTTTTTTTTTTTTGATTATTTTTGCAATAATTATTTGCAAAGCAGATTAAAAACAATCAGATATTCAATGTTAATTCTTATTGTTTTTGTTATTGTTATTGTTATTGTTGTTGTTGTTGTTGTTGTTGTTGTGGCATCGTCCACATGTCAAAATGACCAAAACAGAGAGCAGAGCGTAGAACACCTGACGCTAGCGTCGGCTTTACGCTCGCTCCCCGTTCAAAAAAGTAAACAGAGCGTAATTTTTTTTTTTTTTTTCGTTTTAAACGTCGCTCAGAGTCGGTCGCGGGAAATGTCAAAAATTGGTTTTTATGTGAACTCTGCAAGAGTCGCAACTATAAGATGTATATGTACATACTTACGAGTAAAACTGATCTCGTTACACTCACACAAACATGTTAAATACGTAGACAATGCTCTTTGTTGCTCCCGCTCCCTCATGAAATGCAACCAACGAAAAGCAACCACTCTGAAAAAAAGAAGAAGAAAAAAAATAAATCGATGAGCGTCAGAAGCAGCAATAACCGACAGCAACAGCAGCAGCAGCGTCGTCGACAGAAAAATACCCGGCTGGGAGATAGTCTGGCTGGCAGGCAGTTAACTAGGCAAAAAGGCAGGCAACGCAGGCAAGACATTCAAACAAATAGGGAGACCGGCAGGCAATGTGGTAGTTAGGCAAGCTAGCAGGCAGGCAGGCAGGCAGTCAGTCAGCAAGGCAAAGCAAAGCAAAGCAAAGCAAAAGGGAGTGTAGAGTTCAAAGAGCGTACGGTATGCGGCCTTGCTGCTGGTTTGAGTGCGACGGAGCGCGGCAAGCACACAGCGCAGCACTGTATGACATTTAAAGAGATTGGGTGAGAGGCAGCAATGTAGGCAGCGCAACACAAACGAGCTTACATACGTCGTACGTTGAGCAACAAACATGGTTAGGATGAGTGAATTGTCGCTCAGCGTTTTAAGCGCGCCTCTAAATGCCACAGACATTTTACTTGTCGTCTGCCATCGCTGGCTAATTAAAACTGTTTTGGAGCGAATCGAGTGAGTGAATGTGAGCGCGAATGGTGGGATGCTCTTTCTTAAGCATTATAATGTTATTGTGTTGTTGTTGTTGTTGTTGTTGTTATTGTTATTGGCTCTGTTAAAGCAGCATCATCTCCTAACCATCCTGCTGCAGAATGCAGAGCGCGCATAACATACTATAAAAGCTGGTTTATTCTGATGAGAGTATATGCCTCTTTGCCTCTGTCTCTATATTTTTGTGTGTGCGTATAAGTATGCGTATATATATATATATATATATATATATATAATATGCATGTGCATAAGTGTATGAGTATGTGTGAGTACAAGTTTTCTTTTTTTTTTTGTTATTATTGCTTCTTCTTCCGTTTTGTTGTGTTTGGTCTCTGTTGATGGCCAATTCTTTTGTCTCTGTTTTGAATTAGCGCACGCAGCGACAACAACCAGCACAGCACACCCATTGCTATCTTAGCAGCTCCAAGACCAACCATGTCAGTAGTTGTGAGAGCGTTTTGTAGCCGGCAAGTGAAATTCAAGCGCCAAAAGCAACGGTATTATTCCAATATAATGTAGTTAGAGAAAGGAAAAGACTAGGTCAAAATATTGTCTAATAATAATAATAATAATAATAATAATAATAATAATAATAATAATATTAATAATAATAATAATAATTATTAATTTAAGAATCTTGCTTAGTAATTATATTTATTTTTTTTTTTATATATATTTGTCGTATGAGTTTCTGTGTTAATAATAATAAATAATAGATGTATATTTAACTTAATTTTGCATAATTAATTTTATCTTTTATTTAATTTATCTGTTTATTTTTCTTATATTTTTTTGTCGTAGAACACGCCATGCAAACATCCAGTGGTTATGCTAGCTGGCGTCAATGCCAACGATTTGGAGGCACTGCTGGAATTTGTCTATCGGGGCGAAGTGAGCGTCGACCATGCGCAGCTGCCATCGCTGTTGCAGGCGGCACAATGCCTCAATATTCAAGGCTTAGCACCGCAAACAGTGACCAAAGATGATTATACAACGCATTCGATACAACTACAGCATATGATACCCCAGCACCATGATCAGGATCAATTAATAGCAACAATTGCAACGGCACCACAACAAACTGTGCACGCACAAGTTGTTGAGGATATACATCACCAGGGACAGATACTACAAGCCGCTACACAAACCAATGCAGCCGGACACCAACAAGCTATTGTGACAACAGATGCTTCCAAACATGATCAGGCAGTAATACAAAGTTTCTTGCCTGCACGCAAACGAAAACCACGTGTAAAGAAAATGTCACGTAAGTTTATCACAAAGCATTAAAGAGACCTCTATATATATATATAAAACATATATATTTATATTAGAGCTTGCATATAACAGTTAAGCATCACACATAAACTTTTTGTGTTAAAACTGCGAAAGAAAACGATTTCACTGTGTCTCATGTCAAACAGTCTTTGCTCAACTAATAACCTTTATATTGAATTCGTCAGGTTCTGTTCAGTAACTGAACGATTTGCGTTGAGTGTGAAGAATAAATGTCTTGAGTATTGTTGATTTTAGTAAGAAGCAGTTAGTCGAGTATACCTGATGATATGAATCCCTTTGCCTATAGACGTTCTTACAAACGGACAGACATACGGATAGATCTAGATCGACTCGGCTAATTGCCTTGATGAATAATATATATACACTTTATAGGGTCTCAGATGATAATTTCTACTTGTTAAACACAATTTCATTACCGCCTGTTTTTCTTTTTTCAATGGCAAAGGTTTTAAAAAGACTTTTGCCTTGAGCATATCATTTTTTCAACACTAAAATTGTTCACTCCCTTTGAATAATCAGTCAATAACTTTTAATTATATTACTTCAACTGGAATTATTCAATTGATAAGCAAAACAAATAGAAATTAAAACTTATATTCAGAGTTTAAGCAGGCATGTATGATTATATCAGTTGTGTTCAGATGTAAAAACCGAATAGGAAGTAATGCTCACTGTTATTTGGAAGCTCTGATTTATATATTGAATTTGGTCTAATTGATATGTATATATAAATATACTTATAATTATTTACTTGCTCAATTATAGCAACGGCGCCGAAAATTTGCAAAATTGAAGGCATGGACACAATAATGGGCACACCGACATCATCTCATGCAGCCGCCGCACAGCAACAGCAGCAAGTTGTACAACAGCAGCAGGTGCTTGACGAGAATGGCGCTGAAACGCAACTGTTAACAAGCACACCAATCATTAAGAGCGAAGTACAAAAGGTTGAGACAATTGTTACCATGGACCCCAACAATATGATACCCGTTACATCAGCCAATGCGGCAACTGGTGAAATAACAAGTGCGACTGGAGCAACTGTAACGTCTAGTGCCAGTGGTAGTACTGCTACTCCTAAAGCAAAACGTACCAAACATCCGCCTGGCACAGAAAGTGAGTAAACAATTTCATTACAAAGAATTTTAAAGATAAAAAAACAATAAATAGAACTTCAAATTAAAATAAATAATTCAATGTAATTTTATATTTATAATTTAATATTAATTTTTATTTTCATATTTATTTGTTGTATGTTTTGCGCTGCAGAACCAAGATCACGCTCGCAATCGGAACAACCTGCTACTTGCCCCATATGCTATGCTGTTATTCGTCAATCTCGAAATCTGCGTCGCCATCTTGAGCTGCGGCATTTTGCCAAGCCCGGCATCAAAAAGGAGAAGAAAAGTAAGTCCGGTAATGATAGCACACTAGACACCAGCGCCGAGATTAATACAACAACGGAGGGTGACACTAGCATTACGACAGGATCAGCATCGGCAACAGCAACGCCAGTTAGATGTGGTGGTACGCCAATACCAAGGGTTTTAGCGACAACCACATCTAACAGTAATACAATTATGGCCAGCACTGTATTGCCACAGCAGCAACTGCAACAACAACAACAGCAACAACATATGACTACATCAACACTTAGTGCACCGGGTGGAGGTCAAACGCATCTAATGGGTGTTAATATTAAACATGAGGGTGGTGCTGGCGGTGGTGCAGGCAGTGCAGCGACTGCGCAACAGCAACAACAACAGCAGCAACAACAGCAGCAGCAGCAGCAACAACAACAGCAGCAACAGCAACAACAACAACAGGGCATGCAAAATGTTATACACATTGTGGGCGATCAAGTATTCTTGCCGCAACAACAGCAGCAGCCTCAATAAAAATGTTGCTGCCGCCCAATGCCGCCTGCCAAATCATTCATTCCACTTTAACTATCTCTCTCTCTCTCTCTTTCTCTCTCTTTCACACACACACACACACATACACAACACTCGATCAAACATACTCAGACACACACACACACACACAATGATTGTAAATAACAAAAAAAAAAAAGAAAACAATTTTAAGAAAGGTGATGCATCTGCAAAATGAATTCTTTCGTTCATTTAATGTATCATTTCCTTTGTTGTAAGTTTTATAATTTCGCTTAAAGAATTTTTTTTTTTTTTAATTTTACTTAAAAAAAAGAAAAGAAAATGAACAATAATAACTAATTATCTATGCAGTATTTTCTTGCATATAACGCTTAATAATACTCTGAACAATTTTTACTTATAAAAAACAAAAATGTCGCTTAATAATTTGTAAGCTTTAAAAAAACTAAAATTCAATATAAAATCAACAAGAAGAAAAACAAAAAAAAAATCATCAAATTAACAAAAAAAAAAAAAAAAACAAAAACAAAAACAAAATCTTTACAAACTATTTTAAACTGTAAGCTTTTTTTGTGGTTTTCTTTAAATAATATATATATTTTTTTTATATATTAAAAATTGTTTAATAAATATATATATACATATATTTATACGTATATCATTTTTATATAACCAAATTTTACTTTTTGTTTTATAATTAATTTATATATAATTTTTTTATGTGCTCAGCGGCATACATTTCATTTGTTTATAATATTTTTATTTATATTATTTATAAAGAAAAAAAAAAAGTATTTACTATTTGTTTTATAATTGGCTCTCGATTTGTGTGCGCTTTGTTGTAATTATATATATTTATTAGAATTTTTTTTGAACACTGCAAGAAAATACTGTAAATAACTTAAAGAAATTTAACAAATTTAATATTTAACTCTTTACTTTATTTTATTTTATTTTCAAAGTTTTTATTTTCTTTTGTTAAACATTTTGTTTTTAATTATATTTTTGCTAAATTTATTTTTTTTTAATTCCTTTCTCCTTTTTCTGTTTGTCTTGCATACTAATTGTTTTGTGTTGTCCATAAATAATTTTTTAGTTTTCCTTAAAATTTTATTAAATTTTTGTTGTTAATCAACACACACACACACACACACACACACACATACACATCCACAAACATTTATATATATATTTATATATATATATATACACACACACACACACACAAAATACAATTGATATCTATCATATGTATATATTCTTTTTGTAGTTGCTCCGCGGTTACTGCAGTCGTTGTTTGTAGTCAGGTTGTTGTTTCCTTGGCCCAATTGGTGTCGCCCTAGCGTAGTTGTTATCTTTATCTATATATGTGTGTGTGTTTATTGGCCATACATTTTAAATACGGCTTTCTTCTATTTTTAGCACCCAGCGGCAAGAAACCAGGCAACAGCACAGGCGGATCTCAATCGGGCGGCAGTGGTGCATTAAGTTCTAGTGTTGTGCCTCAAGTGCAGGCAGTGCAATCATTGCATCCGTTGCAAGGTGTACAAGTTAAGAAGGATCCTGATGCACAACAGCAGCAACAGCAACAGCAGCAGCAGCAGCAACAACAACAACAGCAACAGCCACAAACAATGACAGTTACAACGACCACAGCTAGCGGCCAGGTGCAACAGCAGCAGGTTCAAGTACAGCAACAACAACAGCAAACATTGCAACATCATCAAATTATCGATTCATCCGGTAATATGACAACGCCAACAACCAGCGCCCAAGCGGCTGCCCAACAACAGGCAGCTAATCAGCAACAATTGGTGGCACAATCAGATGGTAGTGAAAGTGGTGCGCCGCTATCAATTGCCCAGGTGCAAACGTTGCAGGGTCATCAAATAATTGGCAATTTAAATCAGGTGAATATGACTGATTTTCAACAACAACAGCAACAACAACAGCAGCAGCAACAACAACAAACACAACCACAACAGACGCTCTGAGTAGTTAGCACTAGTTTAACGAATCGGACAGAACCGTAGATACATATATATATATATATATAAATATATATATATATTAAAATACGATTATATCCATTATCCTTGATTTGTTTATCCAATACGCTTTACTCTTTTTTTTCCCGGTATGCGTGTAGTCAAATTTTTATCTTACCAACAAAACTTGTCTCTGGCTTGAATCAAACTTATTGCCAAATTGTGCTTATATTTAGGTCAATTTTTGAATTATAATTATAATATAGCATCTATATGACACGTGCCTTTAGTGAGGTATAATCCTTAATATGAACATATAACAAACTGATTAACGAAAACTCTATTTTATTACGTTTATTAAAGCCCTTTTTATAGCCTTAACTCATAGAATGAGACTATTTGATTTATAGTATAAAAAGAATCTTCGATTATATAAAGTTCATATATATTAACTTGATGTGCCTTAATATTTGAGTCAATTTAGTACTCTTCATATCTTTTTTTCTCTCTGCGGATTATAATGATAGATAAAGAGTTAAAGTTGTTGTTAAATTTTCATATATCATATTTCAAGATCAGAATTTCTATTGTATTCTATATATGATTCTGAACCTTCACATAGTTGTGTGTGCTACAGTTAAATATTTTTAAATTCTTATTAATACTGTTTAAAAATGAAATGTTTAGGTACGTGTCATTAAGTTTGTTTTATACTTTGCAAGTTTTGGTTTCTTTTGTTTATTATCCTTGCTGTTCTTTTTACCCTTTTATTATGAGTGTAATTATCTATATATTGGATTATTCTTCTGATTGGAACTAACTTTATATATATTTTATGCTTTTAATTAGTATTTTAAATGCAGTTTAAACTCAGTAAATTTTTGATTAATCTGTAAACCAATTGATTTAAATTTAGATTTTATCATATATCTATATAGTATCAACAGCAAGGATATAGAAACTTATCGGCTTGCCGATAACTACGTAATGTTCTTGTTAGTTTTTAGAAATAAAAAAGTTTTGTTGAAAAGGGTAAAAAAAACAGCAAGGATAATAAAAAAAAGAAAGCAAAACTTGCAAAGTATAAAACAAACTTAATGACACGTACCTAAACATTTCATTTTTAAACAGTATTAATAAGAATTTAAAAATATTTAACTGTAGCACACACAACTATGTGAAGGTTCAGAACCATATATAGAATACAATAGAAATTCTGATCTTGAAATATGATATATGAAAATTTAACAACAACTTTAACTCTTTATCTATCATTATAATCCGCAGAGAGAAAAAAAGATATGGAGAGTACTAAATTGACTCAAATATTAAGGCACATCAAGTTAATATATATGAACTTTATATAATCGAAGATTCTTTTTATACTATAAATCAAATAGTCTCATTCTATGAGTTAAGGCTATAAAAAGGGCTTTAATAAACGTAATAAAATAGAGTTTTCGTTAATCAGTTTGTTATATGTTCATATTAAGGATTATACCTCACTAAAGGCACGTGTCATATAGATGCTATATTATAATTATAATTCAAAAATTGACCTAAATATAAGCACAATTTGGCAATAAGTTTGATTCAAGCCAGAGACAAGTTTTGTTGGTAAGATAAAAATTTGACTACACGCATACCGGGAAAAAAAAGAGTAAAGCGTATTGGATAAACAAATCAAGGATAATGGATATAATCGTATTTTAATATATATATATATTTATATATATATATATATATGTATCTACGGTTCTGTCCGATTCGTTAAACTAGTGCTAATTTTGCTCAGAGAGCAATCATTTTTTTTTACTGTCGCACACGCTTGGCTAGAGTACGTATTGCTG
>JBAMBS010001149.1:0-136992 GCA_037044455.1 Zygothrica quintamaculata | reverse complement strand
TGTATACAAAAAGTCTTTAATTCTAAGCATTTTCTAATACTCTATAAACTTTTCTTAAGCTGTTAAAAGTCAGTCATAGGATATCCTTTTTAACCTTTAATATCAAAAGCATGAAATAATAATATTTTATGCATAAGTCAGAGGATTGTTTGTTAATCCTTGCACGGATTATGATAGCTCTATAATGTATTAGAAGGTAATATTTTCATCCCTATAAACCATATAAATGAGTTTATATTGATGCTGAGTTAAGATTGTGAGTTTCCGCCCTCTTTTGCTGGAACTGATTGGATCAGTTGACTATATTATGATATAGTTGTCATATAATGATTCTTTGAAAATTGAATTGTTAGCTTAAACAGCTTGCTTTTTGACCTAGAAATAATGGTTAAGACAATATGAATTTGAAATTCTTAAAGTTGATATTCTAATAAAAAAAACTTTAAATTTTTTGGTAAGTTTTGAATTGAATTGAAGTATTTATTATATATTAGGGTTGAGGGTAAATGTCATAAGGTCAAATAGTTTGATCATATTATATAGGTTTGATAACAAGTTAAGTTATTTTCTGGGGGAAATAGATTCCAGTAGCATATGTCGATCTTAGACTATAGTCTAGTCTTTGCCACCAACTGTCAACTGTCAATAGCAACTGCTGCAGGAGTTGCTACCAAATGCCAAATGCCAAATGCCAAATGGCAAATCTGAAATCCCAATTTCAATCCTATCAAACGCCTTTACATTGTTGAATATCATTTAACTTTAGACACATTCAACAATGAAGGTTTCTTCCTTTGGATTGTTGTAGTGCTAATCCGCTTGGTTGGCGCACCTGTTACACTTTTGTGCCTTTGTTTTGTGGCTGTAACTGTGTGTATTTGTGTGTGTGTGTGTGTGTGTATAGAAGTGACTGTTTCCTGATCTGGAATAAGTAGAAGTATGCCAACATGTTGGCTGGACATGTCAGTGCTTAAGTATAGAGGATTTGTGAGGACAAGTGCAAATCCGACATTGATAGCGATGCCGCTGCGCTTTCGCCGCACTAATTAGATTCTAATGTGCAGTGGAAATGAGATGAATGGGGGTGAGGTGGGGTGGCATGATATAACTGGAACCACCCTAGAGAGACAACTTATGCGTTGCTTATAACTAAATTATAATAGAATTTACGAGTAGTGCGAGTTGCCTTTAAATGAATGAATGACTGAATGACTGAATGACTGAATGAATGAGTGAATGGGTGAATGAGTGAATGCATGAATCAATAGCAAGAACTTCAACCCCTACAGTATCATCGCCTCACCCTTAGCCGCAGGTCGTGTACAAAATATGCGCTGGCTTAGCTCATTCTATATGGATAAATTGGGCAGGGGGGAGCTAGGTATGTGTATGGGTATGGGTATGGGTTAGAAACAGGGGATTCATTATGTTGGTTACGGCTGCTGGCAGCATATGTTGGCAGTCCTTGCAGCAGCAGGCGAGCGGAAACCCTTGCCAGGATACTGTGTGCTGCCGCTGCCGCCGTTTGTCAGTCGCTGCTAAGTTGCTGCCGGCGACTGGCGTTTAATTTAATCGGATTTGGGCGGACAAAGAAATTATGGCGCCGCTTTGTTTTGCCAGCAAAATTTCAATTGCAAACACAATCGCAAACGCAATCTCAATCGGAATCGTAGCATAAATGCTTTTGTTTTGGGCCTAATCTTTGACAGAAGTCAAAATTTGTTATGCACTATAAAATGTGTACAGATTTTTGGCTGTCTGCCAAATTCACTTAAGTGCCATACACATTGGCTCAAGTGTCAATTGAATGCTGCAAGTGCTTATAACAACAACAACAACAACAACCACAATAAAACTAACTATTTGACTTATACAAAAAATATTAAAATATATATATTTATATATATATATATAAAGGATAAGCCTGAAACGACTTTAGCTAGGCAGAACTTACATAAATGTAAAAGATCAGTTGGAAAGTTTTTTGTGAGCAGTTTTTGTGCATTGCAATTTAATAACAAGGTGCATTTAGTTTATATTATACTAATATGTATAAAACTACAAATACAAACACAATTACAAATACCAATACATATGCCAATACATGCGTTTCAAGCAGTGCAAGTTATATTGTAACATTTTCACTGTTTTAAAGCTTTTGTTGCAAACATTTTGAGACTGTTGCATGCTTAGTGAATGAAATTTAATAAATGTTAGATATATTTAAATTATATGGCATATATATTCTTATTATATATAGTATATATATCAACATATATATAGCACTAATCTGTTCATTAAGATTGCAGGGGTTTCATTCTATTAGCCTATGAAAAATTTTATGTGGCAAAAATGTCAAAATATTTTAAATTTCAATAACTTCAAATCTTCAAATGATCTTAGTTACTGTAGTTAAATATCTATACTAACTTTATGCGTAATATTGATCATGAATATATATAAAATAAGTGTTGATTTTATAATTTTGATAATGTTATAATAAGAGTTCTTTAAGGTGTTTTGTTTTCTTGTTTTCAATACAACTTTAAGGTATTCAAGATTAAGGCATTACTTATATATATGTATATATTATAATAGTAGTGATAGTATTTGAACACTCAACAAAAGAATTGTGTGAATAAAAAACGAATATGTCAAATTCCAAAGGGAACAACAAAAGCCGTCGGCAATATGAGATTTGTTTTTATACCTACAAATACTCCGGTATATTATATTCAATATTATGCGATATTTCAGATATATTTATATATATACATAGTCCTAATATATGGGGAATTTAAAAGTATTAAATATTTTATAGAACACTCAGAATGAGTTGTAGATTAATCATACTCTCCCATAGTTAAATAACTAAAGCTTATAACTGATTTTAAGAGCATAATTATACATTTATACATATTCATATTTTCTTTTATATTTTTTTCGTTGTGCCGACGGCTTTTTGTTAGTAAGATTAATCATCATAAAACTGAATATAGCCGTTATATATATATCCAGCTGATCCAATTGTACATAGGATATACCCAACTGAATATATAGTTTTAATGTTTCTCGAACAAATTGAGTTTCAACTGTGATTTGCTGTCTTATTTAATGATACCAAATGGTATTAATATACTACTATACTACAAGCTCTATATACTACACTAAGTACTCTCTATAACCTCCTTTTAAATATACAGTCCCTATATATGATATATACTGATTCTGTACGTTATGATCTTATAGTATCAGTATTCAAAACGAATATTTGACCGTATGCATAATTAGGTAAATTTTATTCGTATTATCCATGGGAAATATCAGCTGGTTAGTTAATAAATAATGGGATTAGATTGTGTGTATATATATAAATATATATATATATATATAAATATATATATTAAGCAAACATGTATGAATATGTATAAATGTATAATTATGCTCTTAAAATCAGTTATAAGCTTTAGTTATTTAACTATGGGAGAGTATGATTAATCTACAACTCATTCTGAGTGTTCTATAAAATATTTAATACTTTTAAATTCCCCATATATTAGGACTATGTATATATATAAATATATCTGAAATATCGCATAATATTGAATATAATATACCGGAGTATTTGTAGGTATAAAAACAAATCTCATATTGCCGACGGCTTTTGTTGTTCCCTTTGGAATTTGACATATTCGTTTTTTATTCACACAATTCTTTTGTTGAGTGTTCAAATACTATTTTAAATAGACTACCTATATATATATATATATAAATCTTTATATATATACATAAATATATATATATATATATATATATATAAAGTAATGCCTTAATCTTGAATACCTTAAAGTTGTATTGAAAACAAGAAAACAAAACACCTTAAAGAACTCTTATTATAACATTATGAAAATTATAAAATCAACACATATTTTATATATATTCATGATCAATATTACGCATAAAGTTAGTATAGATATTTAACTACAGTAACTAAGATCATTTGAAGATTTGAAGTTATTGAAATTTAAAATATTTTGACATTTTTGCCACATAAAATTTTTCATAGGCTAATAGAATGAAACCCCTGCAATCTTAATGAACAGATTAGTGCTATATATATGTTAATATATATACTATATATAATAAGAATATATATGACATATATATCAACTATATCTAACATTTATTAAATTTCATTCACTAAGCATGCAACAGTTTCAAAATGTTTGCAACAAAAGCTTTAAAACAGTGAAAATGTTACAATATAACTTGCACTGCTTGAAACGCATGTATTGGCATATGTATTGGTATTTGTAATTGTGTTTGTATTTGTAGTTTTATACATATTAGTATAATATAAACTAAATGCACCTTGTTATTAAATTGCAATGCACAAAAACTGCTCACAAAAAACTTTCCAACTGATCTTTTACATTTATGTAAGTTCTGCCTAGCTAAAGTCGTTTCAGGCTTATCCTTTATATATATATATATAAATATATATATTTTAATATTTTTTGTATAAGTCAAATAGTTAGTTTTATTGTGGTTGTTGTTGTTGTTGTTGTTATAAGCACTTGCAGCATTCAATTGACACTTGAGCCAATGTGTATGGCACTTAAGTGAATTTGGCAGACAGCCAAAAATCTGTACACATTTTATAGTGCATAACAAATTTTGACTTCTGTCAAAGATTAGGCCCAAAACAAAAGCATTTATGCTACGATTCCGATTGAGATTGCGTTTGCGATTGTGTTTGCAATTGAAATTTTGCTGGCAAAACAAAGCGGCGCCATAATTTCTTTGTCCGCCCAAATCCGATTAAATTAAACGCCAGTCGCCGGCAGCAACTTAGCAGCGACTGACAAACGGCGGCAGCGGCAGCACACAGTATCCTGGCAAGGGTTTCCGCTCGCCTGCTGCTGCAAGGACTGCCAACATATGCTGCCAGCAGCCGTAACCAACATAATGAATCCCCTGTTTCTAACCCATACCCATACCCATACACATACCTAGCTCCCCCCTGCCCAATTTATCCATATAGAATGAGCTAAGCCAGCGCATATTTTGTACACGACCTGCGGCTAAGGGTGAGGCGATGATACTGTAGGGGTTGAAGTTCTTGCTATTGATTCATGCATTCACTCATTCACCCATTCACTCATTCATTCAGTCATTCAGTCATTCAGTCATTCATTCATTTAAAGGCAACTCGCACTACTCGTAAATTCTATTATAATTTAGTTATAAGCAACGCATAAGTTGTCTCTCTAGGGTGGTTCCAGTTATATCATGCCACCCCACCTCACCCCCATTCATCTCATTTCCACTGCACATTAGAATCTAATTAGTGCGGCGAAAGCGCAGCGGCATCGCTATCAATGTCGGATTTGCACTTGTCCTCACAAATCCTCTATACTTAAGCACTGACATGTCCAGCCAACATGTTGGCATACTTCTACTTATTCCAGATCAGGAAACAGTCACTTCTATACACACACACACACACACACAAATACACACAGTTACAGCCACAAAACAAAGGCACAAAAGTGTAACAGGTGCGCCAACCAAGCGGATTAGCACTACAACAATCCAAAGGAAGAAACCTTCATTGTTGAATGTGTCTAAAGTTAAATGTATCAACAATGTAAAGGCGTTTGATAGGATTGAAATTGGGATTTCAGATTTGCCATTTGGCATTTGGCATTTGGCATTTGGTAGCAACTCCTGCAGCAGTTGCTATTGACAGTTGACAGTTGGTGGCAAAGACTAGACTATAGTCTAAGATCGACATATGCTACTGGAATCTATTTCCCCCAGAAAATAACTTAACTTGTTATCAAACCTATATAATATGATCAAACTATTTGACCTTATGACATTTACCCTCAACCCTAATATATAATAAATACTTCAATTCAATTCAAAACTTACCAAAAAATTTAAAGTTTTTTTTATTAGAATATCAACTTTAAGAATTTCAAATTCATATTGTCTTAACTATTATTTCTAGGTCAAAAAGCAAGCTGTTTAAGCTAACAATTCAATTTTCAAAGAATCATTATATGACAACTATATCATAATATAGTCAACTGATCCAATCAGTTCCAGCAAAAGAGGGCGGAAACTCACAATCTTAACTCAGCATCAATATAAACTCATTTATATGGTTTATAGGGATGAAAATATTACCTAGAGCTATCATAATCCGTGCAAGGATTAACAAACAATCCTCTGACTTATGCATAAAATATTATTATTTCATGCTTTTGATATTAAAGGTTAAAAAGGATATCCTATGACTGACTTTTAACAGCTTAAGAAAAGTTTATAGAGTATTAGAAAATGCTTAGAATTAAAGACTTTTTGTATACAATGAAATGTAATTGCAACTGATTTTAATTGAGAGAGAAAGGTAAAAGTAAGTTTGAAAACCAGAGATTAATATTAGAAAATACCAAAAAAAAGAGAGCCCCAACTCCGATAGGAAAAATAAATCGTTGAAAATATCTAAATCTAAGAGTTATACCAAATTCCCCCATTTTACTATGCCAAAAAGTAGATGCCAAATAGCTCCAAAAGAAATGCCTAATAGATTAGACAGCTTAGTCCATTTGAAGAAGAAGTTATTAATAATAATGCATAAGCTTGCTTATAAAACATTCCAAATTCAACTCTAACAAATTTCCCAATATAATAAAATAGGTTATTAATATAAAATATACTGAAATTTAGGTTAGTTAAGCATTTAATATGAGAGATAAATATATAATTTGATCGAAGGAATTTAAATGCTTGTAAACTGTCACATTCTCAACTTTCATATTATCCTTAACAATATTATGCACACATTTTATTTGTTACTTATGAAACCACAGGACTAATTGATAATGTAAACAATTTTAAAATTTTACAAATATTTCTGGCATAAATTTGTATGCCACAAAAATTTTTGTGATATTAAATGAAATTATCCACATGCAGATGCTTGAAACTAACACCCACAAATGTGGTCTACACATAAATATATATATATAAATCTATTGATACAAATATATATATATATAAATATGTTAAGTAAATGAAAAAATTAAAGAGAAAACCTGCAGAAAAATATATATTAAAAAAATAAAAATAAAAATTAAAACAATAGTAAAAGAAAAAATGCATAACGAAACAAGATGAACGACACATAAACATATACACATATATATATATATATATATATATATATATAAATTTATACAGAAACAAACATACAAAAAAAAGCATACACACATAAACAGAAAGCCAAACAAATTACCGTACAATTTCAACAATTTGCCATAAATTGAGACAACAGGCAGCAAAAAGCCAACCAGCCAGCAGAGCAGAGCACAGCAGAGCAGAGCAGCAGAACAAATGCCACAAATGTACAGTAATTTTTTGCCACCGACTGAAACAATCGCAATCATACACATTTACACTTACTTATAGTCACGCATACACACTCGCGCACACACAGACAAACAGACTGACATAAAAACATAAGGACACGTATACAGCAAACAATACAATACACAATACACAATACACAATACACAATACGTATACGCAGCGTATAACAGTGCGTGGAATGTTGAGTACGGCCACAGGGACAGAAAGACAAACAGGCGGATACGTACGGTCACGCAACATATTTTTGCTGCAAAAGTCATTTCAATAATTGCAAAACCACAAATTTACTACAACTCGAAATTGTTGGCAAACGGTCAGAGTTACATTATATATATACAGTCCGCATTCATATCCGTGTCCGGCAATGTATAAAAGTGTGAGCAGCTTTTCTGTGTGTGGGCGAAAAATGCAGATAGTTTGAACCGCAAATGCAAATCCCGTTGGGACATAGTTTTTGCCAATGGTAATAGTGGACAATGACCGCTTACCGCTTACCGCTTACCGTTTACCATTTACCAAGCTGCCAGTTGCCAGTTGCCAGTTGCCATTTAGCAGTTGACACTGGCCGCAGTTGTAAATTTGAGGCGCAAACGCTTAGCCGCAATTTACATGCCACAAGTGAAAATAAAAATAACTGAAACGTTTCTCATTTGCATGTGGGGCTGAACGATGACAAAACCGCAAAAACCAAAATAGTTCCAATGGACATCAAATGTCAACAGCAGCACCAGCACCAGCACCAGCAGCAGCAGCAGCAGCAGCAACACCAACAACACCACCACCACCTCCACCAACAGCAACAACAGCATCAACAACAACAACAACAACAACATACTGGCATGGGTGCAGGACATCCGCAACATCAATCCGCTGGTCCCATTGCAATGGGGCACAATCAACTTCTGTTGAACGGAAATGAGCGCATGTTAACAACACCAACACCAGCATCAGCAGGAACAGTAACACCAACAGGCACAGCAACAGCAGCAACAGCGGCAACAGCAATAACAACAACATCGCCAGCAACAACAATTTTAAATTGTCAAACAACAGTAAGCAACGAACAAGTAGCATCAGCATCAGCAGCAGCAGCAGCAGCAGGAGGAGCAGCAGCAGCAGCAGCAGTAGGACCAATACAAAACTCTATCCACAATGACAAAATGGCGTCAGCCAACCGAAATGTCAACGGAAGTTGTATTAACCAAAGCAATACTATGGGCACCGCACAGCAACGCACACAACACACACAACATACACAACATACACAACACACACAACAGCAATCGTTGGCAATGACAATGGGTAGACAAGGACCAGGACCAGGTCCACCAATGCATATGCAGACAGTGCAAATGAGCAATCGCATTACCTTGGCCGAGTGCACTCTCAATGACCTGGATGGATTTTCAGCTCCAGCATTACCATTAGCAGTACCACTACAAACACTAACACCATCACCATCACAACCACAAACACACCCGTCATCATCAACACATCCAGCACACACAACGCCGCATACACCACAAGCGCCTCAAATGCGGCAACAGCATTCAGGTATGGGCATGCCAATGGATATAGCCATGGGCATGGGCATGGGCATGGGCATGGGTATGGGCATTAGCATTGGTTCAACGCACAGTCAATGCGCCTACTGTTGCCAACCAATTTGTGATCGTTACATTATGCGAGTTGTGGACAACTCCTTTCACGAGGGTTGCCTCAAATGTACTGCCTGTTCGCTGCATCTGGTGCATTCCTGCTACGCTCGAGATGGCAAACTCTATTGCCGCATCGACTATGAAAGGTAACTGCCCATGGCACAGACTATTCCAAATATCATAGCATCTGGTTATCATAATATTAATAATGAAATTTTTACCTTTCATCAGACTCTACTTGCGTAATCGTTGCCTTGGCTGCGGCCATAAAATTGCCGCCGATGAGCTTGTGATGCGCTCTCAAGAAAATATCTTTCATTTGAAGTGCTTCGCCTGTGTTGTCTGTGGGGCATTGCTGAAGAAGGGGGAACAGTATGTGGTGAAGCAGGGACAGCTCTTCTGTCGCTTTGATTATGAAAAGGAGGTGGAGATGTTGCAGGGTTACGGTGAGTCCAAGGTCAAATTAATTAAGCTTCAAAAGCGTTTAATAAGAGATGCATATTTATTTATTTTTCTGTTTTCCTTTTTACTTTTTTGTTATTTTTTCTGTTTTTTTCTTGTATTTTCTTTGCTTTTTATAGACTATTATGGGGATGACTTGTTTCCACCCAAGTTAGATGGACGTCGAGGACCCAAACGACCACGCACCATACTCAATACGCAGCAAAGGCGGGCCTTTAAGGCATCCTTTGAAGTATCCCCAAAGCCCTGTCGCAAAGTTCGAGAGAATCTGGCCAAGGATACTGGTTTGAGTTTAAGAATTGTACAGGTAAATTTAAGCGCAATAAATCCTTTAAAAAGTTTATTTCTATACATATATTGTAATAAGGACTTCATTGACTTATAATTTGCTTTTCTTTGTGCTGCACTTTTTTAAGGTCTGGTTTCAAAATCAACGTGCAAAAGTTAAGAAAATACAGAAGAAGGCAAAACTTGAACCGCCTACGAAGGGTGTCAGCGATACGCATTCGCAGGATTCACAGGAATCACACGATAGCAGTCTGACGACCAAAATCAAAGATGAAGCACACAGTGATAGTGAATCGCAACAGGAGTCACCCTTCTCCACAAACTCTGATGGACTGACACGCTTGCGCTGCAATATAAAGGATGAACAGGAGCAAGGATCCTTAAGCTGTATGGAAACCAATAAGGGTAAGCCTCTAAATAGATGCACCCTGATATTCGGCAATGTTTAATGAAATTTCTTATTGAAATCCTATACAGAAAACTGCAACAAGAATAGTGAACCCATTCTGAACACAATCCTGGGACTGAGCTATGCCACATTCCAACAGTTAATGGGTCCCTTTACGCAGACGCCTATGATAAATCCCATCGATCGACTTTATAGCATGCAAAGCTCCTACTTTAGACCCGACGAACTGGGCACCTATGGCGACTGTGGTAGTAGTGGTATAGGTAATGGTAGTGGTAGTGGTAGTAGTAGTGGTGCTAGTGGTAAAGAGTCAATGGAGCATTAGCTTCGACTGCAATTAAACACAAACAAATTTTAAGCCAAAAATCAAAATCAAAATTAGAAATTGTAAAATAAAAAAGAAAAGAAAACAGAAATTGTTGAACTGCTAGACAACTTAACTGAAATGTTATATAATAAGTACTACCGTACTGTATGACTATCTATGCAACCTCAAATGTGCAGTAGCACGTGCTGCTGTATCCAACCCCGACCCATATATAAATATATATTCGATACAACCCCGATCCATTTAGCTCAACCACCCGGCGCAAGGTTGCGAGACTTTTGGTTGTTCTGCAGGTGCAACCTTTAAATTTGTTCCACTCAGTTGACAAGAACAAAGCATTTGACACAGCAGCCACAGCCACAGCCACCCCAATGCTTCCAGTATGGATGATATGCCCAAAATGGGCGTAAAATACCGATTCGTCATGCATTGTTCCTCCTAGAAAGTCCGCCCCGGCGACCCTGTTGACAGCGCACCAAACTGTCACTGTCGTCGTTTCCGTCGCCGTCGCCGTCGCCGTCGCTGTCACCGTCGCTTTCGCCGTCTCAGTCGTCGCTGTCGCTGTCGTTGTTGCTGTTGTTGTTGTTGTTGTTATTGTTTTTGTTGTCGCTACCATCGAATCGAACAAGCTCCAACCACTTCAACTACCACGTTGGCTGGCTAAAATCGGACTTTAAGTTGGCATATGAAAACGGAAGTGGAGGGTATGCTAACTGTGGCGGGGTTGGCTGCGCTATTTGTGGCATGCAGAGGGCACACAGAGCAATGGCATACACCAACTTACTAAAGGCGGGGCTTGGACTATAGCAGACATTGGTATAGTGCAATCCATAAAAAACATTTCGTTAAGTGAAACTAAAACATAATCAATTCGATTAGATAAAGTATAAAATTAATTTTTTTTTTATGTAATTAGCATAGTTTAAGATTAATATATATAAATATATGTATGTATATATTTATATATATTATAAAAAAGTAAATCATAAACTACATGAGATATATATGTGTATATATAGAATATATATATTTTTTTTTATAATGATGATATATTCCTTAGGAATCTAGAAGCAAATCAGCCTCTATCTTTCAGGCAGAAACTTAAACAATTTGTACATATATTTTATGAACTAAATATAATTACATTTAAATAACATTAATTAAATTATTAAATATATAAACAAAA
The DNA here is from genome assembly GCA_037044455.1 of Zygothrica quintamaculata. Taxonomy (NCBI): domain Eukaryota; kingdom Metazoa; phylum Arthropoda; class Insecta; order Diptera; family Drosophilidae; genus Zygothrica; species Zygothrica quintamaculata. The sequence continues at coordinate 125,221 of JBAMBS010001149.1, read as the reverse complement.
CATTATTTGAAACAGATAAAAACAAAATTTAATATAATTTATTTTGCGGGTTGCTCTGGACATGATTTTGATCTCCAATTTTGTGGGAACTTCTATTGCTTCAAATTCTAGAATTATTCTTCAACATTTTTAATTTCTTCCCGTAGACAGCATAATCGATCACTATAGAACTGTAAGTAATATTCGATAACATTGACAACCCTACTATTAGAATTTACCTCAATTTTGTAAGCCTCTCCTCCAGATGGTATCACCAGATGAAACAGTCCCTTAACAGAAACTCGGCCAATTTTATATCCTTTATGAATTGCCGCTTCTAAATAGCAAATTGAATTAAATAGCAATAAAATTGCAAGCTTTTAATCAATTTAAAAAAGGTTAAATTTATTGTATTAAATAACGTTTATATCTGTTATTTTTCTCTACTATAAACAAACTTGATTGTATATACCTGCAGATCGAAATTATATCAAAAAACCAATTCAGCTAAAAGTGTCTCCACATACAATTAATAGGAATATAAAATATATTAATATAATATATATTAATATTGTATATTATGTATGATTGTGTATCTTTTAATATCTCAAGATTTTTATGTCTTTGTATAAAATATTTCTATACCGAAAGCTACTAAAAGTTTGAGTTTCATAGCAGGTAAGTTTTGGTTGGGTTCTCAATATGACAATTTTGAATTAATAATATTAGAAACTACTTAAAGTTCTGCTATCAACAATAATAATTAATTAATGTATAGAAATTAGTTAATGATATTATCTAGGCCTAGTTACATTCTCTACTTATTTTTAGCCCTTTTGCCTTTAAAAAATGCTAAAAAAAGAGCTAATGGATTTGTGCAAAATCGAAAAATATGTAACAAATAGAAATACTCATATATTCTTGATCAGGACGACTAGCTAAATCGATCTAGTCATGTCCGTCTGTATGAACGCCTGTTTCTTAGACTCTATTAGAGCTAGAGAAATTAAATTTGGAAGCAAGTTTCGTTCGTTATACGACTTTCTTTTATTTTTTTTAATTTCCTCTCCTGACCTGCGCAGTACGAAAAAAAACGATTATTATTCTCAATTTTCAACCGATCTTTTTGGCCAATTATTATGTAGGTATGTATGTGTGTGGATTTGTGTAGACTATTTATGTGTTTATGTAGGCTAAGGGATTCTCGGAGTCGGGTACACGCGACTACAGATTTCTTACTTGTTTTTTTAGCCCCTTTGCCTTTTTGTAAAAAAGAATCAAAGCGGAGCTATTGAAAATGTGCGAAATCGAAAAGTACACATAGAAATAATCATCGAAGACCCCATAAAGTATATATATTCTGAATCAGGACGACAAGACGAGTTGATCTAGCCCTGTCCGTCTGTCTGTCTGTCTGTCTGTCCGTCTGTATGAACGCCTGTTTCTCAGAGACTATAAGAGCTACAGCAACCAAACTTGAAGATTCGTTAGATTCGCTATGTTCGCAATTCGAAACGAACGATTATTAAGCACAATTTTCAACCAATCAAATTTCTTTTTAGCACTCATATTAACTAGACCATTCCGAATCTAATTTGTGAATTTCGTCAAGATTGAACAATAAACACGGAAGTTATAGAACATTAAGTATCGCACTATAGAGCGAGGGGGTCTAAAGGGCGCGCGCAATGTCCAAGTACGTGCAGAACTGTGTATATGTATGAGTATGTGTGTGTATGGCTTAAGAAATATTATATCTATAATTATTTTTATATCGTTTCTTATTTCAATCACGTTAATTTTTAACATTATTATTAATTAATTAAGTATTTTTCATTTTATTTTATTTAGATTAAAGGCGACTATATACTTCTGTGATTTGCAATATAAAAAGATTTTTAAGCCACTATTTGAAATTTTAAAAGACTTTTTAGTATTAACCAAAATAAAACTGTTGTTCAATTTATTATAATGTTATAAGCAAAAAGTCTAGAGGATGTTGAACATTATTAGAAAGTCTGATAAATATATCCAAAAAGGTTACAAATTGTTTAAGTAGTCAGATTATTTATGAATATCTTAAGAAATTTGATACAATTCTAACAGAAACTGAAAAGAAAATATATCAAGAGTGATGTTTGTTTGTGTAAACGAAAGATTCAACTTGATTTTCTGCCCTTAATTGAATTTGAACGGAGTACAACACGTGTTTACACATCAAAATCAGTATCCTTAGCCCTACCCTATCCTAACTAATACTGAATACATTCAACTCCTTGCAGTTTCATGTAATTTGTCACAATATGTGTCACATTAGCCACAGCAATTGTGCTTAAATGTCCTCGTCGTTTCAATACCCTCTACCACTACCCCTACCCCTACCACTACCACTCCTCATCATTTGTGATGCTAACCAGATTATACCCCAATTGCGACAACGATGCCTCATACCCAGGGAGGCTGTGCAACGAGTGGTAAACTCTGCTTAAAAGATGTTAAACAAAGGGACATTCCACACCACCAATGCGTCGCAATACTGTTGCCGCAGCCCTTAACCACCATTAACCATTGAATCTATAAACGCAAGAGCAAAAGCACCCGAGCCCGGACCTGCACCCTAGCACGGACCTGCACCCGCACCCACACCCCCATCCGCATACGAATACAGACCCAAAAAAAAAATAAAACAATACTTGCAACATCTACATAAGTCATTTTTATTATACGCTCTAAAAATTGAGAACGCGAAGCGAAAAAAAGAAGAAAAAAAAACAAAAGCAAATGGAAAAGGAAAAGGAAAAGGAAGGGAACTGGATCTGGAACTAAAAATTCAACTCGAATTGTTCCGCAGTCGCCGAACATTAATCAAAAGCGGAAAACTCTAAAACAAGTGCAAGGACATAAAGCAAAATAAAAAAGAAAAAAAGAATGCAAATGACTTGCAAAAGTACTCCGCAATGAAATTCTTGTGCCATTATCCCTAAGCCAAATAAATTTACGCTTATCTATATGTAAACACACACACACATATATATACTAACACACACACACACGAGCTGCGAATGAGTTAAACATATCGTTTGTGTGGCTTTTTTAAGCATCTTGTCACACGTTTAAAACGGCAAATTACATAATTAATTACCGCTATTTTAATGACCATCAACAGTGTTTTGGCCCTGGCACTGGCAACTGACGGTTGATAAAGGTAAACTCAAAGAATTAACAAAAAAAAACAAACACACACACATACATACATTCTGGGAAAGTAAAACTGAAACAGAAAAAATAACATTGGAAAGTTGTAAGAACAATGCAACTTTAACATACTCAAAACAGATCCCTAACTATATATTCTTTAGCTTTAGCTTACCAATAATTCTACCACATTGTCAATAAGCTTTGAAGCATTTAATGTTAGAGGGCTTAAATTTATTTATTGCTAGTTTTTTATATTAAAATAAAATCAGATACAATCGAGGCTGACTTTAAGTAATCAAACAATTGATGAAGCAATCAATAAATTGTTCCATTTAGCTTTATATTTTAATCTTAATTATGTATTGTGATTGTTGAGTATTATTCACTCTTATAACTACTACTAATCTACTTACTCAAAATAATCTACACTCTTCAATCGATAGTTTAAGCTGATTGATCGGTAACTGCTCATTCTGATACACAGATGGCGTTGCTTTCGTAGCTTTAATTTTATGAACAACTTTTGTATTTCTATTTTGCATTTGATCAGTTTTGAGTGCTATTGGAATGAATTTTTTCTAGTGGAATGATAAAAGAATTAGCATGGATGCACTGAATTTTATTCCTTATTCAAATCGGGAGTCAACATTTGGTGAAAGGCAACCCAAGCCTGTAGGTTTAAAAGGTTTGTCAGACTAAAGCGTTTGAACTCTTTCCACATTCGGCGTATACTATAGATTTTGCTATCAGTATTTTCAGATTTTATTTGATCTGAAAAGGATATATATTTTTTCACTAACTGCTTGTCCTTTTCTTGTAAAATATTTATGGTCATAAGGAATGCTAATTTTAGTTACAGTTTATTAATTTCCATGTTTTATTTTATAGTCAATGTTCGATGTCTCATTTCGATTTAACTGTAGGCAACGGCTAACTGTAATCGCATACACGGAGTCTTCAGCTCTCTTCCTCTTCTGCTACTTCTTCTTCGAGCAGTCAGTCAGCACATCTTTCAGCAGTAGCCTAAAAGGACTACACTAGATCAAGCAAAGATACACAAAGCAGGAATAGGCGATGCAGTAAACTGCGTCCTGGCAGGACATCTTTCATAACGCTTTGAAACAGTGCTATATTTGATTGAAATTTGAATGGAACTGTGTAAATTATAACATTGAAATATTCAACTCTATATAGAAAATTGTTCATTTCAGATAAAATGTTATCAATAATAATATCAAATTTAACCAAAAGCAAAATAAAGTACTATATTAAAGCAAGCCGTAATGCTCGCACTTTTATTTTATTGAACAGCTAAAAGTTGTTTGAGAAGTCGCTTAACTGAACATTATGCAAATCGTATAATCAATTTGTAATCACAAAGAATTTGCTAAGGTTTTTATATTGGGTTTTATTGAGAAGTCAACAAGCAACAAAAACCTTTCAAATGCCAATCAGCATTACAAAAGGTTTGAGTGAAATCATTTTGAATATTATTTTATACACGTAATACTTATTTTTGACCCAGTCACACGCCATTAAAGTATCAATAAAAATCAAATGTCAATCGCATATTGACAATAAAAACAATAGCAACAATAACAACAACAATAACAACAATTCACATAAAAGTATCTTATAACCCAAAAAGGATCAATTTGTTGTAAAAACAAAAAGATTTTTGGTTATTTTTATTGAGAAAGCGCAAGGGAGGAAAGGACAGTGAATGGAAAAGTTAAGTGAAAATTGATGCGTGTGAAAAATTATGGATACTATTTCTGATCTATTTATCTAGAGCATTAAGTGAAATCTTCTTTAAAAACAATATAGAAATCTACTCGAAAAATTGCACAGAGAATTTTACATTAAGTGAAATTTTGTCAAGTATTTAAAGAGTTTAATCGATTCGGTTAGGGCAAATATATGATGTGAAAATGATGTTATATAGTAGGAATATCAGAATTAGAAATATTATATGTGATTTTCTATTAAATAAAGGCTTAAGAGTCTTCTGTTCTACGGCTTGTTTATTGACTTCCAACTTTTATGTAAAAATTTTTTGACTTATTTTAGAAATAAATGAAAAAATGTTGGTAAAAATATGAAAAATTAAAATTATATGGAACAGTGTCTATATTTAGAAAGATAATGCTTGAATTATATCTAAAGAAAACTTTTTTGCTAGGGAACAGCAGACACCATAATAAGTATTACCTACTTAGAGCCTACTGATATAACTGTGATGTGTTCCAGTATTTGGTTTTGTTTCTTTTCAAGCTTTATATTCAAGAGTAAAGTAAAGTTTAAAGTCTTCAATCAAAGTGAATAAAAAGAGCAAAGGTGATTTTAAGAGAATCCTTAAAGTCTTGTAAATAAATAAAAGCTTAAAAGCGGCTTGCATACAGCATTTTTATAAGGAGGATCTATGATGACTTGACGTATTGTTGTAGGAGAATCGGAAGTTAAAGGGATATTTAAAACTTGACGATTGTAACTGGAAAGATATATATATATATATATGTAGACATATAGATAGATCATAAACTGTACTTAAAACAAGACAACTAAATCTTAGAAGTAAAGGTCCTTGGCATTACAGTTAACCCGGATAATATACTTAATAAGAACTATCAAGAATATGCCAACAATTCTTATCGAAATCATAAACAAAACAAAATAATTGGGGCCAAATCAGAAGCCTGTTATAAGCCAAGTTAATCAAGTCGTTAATCGAGATTGTCACCTTCTGTTTAAACTTAGTAATGTTAATATATCTAAAGCTAAAGAACTTACTCTGAATAGTAACAACTACACACGTAATGTTAACAAGGACATTTAGAAATCTTACTCTAAATGTGACTCTCAGATGAAGTAATTAGCTAAGATTATATATTTTATATACAATTGAGAAATTTAAGCTATACGTGAGCTGTTCTGAAATGTTTGCTGCTCTTTGGTATACTTATTGTGGTCCTTGTTTGTATTTGTTCTCGTCCTTGTACTGCTAGTTATATTTATGTTAATCGAAGAGCATAACATGAACTACGTACAAGCGAATGTATACTTACCGCAAGGCCTACAAATTGTCAGCCAACAATCATAAGGTACAGATGTCACTCCGATTACTGGACAGCCGTACAGTAATACCCATGCCAATACTTGTATTCATACTTGTACTCATACTCATACACATACACATACCGATAGTATAGAGCCCAAAACTCTGTTTTGTGCCGCAATCTAAATGCAAATAGCCGGCCAAAGAGCCGTTTACCCAAAAGAGCCACAAACCATAACCAAGAATTTTTCGCCTAATGCAGCGCTCACTGTGTGTGTTTGTGTGTGTATAAAGGGGAGGCGGTGCGAAGGTAATGTGTTGCGGTAAATGAGTGGGCCAAACTGTTCTCTGTGTGTGTGTGTGTGTGTGATTGTGTGTATTGTGGTACTACATAAGTAAGTTGAAAGTAGCATATTGTGTGTAGCAGCATCAACGTCTGTTTCTGTTTCTGCTTTTGCTACTGTTTCCATTTCTGCTTCTACTTCTATTTCTATTTCTATTTCAGTTTCCATTTCGACGTTTGGCACAAAATTCATAAATGCTAATTTCCACACATTGTGCACACGTTACAAATATGAATATTTACCATAACTATGGACGCACATGCACACACACTTCGATTTGCTAGGGACTTATCTGACACGGAATCTGACTCTAGCGGGTGCCCCAAAAGCTATGGGGAAGTTGGTAACAGCAGCAACAGCAGCAGCAGGCAACACTCAGCAGTCACAGTTACAGTTACGAGCTAGAATTAGAGTTAGAGTTAGAGTCATTGCCACAGCAGTTGTAGCAAGTACCCAAACAACAACCATATTGCAACCCCTACCACCATAATCAGCATTTGTAGCAAGCAGCAAGCAACCTTGGGCCAAAGTCGTCTTTATCGACAAAAGGTTTACCATGGTTTTAGCTCTACTGGAATCTACTGTCTGTATTTTCGTCTCTTGAATCTCTAATAACAGACTTTTTGCAAAATGAAGCAATTGTGTGTTTTAGTTTCAGTTTTGAGCACAGACAAACGTTGCCGCTGCCGCTGCCTTTGCCACAGCCAACACCAACACCAACTATAGCTATAGCTAAAGCTAAAGCTAAAGCTAAATCCAAAGCCTCAAATGTATCTCATAGTTACATTTGTAGCTCTTGTCTGGTAGTCGATGTGTGTGGGCTTGGCAAATATGCGTCAAATCACACAGACGCACAGTTTTTGAATACCAAATAGAGACCAAGCATATGTACATACGCACACACACACACACACACACACACATACATATATATATATATATATATATATATATATATATATATATATAGATAGCTGGATAGATAGTAAATTGTGCATAGGCATAGTCTATATTTGTCTACTTGATGCCTTAGTTTGAAATTGGCTTTACGCTTGAGTCCTGTAATTGGTTGCATCCTTGCCACTTGATGGTCGCACTCACTTTGGCATAAATTGAAAATTTTTCAATTTAAGACTCAAGTTCCTATTGGCAATAGCCACATTATTAGTTTTAACTTGTCCTAAACGAAACGAACTAATGAGTTTCCAATAGGCATAAAATTGCTTCAATAAGTGTTCTTCTGTTTAGAAATATTGAAGCTTAATGAGAAAAATGTTATGTAACTTATGCCAATAGAAGAAACGTACAGTTTACACTTATATACTTATATAAGTTATATACTAATATACTTATATACTTATATACTTATTCCTTACTTCTTACACCCATTTACAGTCATACCCTTATAGGCCATGGATTTGTTGAAAATTTGAATTGCAAAAACTTTGAAACTGACAACGAAAATGTGAGGCAAGCAACACTATTTACAACATGTTCTGCTTCATTTGGACCTTTTGGTCCTTGAGCCTCCGTTTCCAAAAACCAGTTAACATGACAGACATCAAAGGGGCGTTGCTTAGCCAAAAATCAAAGTTCCCTTTGGCTACAGTTCACTGAAGATTGACTTTTGTTGCTCAACCAGAAAAGTCAAATGCAAATTAGCATATGGACATTGTAACATCAAGTGGCAGCAACAGCATAAAGGCTACGGATAACTGTGGTAGTTAGATAGTAGGAAGCTTTTAGTATACAGGGCAGTGGGAGGGGGTGGGCTGGGGCAATAACATTTAATATGCTTTCCATGCAAAATGTGTTAGAAATATTTAAGCCAAAATCATGCAGCAAATTTTATGAGCCCAAATGCATTGCATATTTCAATACGCTCACATATACATACATGGCATACATATACATATACAAATTTGTATTTATATATATATATATATATATATATATATATATATGCATATATAAATATATGTTTCTATATGAATAATTGGAATGTTTTTCATTACGTTGCCAATAAAAATGTAAGTAAAAAAAAAACAGAATAAGAAGCAACAAGAAACCAACATCAAATGGATAACATTTGTAATATGTGTGTATGTTTGCTCCAGTTTTTTTTTTTTCCTCTTTTTTTTGTCTTCTTTTTTTATCTTTTTGTCTGTTGAACAGCATTCAAAGACGCGTGCATGTATTAAAAAATATCTTGTAGATACTTCTGAGCTAACAGCAAAAGCAACAGCAACAGCAACAGCAACGGCAACGGCAGCAGCAGCAGCAGTAACAGCAGCAGCGGAAGCAACTGAAACTTCAGTCGACCAGCATTGCGGGACTTTAGTAGCTCAAAGCAACAAGAACAAGTTACGCTCAGTAGTACTAGAAATCGGCTTTTATAGAACGTTGGTAGATGGAATAAGAATAAGATGTTGGTCGGCCCACCATTTTCCATACCCTTAACCATTGCTTTCGCTCTTGTTGTTGTTGTTGTTGTTGTTGCTGCTGTTGCCGTTGACGTTGCCGCTTTTCGGCAAAAAATGTTTATATTACATTTCGCGCTCGCGTATTTTGCGCTACTCATGAAATACTTGATGCCAACACAGCCACAGCAACAACAACAACAACAACAACAATAGCAACAACAACAAGAGTAACAGCAGCAACAGCAACAACAGCAACAGCAACAGCATCAGCAAAGAAAGAAAGCCAAGTCAAAATAAATATCAGGCAAGAGCATGAGGCGAACAAAAAGAGAAAAAAAAAGAATGAGGTATAATTCCAGGCGCAGCAACGTTCGCGGCACATCCCTTTCCATTTTTTATTGCCCCTCTTACACTGCTCCAGCTTCAGCTTCAGCTTCAGTTTCAGCTTCAGCTCCACCCACTACCCTTCCCTACTCCACTTCAAGGATTTGGCCAAAGCGGCAGTCACATTCGCACACAAAGCCGCGCGCATCAAAGCGTATTCACAAGTGGTCCTTTGCGCTTTACTGATTTCGCAAAGGCTAAAGGATATTTAGCAAGTAGTCCTTCTGGCTTCTACTTTTTTTTCCATATATATATATATATATATATATATACATATAGATGTATATATATATCAATATTTTTTTTCTTTTTTGTCCTTTTTCGCTTCTGCAGTGACGCTGATACTTCTACCACTGACAGCGCCACTAAAGGAGTTGTCTTGGAAACTTTTCTGCAAGATACTCAAGTCTTTGCTCAACTTATTGTTGTTGCCCAAGGAGTGCAGGCGAAAGGGGGTAAGGCCTGTAGCAATAAAAAATAGAAGAAAATAACACCAACCGGGAAAAAATTAAAACGAAAATTGAACATTAAATTGAATAAAACGAAACCAGATACTTCAAAATGCCTTCCTGTCACACTCTCTCTCTCTCCCTCTCTCTGCGTGTACCTTGAGTGCCTCCAAAATCCTTCAAAAATTGAAAGCAAAAAAATTCAAAAAATATCTCATATACTTCGTTTCAAAAAGAATCTCATACTTACAGCATATTTGAGGTATATGCATATGCTTCCATAGGTGCTCCTATTACCAAATATTTGACATATATTTGGCAGTAATATACTTCGACTTTTACTTGTAATCAACGAAATCCTTGAATAACGGCAATAAATATGTATGCCACAATAAAATATATATATTAAGATACCTTTTGAAACATTTTATTCAACAATAATAGCGTACAAAGGTTATTCTTATAACCAAAATATATTCTGTAACTTTTTTATAGTTTTATAATAGCCAGAGAAAATAAATTTTATACTATCTTATAAAATGTTGATCCAAACGTTATTTCCTTTTTACTTATCGAAATTCAATGCATTAATTTATACAATTATCGAAATAAGGAAAGTCCTAGCGACCCATCATAGGAAAATTATTATCTTCTAGGCACCAATGATCTCCGGTAACGAATACGCTAAGCAATAAGATCTGTTCCATCTCTCCTGTTTAACCCAATCAGCATATAGCACATAAAGAATTTGATTCGTTGTTGTCTCCTTTATGAGAAATTGGCTAAAATCAGTCTGTTCTCCTAACGTTACGCTGCTATGAACCCGGACTGCTCTAAAATTCACTTCCTCCAACAGCTCAAGAGACCAGATAGCGCCACATTCGTCCGCTTACGCATTGGCCACACCCATTCTGTGGCGAAAACCAAGCCGTAGATCATATACTCGACTTCTGCCGTCAAGTAGAGAACATTACGGTTCCCGAATTTGTTTTCCAAACACCTTCCCAACTCGTCCCCTTCCCAACAATTTCAAATATGACTAAAAGAACGTTCTGAGCCGATGGTCCCAGCAGCCACTGCTCGTTTTTTGTGAATTATAAAGTTTAGTATCTAAGACAATGAATAATATTATAAATAAATACCTATTAATATTAATAACATTTAAAAATCAAAATTAAACTATCAAATAATTCATTTTATTATAGTATAATCGGGTTATATACATAGTAAACACCAAGTTACCAATCAAGTCCCAACTAAAAGCATAAGTAAATTACATGTGTAAAATAGATATATAATGAGATGCATATATTATATATAAATAAAATATGTATATGTGAAAAAGATGAATAATAGATTAGAATTGAGTGTTAGAAAACGATCAATAAAATTAATATAGATTTCATTAACCCTTTATAGCGCAGTGTTGCAGATCTACAACACAGCGTTTAGAAGCTATTGACAATTGTAAAAAAAATAATTTATTAGAAATTATCATTTTATTAAAAAAAAATGGTGAACACTCTTTATTATGCCAAAAACCCAAAAATAATTATTTTTCCCGTGATTTTTGTAAATTTTAAAAACTTGAATTTTTGTGCAGGAATTGCAATTTTAAAAAAAAGTATTAAAAACCAATTGTTTAATTGAAACTATTGAAAATTATCAAAAGGTTTTCCATGTTTTATTTTTGTATAATTAGCTCCTTTGCCTTTTTGTAACAAGTAAGAAGTCTGTAGTCGAGTGTACCCGACTACGAGAGCCCCTTTGCCTACATATACAGCCATACACACACATACTCATACATACACACAGTTCTGCACGTACTTAGCCACTGCGAGCAGCTTTTAGCCCCCCGCGCTCTATATCACGGTACTTAATGTTGTATAACTTCCGTGTTTATTGTTCAATTTTAACGAAATTCACAACGTAGATGAAGAATAGTCTACTTAATATGCGTGCGTAAAAGAAATTTGATCGGTTAAAAATTGTATCTGAAAATCGATTTTTTCAAATTGCCAGGGAAGGAAATTCGAAAATCTAAAACAAAATCCTATAGCGTACGAACATAACAAATCTACTTTCCAAATTTGTTGCTCTAACTCTTATTTTGAGCGCACTACTATACCCCCCCGGGGCCCATAACGCCACTTTTGATAATGTATAACTTCCGAGATTTTTGATCAATCTTACCCAGATTCACAACATGGATCAAAAATGAAAAGTATGTAACATGTATATATATATATTCTTGATTAAAAGGACTAGCTGAGTCGATCTAACAATGTCCGTCCGTCTGTTCATCCGTCCGTCCATATGGACGACTGTTTCTTAGGGTCTATATGTGTGTATGCACGTATGTGTGTGTGTATGTTTATGTGTATGTGGCAAAGGGGTTCTCGTACCTCTGGTTGTACCCCAACAACAGATTAAATACTTGTTTTGACTGAAATGTTAGTGTTACTGATAATCCGGTGTAAAAAGTTTGTTTCGATTTATATATTTCATTATATACATTTATATCTAGCTATATAGTTGCTCCGTGGAGGTGCTGCAAATCATACGCCATATCAGTCGGTACCAGGGTTGCCATTTTAGCCATTTAGTGGCATTTTTAGCTATTTTGTAAATGGATTTGCTATTAAAATTTGAGAAATGCTATTAGCCACATTTCTAGCAATTTTGAAATTTGTAAATGCCATTTTTGTTGAGGAAAGTGGCTGAAAAACCTATTGTTGTTTCGATGCGGGGACCTTTTTTTTTTAGTAAACAGACTATAAATGGGCTGAGCACGCTGATATTTCGAACCGCTGACCTTTTTTTTTACTCAACTCCTAAAGAATTTCTTGAAAAATGCAACTTTTCTTCAGAAAGTCCTATCAGCCACTTTTTCTGCTATCTTTATTTCCAATTTGGCCATTTTCAGCCACTTTTTTTTGCCACTTCAACCACTTTTGCTCATGAAGTTCTGGCAACCCTGGTCGGTACACGGATAGAGTGAGAATTCATGCTAACAGGCTAAGCGCGTAGCATAACTTTTAATGCGGTGTATAAGGCCGGCGGCTCAGAAGAGACAACTCTTAATTTAGTTCATCTCAGGATATTTCTCTCTTTATATTGAGACAGCTCCTTATAATACTTCGTGATAAATATATTGTAGCAGTTCCCAATGAGAACTAATTAATCTAAATGTAAATATGTATATATAGCATATATATAGCATAATTTTAAGAATTTTTTAATTTATTTATTTATTTATTTTTTGTTTTGTTTTGTTTAAGACGCTTACAAGAGTACATATGGGATTATTTTGACAAAATATCCAATGCAACTAATCATTATAAGACGAAATAAACATACCTACTTTTATAGTAATATAGTCTATAAATAGCAGAATATAACTGTTAAAGGTAAACCAAAGTAACCTTAACTCTAGGACGGAAAACACTAGTCAGTTCTTTAGTGTTTGGCTAAAACCAATTGGGAATTAGAAGCGATTGATTGCGTTTTTATGTTGTCATTGCTTTTACTGTCATATTTAGCCCCTTTGCCTTTTTGTAAAAAAAATAGCAAAGCGTAGCTATTGGAAATGTGCAGAATCCAAAAGTATGTAACACATAGAAATGATCATCGGAGACCCCATAAAGTATATATATTCTTGATCAGGACGACTAGCTGAATCGATCTAGCCCTGTCCGTCTGTCTGTCCTCCTGTCCATCCGTCCGTCCCTCCGTCCGTATGAACGCCTGTTTCTCAGAGACTATGAGAGCTAGAGCAACCAAATTTTAAACCTAGATTTATCATTTTCGTACGCTGTACAAGTTTGTTTCTGATTTTTCAATTTCCTCCCCTGACCCCCGCAGTTTAAAAAAAAACCAATATTAAGCATTTTTAACCGATTGAATTTTTATTTGGCACACATTATAATTAGGCGATTCTTTATCTATGTTGTAAATCTGGTAGATTGTTCAAAAAACTCGGAAGTTATACACCATTAAAAGTGGTGTTATAGGGCCCGGGGGGGGGGGGGTCTAGTAGTGCCCGCAAAATAAGAGCTAGAGCAACTAAATTTAGAACGTAGATTTGTTATGCTTGTACGATATACGAGTATGTTTTAGATTTTCAAATTTCTTCCCCTAACCCCCGCAATTCAAAAAAAATCGATTATAAGGCACAATTTGCAACCGATCAAGTTTCGTTTTGGCACCCATATTTCTAATTTACGTTGCAAGTTTCGTTAAGATTGAACAATAAACACGGATGTTATAAAACATTAAGTACCGTGATATAGAGCGCGGGGGGCTAAAAGGCGCGCGCAATGGCTTAAAGTACTTGCAGAACTGTGTGTATGTGTGAGTATGTGTGTGTATAGCTGTATATGTAGGCAAAGGGGATCTCGTAGTCGGGTACACTCGACTACAGATTTCTTACTTGTTATATATATTTTTGTATATATTTCTATATTCAAATTGAAAAGCAGAATTTTGCATTCCATTAAATTGTTATCAATAAAAATTATTCAAGGATAAAAACTTGTTCAAGTTCTGAACTATGCAAGTGGTAGTAAATATATATATATATATATTCTTTATCAATGGGCAAGTCAACTCTGATAATATGCACTTTGCTGCTTGTATGACTCTTCATTAATTTTACTCTTGAGAAAAAAACACCAAATTTTAATATCGAAACATACCCAAAGTATCATAGTCAATATAATTAAGTTAAATATCCTTAACCCTTTGTTGATTATTTTTAGCCCCTTTGCCTTTTTGTAAAAAAAGAGCAAAGCGGAGCTATTGGAAATGTGCAAAATCCAAAAGTATGTAACACATAGAAATAATCATCGGAGACCCCATAAAGTATATATATTCTGAATCAGGACGACAAGACGAGTTCATCTAGCCCTGTCCGTCTGTCTGTCTGTCCGTCTGTCCGTCTGTCCGTCTGTCCGTCTGACCGTCTGTCCGTCTGTCCGTCTGTCCGTCTGTATGAACGCCTGTTTCTCAGAGACTATAAGAGCTAGAGCAACCAAACTTGAAATCTAGATTCGTTATGTTCGTAGGTTATACGAGTTTGTTTTTGATTTTTAAATTTCCTCCCCTGACCCCCGCAAATCGAAAAAAACGATTATTAAGCACAATTCTCAACCGATCAAATTTATTTTTGGCACACATCATAATTAGACTATTATTGATCGATGTTGTGAGTCTGGGTAAGATTGATCAAAAATCTCGGAAGTTATAGATCATCAAATGTGTGGTTATGGGCCCCGGGAGGTATAGTAGCGCGCGCAAAATAAGAGCTACAGCAACGAAATTTGGCATCTAGATTCGTATTGTTCGTACGCTATACAAGTTTGTTTTTGATTTTTAAATTTCCTCCCCTGACCCCCGCAAATCGAAAAAAACGATTATAAGGTACAATTTTTAGCCGATAAGATTTCTTTTTCGCACACATATTAAGTAGACCATTCTTCATCTACGTTGTGAGTTTCGTTAAAATTGAACGAAAAACACGGAAGTTATACAACAATAAGTACCGCGCTATAGAGCGTGGAGGGCTAAAAGGCGCGCGCAATGGCCAAGTACGTGCAGAACTGTGTGTATGTATGAGTATGTGTGTATGGCTGTATATGTAGGCAAAGGGGCTCTCGTAGTCGGGTACACTCGACTACAGACTTCTTACTTGTTATGTGTGTATTATATATTTTTAGCTTTGAAAAATAAACATTTTATTTGAGTCTAGTGTATAACAATTTCATATACATGCATATATTATTTTTAATAAGATTTGTAATAAAAGGACATCCTTTACACAATCGTCCTTTTTTTGTGGGGGGGAAAATGCACTCGAAATTGCAATTAAGCAGATATGAAATGTTATAGTTTAATCATGAGAAGCTGGTAAAACTCAAAAACGGGTAGAAAACAAAAAATAGAGAAAAATAAGAAGGGAAATATATGTATGTAATATGTACAGTATTCCCTTTATACGTCTAAATTTTGTAAGGTCGCAGGACACTGGCTTTGGCTTTCTGCGTTTTTTTCGCATGCAGATTATGTTTTCATTAAATTATGGTAGCTATGGTTACTTTTATACAATCCAAAGCTACTTCAAACGCGAAGAGCGGTTCATGCTTCCATTCCCTTACAACCATTACCCACTCTTCCACTGCTTCTAGCCAAAACCTAAAGGCAGTGGCTGTGGCAGCGTCAACGGCAGCGGCAACGGCAGCAGCAGTGCTAGAAACATACCCAACATCTAGAGTATTCAGTACCAAGCCAAGGAACGCAAAAGGAAAAGAATTCGCATAATAGAAAGTAATGTGTATCTCTAGCTATAGAAGGACCATAAGGACTCTGGCATGGCGAATGCTGCATAACTAGTGCAAGAGCAGTCAAAGAATATTGTACTTTATTTTTATTGCATTTATTGCTTGACTTGACTCACACTCACATATACATACACACACACACACACACACACACACACACGCAGAGCACGCACATAGATTGCCACACCCATAAGCCATAACCCGCCCATAGCCATCCATACGCACTGACATACGTGCATTTGCATGCAGCGTGACATGTGCCACCGAGTAAAAGCGGAAACGGAAGCGCCATCTTTTTGACTGTAAATTTACACGTATGCGTCAGTGTGAGTCTCTCTGTAGTTTTTCCTGCTGTTTCTGTTCCTTTTGTTGTTGTACTTTAGTGTGGCACGTACATTTATTACTTTTGGCTCACACACACATATACAAATATATATATATACATTTGAAACGCCGCACATGCATGCAAAACGGTTTTCATTTTTTATTGCGAGAATGTAACGTGCCGCATGCGAATTACTTGCTTCTGCCCCAATATCTGGCACTGCCATTGCCTTCAATTCCCTCTCTATCGTCTCTATCGTCTCCAACAGTATCGCTCTACCAACATTTTCAGCTGCTATTGCTACAGCCACTGCCACTGCTACAGCTACTGCTACTACATGCCTCCTACATTGCCTTAGCCAGCGGCATTTCGGCCTTTTCACCACGTTTAATGTTAACTTTTTTGTACCGTTTGGCGCAGAAAATATGAAAAATATTCGTAATAGAGTTGTTTGAAATGTACAATAAGCTTTCAAGTGGCTTCACTGACAGCCAACTGACTGTGAGTGTAACAAAAGGAAGCACAAGGACTTCTTCGACTTCTTCATATGCAACTATAGTCAATGCTTACAGTTAACCTTCTGTATATCTGTATATCAAATGTATTAAACAGATATTTATATAAAGTAAATAAGAAAGTGAAATGAAGATCCTAAGAGTTTATATAGAAATAACAAAATGGATGTCGAAGTAGAAGAATATTTCACTTACCTCAAGCAAAGAGAGAATGTCTGAAAAGTAGCTTATCCTACTAATATGTTATATAAATATATATTTATATACTTTATTAAGATATCATTTTATGCTGTACAATTGCCGTGTCATAATGCAAGGATCTAGCCCAACCCTCAGCTGCAGACAACCATACAATATAAAGTAAATCCAGTGTCTGACAGTGTGAGTCCTTGATATATGCATTGTATTCCTTGTTTGCTGATACTAGGAAAAAGGGTATAAGGCTAAGGGAGTGCCATATGAAAATTTTAATAATTTCTGCAGCTTCAACACGTTGAATAAAAATTGTTGCTTTGATGGTGGCACCAACAGCAGCAGCAGCAACAGCAGCAGCAACAGCAACAGCAGCGTAACTAACAATAAAAGTTTTTAGTGTGAAGCGCCAAAAGAGACGACAAAAAATATGGACACATATGAAGTCATAAAGTCATATTAACACGTACGAATGCGCACAGGATATTAATGTGCAGCACACGCACACACACACACACACACACACACACACACACACAAAGAGTAGCATACAGACTAAAAGAGGAGCAGAGGCACAACTATTCCATTTCTTTCTCATTTCTCATTTTTCTCATTTTTTTTTTTTTTTTGGATTTTTTCTCCCGCCAAGTTGGCTGACTTCAATGTTAATATAATTTTATATATTGCGGTTAATTTTTGTATACGTGCAACTGAAAGTGGCAAGTGGCAAGTGGTAGTTAGAATGTGGCAGAGTCCGGAAATGAGTTTAAATTTTGGCATAGCAATAACTGGGAAAACGAGATCTCTATATAGCATTTATTTATCATACTGCAATGCATTTCCATACCAAAAGAAAAAACTAATTTCATACAAAACCTCCACACACCCATACCCTCCGCACACATTCAACTGAATCCAATGTCCAGCCAAAGCAAAGCAACCCATGGATACGGGGTACAAACTTTATGAATTTCACCAGTTGCAGCAGCAACAGCATCAAAAACTATAACAAAAGGAGCAACAGGAGCAGGAGTAGAAGCAAAAACTGAAACTGGGACTTTTACTCGTAGTGACCACAGCGCTGAAATTGCAATAAACAAAACGGATACGAAATGTTGGCTCGTTTTTTGTAGGAACCGCAGGATCATTGCTGGCTGGTTGCTGGTTGTTGGTTGTTGGTCAAACATCCAGTGCGTGGACAATGTGCAGACACATTGGCCAATACAAAATGACACTTAACCCTCTCTAGACAAGCATTCAATGGTATGAATCGTTCGAAGAGAGGTAGAAAGAGAGATAGAAAGAGTTGAAGCTTTGTGGCACTTCAATGATTTTGGTCAATTGAATGACACTGAACAACAGCCATAGCATCAACAGCAGCATCAACAGCAGCAGCAGCAACAGCACCGGTAACAACAGCAGCAACAGTATCAGAGTCCCAGAGCATCAACTGGACTGACAAAAAGTACAAAAACGTGGCAGAAGTACACACTTAGTGGATGCAGACACATGTACACACATGCTCATAACCACAACGGACTCATCCAGCTGGAGTACCGCGATGCCACTTATGGCTGCATATACAAAATGTCCATGACTAGAGTCAATGGCTATACGAACCAATCGCCATGGCAATAAATTGCTGTTCGTCCAGAGCGTTGCTGGTTGCATGGAGGCAACTCGAGTTGAAATTGGTCAAAAGTTTAACATATTTGCGTGTGTGCAGAGAGGACTTTTCCGTTGGTATGGGGCTAAAAGTATTGGGTGAGGGCATTGCCACAGCCCATCACATCCCACACACTGCCAATGCTACTCTTATTGTTGGCCTTTTTGGCGCATTTTTTGGTAAATAAACGAGCTGCTGCTGCATTTTCGAGTGCTACCCGCGGGCACTCTTGTGGCTCCGCCTATGAATTCTGCTTTATCGAGTGGCAACCAGTTACCAATTGCCAATTGCCAGTTGCCAGTTGCCAGTTGCCAGTTACCATTTATCAGGAAATACTTAAAATTTTAATATACGTTTGGAATACAATAAATGAAGAACTCATATATTAAATTATAATAAAAATAATAGATTTCACTTTTTACGATATTCAACAGTTTTGCAATAAAAACTAAACACAATTTAAATAAGCTTTAAACAATAAAATACAATATAATGTATAACAATTAACAACAGCATTTCACTGAGATTCTCTTCTCACAATTGATATTAAATAATTATTTTTATGTATGTATGTATGTATATATATATATATAATTTACTGCTATTTATAATATTACATTTATATAAGTTTTGACTTCATTTGCACTAGTAAATTTATTGACTAAATCAGATTCAATATACCTAAACACTAAGGTTGGGCTAAGCTATAATTATATAAGACTACATAATAATACATAGATATATATATATGTATTTATCTTTGTTTATATATAAATTGTTCTATGCAATTCGACAGCGCCTCTAATACGTAAGGAACGTTTTGCATTTAAGGCCTCAAAGCGAAAGGCAGCGTTAAACCACTAAATCTATTCGAAGATAGTAGATAATATTTCTATAAATATATGTATATATATATATATGTACGACAAGTATATATAATGTATGCATATGCATATTGCATTTTACTAAATAGTTTTTAGTAACTAACTAAACGTTATAAAGGCCACACACAACCGTGGTAAAGCATTGGGACAGTTTTTTAAGCCGCTTTGGTATAATTAACATGACTAGCACTTAACAAAGTGAGACAGATAGATCCGATAAATGTATACATATATATATATATATATATGTATATAGGCTACACTTAGTAGCTATGGTTAAGTTTTTGGTATATATTTGCTAAGGTTTTATTGTATGGCACAAACAGCAGAGGCGCCTGTATATTGGTTATTTAAACGACGTCGCATGCCCTCCAAATAGATGTCACGACTGAACAATCCTGCAGCCAAGGGTATACTATGGAAGAGATACAATTCAAATCTTAAGTAAATCATTTAGTTTATTAGATCAGGCTATTAGCTTAACTTACGCATCGGTGCCAGCTCGTATGAGTGTACGAAACAATGCCCAGACTGGTTTATGATCGGATGTTGTTATAGAAGGTACAGAATCATATAGTAAACACTGGACATAAGGTTGTGTTGGTGTCGATACACCGGGCACAGTGCTCTGACGACGTATAACCAATCCCTGCACCTGGCGATACTTGTAAAGGATTCGATCAGTATAAGCTGGTGCACGCTGTTTGGAAGATGTATCAAAATTTTGACTACCCGGATCATACTGTAAAGTATAAATGAATGAAAATATTAATATAATATACATAAATTATGTTAATTACGTAACTGTATAATGGGATATACATCAATATAGCTTAAATTTTAAATATTTGCTAAAACATAAACCAATAAATGGCTAGACGATGAAGATCAAATGAAAAGAAGAAACTGAAAATAATTGGGGAACTAACTTTCATTGAAAACATAATGATTGGTTGATTGATTAATTGATTGATTGATTGAATAAGTTATTAACTAATTGACATATTCAATAAGGCTACATATAAAAAGGATTCTTAACAAGCTATTAGTAAAAAATGTTTTTAACAAGAGAGAGAAAAAGAGATAGTTAAAGCTACACGCAATAGAGTGCAATAGATATAGTAACACAGAGAGAGAGATAGAGAGAGAGAGAAAGCAATAATACAAAACGCATTCCTTTCGAGCAAAGAAGACTATAATCTGCTTTATAATGTTTACCTTATATGTGGGTGGAAAAGTTATGTTTGCCTCCATGAAGCCACGAAAGGCTGCACCATCGGCTAGCACAGAGGATAATTGATCCGTGTGCATATAGCCATGTGGCAAATGCGAGGGTAATGGAAACTTTGTATTCTGTATCCATTCTAAGAGTTTCTCACGTGGTTCACCCAAACGAAAGTTAAGATCGCCACACCAGAACACATTGTCAAAGTTTTGTGTTACATCCTTGTTCTTATGCCGCAAATTGGGTAAATTTTTGGGTAAATCCAAAGCATTAATAATGCGTTTGACATCAGAAACGCGTTCCTTCACCTTCTGCTGATGTGCTGTCAGATGTGAGGTCACAAATAGCATAGATGTGCCAAAGAGGCAAAAGGATATAGCTACGGCGCCTTTTGTGCGAAACGCTGAACCAGTTCGAACCGACATTGAAGCATCTTCTGGTGCGGAACAATACCAAATGAGATCTCGCCGCATATAGACGGCCAGGTGGAGTGTACCAAGTGTCGTCGAATGGAATAATACATGCGATGGACCCAGTGTCTCCTGCAATGTAACTTCCCATTCAAAACGATCTGGACTGGATTCCTGGGTGCCCACAACAACAATGTCTGGAACATGCTCCACATTTGGCGGCAATACAAAATCGTTCATTTGCCTGAAAATTTAAAAAAATTATAGCTTGAACAATTTTCAGTTTTGAATGTAAGCTCACTTAGGCGGACTGTGGCCATTCATGTTCCAGGTACCGACGAATATTGTAACCTCTTTTTGAGGTAAGACACGACTTAATTCACTAGGCCCAAGGAGAGAAGAGGAGCCGAGACGTCCATCTAAGAAGCTGCGTTCTCGTGCTTTATCCGCCGGTATGAGATTCAATGCCTGTGCCGCCATTAATGTCTGACGAGCCAAATCGGAGCCAGAACCCTGACGTTGCAACGTCATGTTCTCATGTGACATAAAACGCAAACCGGATGCCTCCTGTATGGTTGAATCAAGAGCATCCGGATGCGTTGCAATATTTGGCGAGGACATGTGCTGTGGTGTTGTAGCTCGTTTCAGAGATTCTGTATTCTCCCCAGCATTAAGTGGCGGCAACTCTTGCCCCGGCGGATACAGCTTGAGGCGCAGCCGTGACCGACAAGCGGACACAGCGATTGGACGAATCGGCGCCCGTATTGGCACATTGTCGCTCCTCATAGATAAATTGGCCGGCGAGAAGTGCTGCGTTGGGTACGTTACTGAAGTGCCACTCACTCCACATTGGGCAAAAAATGTTTTACTAGCCACTGGAGATTCGGGTGCACTGGCGCATTCGCTTGATGGGCGTGGATGTTGTGTGGGCGGCAACTGATTGGAAGTAGCACCTTCACTTGAGTGCGAATTCAGTGATCCCGAATTATCCATCATGCTCCAGCTAAGCGATAGGTTATCTCGACGTAAAATATTCCCTGCCCCCGTAACGGCATCAGGTATGGAATTGTAACGCACCGAAACTGGTGGCGTCATGGGTTTCTTTTCTGCCTTGCAGCACAGACTAAACTGATGACTGAATCTATTGTGATTCGGTGAGCGCTGTTTGGGTGACTTTCGCCGCATTATCACATCCGCTCCGCCATCACTCTGCGAGCCAGCATCGCTGCTATAGCGATGGGTGTGCGTTTTACTTTTAGATGTAGGATTTCCACGTCTATGGAAGCTTATTAGCCCGCTGTGTGATTTTTCAAGTATCTGAGCAACGTTGCCAACTGCATTGCAAGTGACACCTGTAGTACTAGCGGTGGCAGGCAACGTTTGACTCTTATGGTTGCTACCGTGATCGGCAGCACATTTGGCAAAACTGACATCGTATTGGCCGCACGCCGAAACCGGGCGTCGTTGGAGGTTGGGCGATTCGGGAGTTATAGGATGTGGTTCCACTTTACTTGGACGTTTACTTAGTAACCCAAACAGCGTGCTGCCTGACTTTTGTGCAGAGCGTGGACTGCTGGTAATGCGCTCCTCACTGCCAGTTACACTGTGCTGCATGACGTCCAAGTTTTTAAGTATTTTATTTATTCAGGTTTTAATTGTTCGATTCAGGGCTTTAGGGTTTCCCTAACATTTATCACAAAATCGTTTTCAATCGGTTTTAGTTGCATTCTTTGCATAGTTTCTTAATGAAATACTAAACTTCATTGAAAATAGTATCACAAGTATCCACCAATTGTGCTTGACGTGGACATTATTATGCTTCCTTAATTTCTAGCCTCTTGTGCGCATATTATCACTGTAGTTATATTGTAGTTATAGTAACATTAGCACGGGAAGATGTGCTTTATCCGATAAGTAACTGAAGACTGATGTCGTACTGCATACGAAATCGGTATATCATAGTACTCAGCCCATGTTGAGATGAGTGCGGGTATTTGCTTTCACCTGTTAATATTTATAGTGAGTATGATAATTGAATAAAATGGGATATCCACATTATTCACCTGTCAATGCAGCCAATGGTCGCAATCGATGTAATTGAGGGTACAAAAGTTGAACACCGTCAGCAGGACCAGGCGAGCTATGGAAGTAAAAAAAATAAAAAAAAAAATCAATACATGAATGGTAAGCACATATATCGTAATAAAGGACAGCAACAACGCAACACTTTGAATCCACCCTCTTACATTATCGTTGCCCCCAGCAATGATTGAAAGCCAACACACGGAGACCAAGTAGCAAGGGGGTGTCAACAGCAATAGAAATAAATGCTATATACAACGAAGACGTAACGACATTGGCATCTATAAAGCATGCCGATGTCGTGGCTATGACGTCCACCCACGCATAAAAGCTCACAAAAAGAAAATAAAAGGAAAAACAAAAAAAAAATAGAAAAAAACGTCGCGCCAGCGCTGGCGACATCACTTCATTTCTGCGCCGGTGCGCTATTATGCTGGGATTTATAATTAGCAGCCTATTGTTGCCGCCAAACGTTTGCCTTGAATACCTATGCGACGTCTGGCGAAGTCTCCGAATAACAACAACAGCTTGCAGAGAAGCATACAACGCACATTTTTCTATGAATTCAGCAATAAATTTCAAGTTCAGGTTCAATTGCAACATTGCAACATTGACACTTTCTTTATGACCTTGTACCTTTTACTAAATTTTATGTTCACATATACATGTCAAGTTTGTTGTGGGCGCGCGTACACAAACACAACTTAAATATTGTTTATTTGCAAAAGTTACTCGATCCGCCGCAGTTCAGATACTCGATTAATCGACAGGAATACGATTTTAGCGCGTTTACATTCTAATATCGTCTATCGTTAACCAATTGGTTTTATACGTTCAATTCAGTTAAAAAAATTTTAATATTCAAGAGTAGCACAACTTTGGATATGTTCTTATAAGTATATAGACAAACATTTGTGGTAGTATTTTATTTTCCATATGATAATATCAGATAACTAGTATTTTTTAGTTCCTTCTTTCCAATATTTATACCAGCTTTTAACAGAATTATCGATACCATATAATGCTGAGCGCCAAAATTGAACAAAATACTGAAATAACAGCAAAGCTAAAATTATTGTATTATCTACCGTTTAAAACCGTCAATTTAATTCCAATAAGAATTAAGGCACATACTATGCGATGTGTACAAATAGAAAATTTAAAAATGGAATGTTACCGTAGTAAACTAAAATAATGTTTCTCTTTGGGTTACTATTCCCAATTGAATGTAAAAAGTGTCAGTTACTTACTCATTAAAAAATAAAAATATAGTAAAAGTATTACATATAAATACTTCTTACTCTGTATCTATTTTAATTCAAGATCATAGATTTGTATAGTGTAAACAAATTAATTCATTCAGCTAGCTACAGTGTGACCAAATGTAAAGATCTTATATCGAAAGTACGTTGACTATTAACCCGCAATCATTTGTAATATCGATGGTAATGTAATAAATTTCAATTTCGATAGTAAGTCACATTGCTACGATAAAATCATATATCGGAAAGTAGTAATAACTGCATTTGTATTTTGTACATTCGGCGGGCTAAACCTAGACAGTTTCATTATGGCTCTCCAGACAATTCTCTTTGATTTTACATTGGACGCGGAAAAAACCGCGACAGCCTCGCAACGCCAGGAGATTGCTAGAATTGTTCGCAATGAACTTGCACATGTGTTTTCACAACTTGAACTTGCCTATTCGATGGAGTCCATGGAAAATGGATATTTTTCAATTTTGCATGAAAATAAGGAAACGATTATTACTTGTCGCATATTCCAACAGGGTTTGTTAACCATTAATGTGGAATATTATTTGGCTGACGGAAAGGAGCCTCTCATGTCCTTTGATGTATGTATGTATTAGGTGAAAATTATGACTTTTATTTTTTCTTAGCTCAACTATGTGCACATACATATACATATTTTGGCACCTACACGTGCAAAGTTAACTCACATACAAAAAAACACACACACACACACTATTATGCAGACACTCACTCATACAAACTAATATACAGACACACACATACACAAATGAAGATAACCGCTTGCTGAGCTAAATGCTAATGTTTCTGGGGTAAAAGGGTTTGATTTTTCATTGCAACAGCAACTATAAACAAAATTGATTTTTCGCGTGTGTTTATGTGTACAAATACACACATGTGTCGCCTGTGTGTGTGTCACATGCACTTGACCGCTTCTGTACCATTGTTTTACTATTATTTTTCCTACATCCCTCTATTCAACCATCAGAGCTTGGCAAGGGGTCAACACATGGCCAAGGCCTCAAGAATTATCTAACTTTTTGGGGATGGAGGAATTCATGATTTGACAAAATGACTCAATTCTATATTCAACAAAAATAATTTGGATAGGATTCTGTCATTAGAATGCTAAATAAAAGTCATACTAAGGGCTTTATATGTTTATGAACATATACTTTGCATATATACAATTTATTATATCACGCACTGATGGCTTGGATTTATACCCTACATTTCGAAATATAAAGTAGTATTTTTTTCAATATCTCAGACAGACCCAGCGAAAGAGGAAATATATAAGACAAATTCGTTTGTCTTTGATTTCTTCTATAAGTAACTATGATTATTAATAGTTTAAATTTTTTTATATTAATAATTTTAATTTCGTTTATGATTTATGTGTAAAAGACGGTTTGAGAATTTGTACAACAAATATATAAATAATATGTATAGTATATAAAACATGGATTTCAATTTCTACACTTTCTTAAATCTATTAAATGTTTTTATAATTATTTCTAGTTATAATTTATTTAGCTAAAATTATTTATTTTATAAAAATCTTTCGTTTTTTCCAGTGCTAAGTTAGTACTCAGTATGTTAGGTAGGGTATTATCAGGACGTATAAGTTTATTCTTTTTGTTACCGGGCCTCTGTCGCTCTCTTTGTCACTCTCTGAGTTTTACTCATTGGGATGTTGTGTCGGTTCGTCGTACTTATCAGCTGTGTATATGTAACATACATACATATTTGTAAATCTGATATATTTATGTATATATAGGTGTACATGCGATTTGTATGTGTGCACTTATCGTACATTGAGCTCTGGATATACCGGCATAATCGCTAACCGTGCGTATCAGATGTTTTAAACTTGTTTATTATGTCTGTATATACATGTTTTTATGTTTATATTTAATGTCACATCATATGATACATTTATATTTGTATATAAGATATTTTAACCGTATGAGCTTTGCCAATACTTTCCTTTTTCATAAAAGTCTAGAATCGAAACCACGAAAAAAAAAACCTATAAATAGTTGTTAGCGGGGCTGGCTATTTATTGTGCTCAAACATAAGAAAAGTTTTGTGAAAATCTTTAGGAAAATACACTGGGGTTGCTTTCACTTCTGATGTTCATAGACTCATGACTAATATTTTAATTTTTCTTTATATAAATATATGTATATATTTTTGTTGATTCTTTTTAAATTTGGTCACATCATTTACATTTGCAATTTATTTATTGCTTTTGTATTCCTTTTGTTTATATTGTTATTTAAAATGCTTTAAAGTATATAATATATATTTATATATATAGAGGATTTTAAATATGCCTTTATAAAAAATAGAAAATTACAATTGCAGACCATGCGAACAATGGAACTTATACTACGTCAAAAATTAGATTCCGATCGATCCAAGTATTTACCGCCGATTAAACGTGGTGGATATATTGACATATACATGACTAGCTCAGGTTGGTCAAAAACAACTTTTTTTTTCCTAAAAAACAAAAAAAAAACACCAAAAAACAAAGTTTTAGTTTTATTTTTATATGCTAGTTTGCTAGAAACAATCGTATACGCAACATACAACATGCAATAACAACAAAAGTTATGCAAAACCTTGTACTATTTTTACTTGTAATTTTATATATATATATATATATATATATATATATATATTTCTATATATATTCTTTGCCGAAATTCTTTCATTCAAAACTTTAACTTCAAACAATACAACAAAATTCCTCAAAAAAAAAATATATATATATGACAAAATTTACTACTTAAACTATATATCTAACGGCAATATGTAATATATCATATTCCATACAACTATTTGATGTGCACGAGCCCAATGCCAAATTTTGGCTCAATAAATTCGCAAATGGCTTCTCAGTCTCACATACTACTTTTTACTCGTTCTACTACATATATTACTTTTACTATGTCTACTACTATTCTTTTAACTATTACAGTAGACGCTGCCTAATTAGAACTCTTTTTCCATATTGCAAATTGAATTGCTAATATAAAACAGTTTACTATGGAATTAGTTACTGTAAGAAAAACTAAAGAGTTTTTCGCTTTTAACAAATAAATGAGGATGTTTTCCTCTAGATGAAATTGGTTATCAATCGATTACAAATTTATTTTGAAACAATCTCCTATTAACTGTATAAAGCTGATTGATTTCAAATTGAATTAAATTAGTTGATTTAACGTTGTTTTTTTTTATCCTTTTGTTCTTCTGTTTACAAAAATCTTTGAGCTGAAAACTGAAACTGGTTCTAATTTGGGAGCATCTACTGTAACCAACTATTATTTTATTTTATAACTTACACCATAAATCGTCCTGTCAAGAGCAAGCAATCATCTATAGCATACGTACATATATATACATATCGTAGTACTTCCGCAATTCCATATTTAAAAAAAAAAATTTGGTCTGCTACTTAGCGTACCTCTAGAAGAAGAAGATGAAAAAAGTGCCACTATATTTCGGCATTTTTTTTTTTTTATTGTTTTCATTTTCTTTTTTATTTATTTTATTGCATGCTTGTTACGTCGTGCTAGAAATCCAATAGAAATAAAACGAGAACTATTTCCAACTATTATTATTTTTTTTTTTTAATTAATTTTAATTTATATTTAAATCGATTTTTTTTTGTATTTTTATTTTCATAATTCGAATTTTTTTATCAACATGAAAACCAAAACAACCGAAACCTACACGATGTCGTCTCTGGTCTGCATCTGATCATCATCATCATCATCATCATCATCATCATCATCATCATCATCATCATGAACCTTATAATCAACATCAACAAAAACAAAACATCACTATGTGCAACAAATCTACAATTTACCATGAACAAAATTAACTTCAATTATAAAAACAAAAAAAAAAAAAACAAAAAAAAAATATTTTTTTTATATGTAAACCAAAATTAAATTGTACGTACGCCCTATGCACATGTGTCATCGTCACCTGCCCTGCTCGTTTGTTCGTTCGTTCGCTCTCATCATGGTACCAACAACAACAACAACTACAACTACAACTCCAACAACAACATGAACATATAAACATCGTATATGCAGTGTGGCAGACAAGTGGAAAATGCCATAGCCTCAAAATTGAAAGCCCATTCGGGTCAGAAGTTACCTACACTGAAGCGGGGTGATGTCGCTAGGTATTTTCCATCGGCAGGTAACGTATACCATATATGTATATATATATATATTATATATATATTTATATATATCAGTACTCTATTATATATCAACTATATAAAGCTCATAATTCGTATCATTATATCATATATATAAATATAGTTGAAAGAAAAATAACTTAGCAGAGCACTTAGCACATAATACAAAACATACTTAAAGAAAGAAAAGAAAAGGCACATAAATGCATGATTTTTTTTTTATTATTATTATTAAATTATTATTAATTTAAGTAATTTATTTTTATGAATTTTTTTTTAGCATGTGTTTAAAGTAGTTCCCCAAAATATATAAACTTGCAACTAAGTAAAAATAATATATATATATATATATATAGTTTGTATTAAATACATAATTTGTGGTTATATTCTAGTAAAATTGATTTTACATTAGATTTTAATCTATTTTTTATATATTGTATCCTAGATGAGCGCATCATTGAATATGATATTGATACTCTTGTATACGAGGCACGTTCACCATTTCAGAAGATTCAAATTATGCACTCAAAAACTTTGGGCAATATGCTAATTTTGGATGAATTGCAAAGTAAGTTAAGAGCTATACTTAGAAACACATACATTTGGCAACTCTTCGTTATCGATTGGTAACATCTGCTTGCTTCGAGCAAGGGTCTAAGGTAACGTATTAATGCCAAATTGAAAACAAGGCCAAGCTCATCCAACGAATGAGTGCAAATGACGTGTTTTTGGGCTTGTATAATAAAAATAAAATCAAGTATACTATACTATATCTATAACTATATATATATGTATATGTATATATATATTGCAGATATTGCGGAATCTGATTTGATATATACAGAGACACTCATGGGTCGAGGTATTGAAAACTATGAGGGCAAGGACATTTGCATACTTGGAGGTGGCGATGGGGCCTTGCTTTATGAGCTACTTAAGGAGAAGCCCAGGCATGTGGTCATGTTGGAAATCGATGAGCTTGTTATGCAGGCTTGTAATAAGTATTTGAGCACAATCTGCGGTGATGTATTGGAGAAACGCAAGACGGAGCAATATGAGATAATTGTGGGTGATTGTGTCGAGTATATGAAAAAGTTTATTGCTGAAGGTCGTAAATTTGATTATGTATTTGGAGATTTAACCGATATACCAATATCGGATAAGCCAATTGGTGAATGTTGGGATTTTATACGCACTATATTTGAGCATTCATTTAAGCTACTTAAACCGGATGGTAAATATTTAACTCATGGCAATGGCACCAGCTGTTTGGAATCATTGCAATTGTTTGAGGAGCAACTGACTTTACTCAAACCAAAAGTTAAATTTACCACAACAAAAGCTTTTGTGCCATCCTTTATGGAAGAGTGGCTGTTTTATCAAGTGACCTTCGCTTGACCAACTCATGATATTGAAGCAAAGCGACGACTACAACCCGATATACATGCACCATACATTGAATTACACACAAATACTAATTCAATAAACACCACATCGCGTCTGCAAAATGCTACATCCAACACGCAACAAATTTACACACCCGCAACACAAAGCGACAATCCTGAGCTCAATATCAAGGAGTCGCCAATATTATTGCACAGCTACACCGTGATACTGCATTCAGCTAAAGAGCAAGTGCAGCAGCCAAAGAATCTAAATCTAAACCGTGTGCCGCACAACAAGAATCGACGTCAGAGACGTGTGCATTATCACCATGCACTGGTTTCATAGTGGAGGCTACTCATAAACACACAAATAAAAGACGTAAATGTGAAAAGAGGAAAAAGAAGAAAATTCAAATGAATCATTCACCAAAATAACAACAAAAAAAAAAAGAAGAAAAAACCAAAAACAAAAAAAGATTTTATCGAAAAGAAAAACACCCAAAAACACACTTCCAATGGCTGTAACTACCATCTGAAAACCAAACCAAATATTTAATGCCCAATTGATATATATATATATATATTTTAAGTTAGGATTTAGTTGTGTTTCACGCGCATTGATGTTAAAACTAATAACTTAAAACTAAGTCAGGGCCAAAACGAAAGGCGATAACCAGGCGATGTTATGTACTTATTTGTGCTTATTTAAATTATATATTTAACGTCTAGTGTTTTTTCATATATAAACGTATGCTACAATTATATATAGTATATACTTAGAAATCATCTACTTTATTTTTAATTAGGCAATCGAACAGCGTGTGTATGCGATATTGAGTGTAAGGAATGTAGCAGTTAGCTGAGGAAGTCACTTGATAGGTTTGAAAATCAAAAATAAAACACATAAAATGAGTCGTACGCATAACTCCTAACTGGTTTTTTATTTCAACTAATTCATATGAATTACTTAGTATATATTTCATTAGGTGTTTACAATTTCACAGCGTATATAGAAAGAGAACACTATCCAAACAATTGGTAACACGAGTCATCTTATAATATTACAATACGTAACATTATATTGTATATGAAAGTTAAGACTTTTAATTTGTTTATTATATATTAAATTACTATTAATTAATAGTAGTAATTACCTAAAGAAATGATATTTTATTTAAACAAAGTGCAACACCTGTCATTAGTGCCCCGCGCACCGCGTAAATGGGATAATACTATTACCAACAATCCTAACTACTAAGTACAAACATGCTATACCACACTATATTGATATATGGCCTTAAAATCCTAATCATAATTGTTCCTAAACTAAATGGAAAGGAAATTTCCTAACTTTATATAAAGCAATACTTAGGCAAGACAGGGGTTTTTTTCTAACTGCTTTATTTATTAGAAGAAGAAACTGTGCATTCAGATACCACTATAATCACTTTAATTATATATATAGGAAATATCAAACCTATTACTCCTGTGCCTTAGCAATCTGCTTCTGAATAGTGCACAATAGTATTATGAAGATCCCTATGTAGAGTAGAGCCGCGTACGTATCAAGAGGAACAAATTATCTGCAGTAGTACACGGTATTGCTATACCTGTATTATTTTGTATGACGATATATACCATAGAGCTATATAGGCAGTGTACGCTTACAGATCATTTGACACCAACGCATCTATAATAATGGGAGCCGGTAGATTCGCCGTATAGATTGAGTATAGAAGCAGACCAAAGAACACTGCCTTGCGGGAATCCCGCTTTTATAAGATAAGAGATAGACAGATCTTGGCTCTTTCTTTAAATGTCCTCTCACATAGGTATGATTTCAGTAGGCAGAAATACTGCACTGGCAATAGCATTTTAATTTTTTCTATAAGCCTGTCATGCCATACCCTGTCCATTAGAATACTCCAAGTCATAAAAGGCCCACTCGATATTTCTGGCACAATATGTATCCGTTTTGTTTATTAAGTATAATAAAATTGTTTTTGTTTTCTTTTTTTATTATTAATAATTTGTGTATTTTTACGCGCGCTAAATTTCGATTAAAAAGTAAATATCGAAGCAAAAAAAATAAAAACACAGGGTATTAATCGAAACCAGATAACGATATGTCGATATGCATAGTAAATTTAACGAGAAAGAATTTATTTGGTGAAACGTGTACGGCGGTGAGCGGATAAGTTTTGAAGAAATATGGATCGGAAATTGCACAGTGGAATACATCATCCAACATTACGGCTGCTCCAGGAATCTGGTTGTGAAATTTTACCCCATAATTTAATGTATCCTGTGTTCATTATCTCTAATGATGATGATGAACAGCCTATTGCGAGCATGCCGGGTATCCATCGATTTGGTGTAAACCGATTACGCAAACACTTGGAGCCTTTAGTGAGTAAGGGATTAACATCGATACTACTCTTTGGTGTCGTCGAAAGTCATATGAAGGATGAGCTAGCCACACATGCGGATTCAACTTCAAGTCCAGTTGTGTTAGCATTACCAAAGTTACGCGAATGGTTCCCAACTTTACTTATAGCCTGTGACGTGTGCATTTGTCCATATGCTGTGCATGGTCATTGTGGACTCTTAGGCGAGGCAGGCTTAGAGAATGGTCCGAGCATTAAACGCATAGCTGATATAGCTGTGGCGTATGGTAAGGCTGGCGCACACATTGTAGCCCCATCTGACATGATGGACAATCGCGTGCGTGCCATTAAACAGGCACTAATCGATGCCAATTTAAACAATGTTTCGTTGCTTGCCTATTCGGCAAAGTTTGCGTCTAATTTTTATGGTCCTTTCCGTGAAGCGGCCCAATCGGCGCCAGCTTTCGGTGACCGTCGTTGCTATCAGCTACCAAGTGGCTCCCGCAACTTAGCCATGCGTGCTGTACAGCGAGATGTTAGTGAAGGTGCTGATATGCTAATGGTTAAACCTGGCATGCCATATCTAGATATTTTACGTCAGACCAAGGACACCTACCCATATCATACACTTTATGTGTATCAGGTGTCCGGTGAGTACGCTATGTTATATCATGCTTCCAAAGCTGGTGCCTTTCCGCTACGTGAAGCTGTTCTGGAAGCGATGAAGGGCTTTAAACGTGCCGGCGCCGATTGCATTATCACATACTTTACACCTTATCTCCTAGATATTATTGATAAATCTGCGTAATATACAGTTATATGTTTATATAGGTCTAAATCGTGCAAACTAGAAATATTTGAATTATATACGTAGTGTCGTTTCTCCCTTAACTGTTGATATCCTAGCAAAAATACCTCAAATCCTTAACTATTTACGTTTATGGCAGTAACCTTTTGGCTCTTCCTATTTCATGTTAAAGTTTGCATGAGTTACTACCAAATTCATTGGTGTCAGCACAAATTAACACAAACTTTCTTTATTATTTATTAGCTTAATCATGACAATTCATGGCATGAACGTCATTTCATTCGCAAATTGCTAAAACAATATATGTATATATATTTAATTCAATGCGCAATTTGTGTAAAGTCACGATGACAAGTTTCGTAAATATATATATATATATATATATGTATATATACATATACATATCAAGTGCCTTTCCGAATTGGTTAAAGAAATCGAAGAAGCAAAAAAAAAACACTGTTCAAAATGGGAACAAGGTACAAGATTGCACGCAAGTTTTGGTGTTAGTTTACTCTTTTTGGTGTAATGTTTAGAAAATTCTTTGTATATAACATTTTAATATTGTTTTATTTGATTGAATATAGATTTGGTTTTGGTATTGAATATGGTGAGAGTGAAGCAATGAAAAATGGCCATAATCTTATGTGCTAAAATCTTAACTAAACGGCTAATTAAGTGGTGCAATATTAAGTCTTAGAACTTGTGATCAGTTATCATCACGCCCAATAAAGTGCATTTAAACTAAATACATTGAGATTAAGTACATACTTATACATAAATACAACTACATTAAAAAATAATAATTTCCTATATTTTTGTGTTTGTTTTGTTTTTTTCTTTTCGTTTTTGTAACATTTTTATACACAAATGAGCAATATAATCTTAAATGCATAGACTTGGACCACAAAGAGAAGCTGTGAATTCTGTATGTGAAATTAAAGTACTTAATGTTTATATAATATAAATACATATACAGAATATATATATATATATATTATAAACTTATTCCTCGCAAAACATTTGTTAAATAAGTACGTTTGCACAGATCAAATAGAATGTTTTAGATTATATTACGGTTTTGCACTTTACGAGTAAAATATAAAAATAAATATATTTAAAACTAAATTTAAATTAAAATAAAATTGTTTCTATACTTTTTTTTAAGCTTTTAAATTTGCATATTGGATGAGAAATATTCTTCTATACAGGGTTCTATGTTGAGCAATAAAAGATCAGCTTTACAATAGAAACTTGATACTTTCACACATATTTCAATTCTTGCATATATGTTGCAAGTTGGATAACCTTTGATTTCAGTACTTGCAACATTTGCTTTATATTTACTTGCTTCTGATCTTCATTTGAATAGATAAACTTTGAAAAAGTACCGTTAATGATATTTCAATAAAAACAGCTGAATGTATCGTTGATACTTGTGTCAATCATAAAACTTGCACAGTGTACGTGATTGCGTGCAAGAATCTAGTTAATATTGAATCTAATTTAAGTTCTTCACATTGTTAAACTTTTTACTTTGTAGCTATTTATATTAAATATTGAATTATATTTTTGAATCTATAAGCAAGAGAATCAGTTATATGTCTGATATATATATATGTATATAAAGAACAATCGGCTACAGGTATCTGGTGATTGCTTATGGATTGATAGGTCCTAGGTAAAGCGTACTA
The DNA here is from genome assembly GCA_037044455.1 of Zygothrica quintamaculata. Taxonomy (NCBI): domain Eukaryota; kingdom Metazoa; phylum Arthropoda; class Insecta; order Diptera; family Drosophilidae; genus Zygothrica; species Zygothrica quintamaculata. The sequence continues at coordinate 89,985 of JBAMBS010001149.1, read as the reverse complement.
AACATTAACTACCGAACATTTAAGGATTGAGTGCAGCGGACCATGCTTTGGATGTATCGTGCTGACAACTGGAAGCGGATTAATTTCTATATAAAAAGATGGAATCTATTAGGAAATATTGAAAGTAATAAATTACTGAGAAAATTCTGAAAATACTTGTTTAAATCTGAAGGATTGGCTACTGGATTTCTAAAGTTATTACTGTTGGTTATTGTATCTGTAATAAAGGAAACTATTGCTTAACAGCTATATATATATGTGTGTATATATATATATATATATATAGAAATATATATATATATATGTATATTTAAATAAAAATAATAAATACTGTGATTATTTTGCTTGTAAGCTCTTTGTGCGTTTTGTGGGATCATTGGGTAATCCTTAGATGCTTTCGCTATTGTTAATTTTGCTATGCTCAAGTATATCCGTATTTTGCATCGGTTCCAAATCTGTTTCGGATATTATCTCTGCTAACCACTGTTCAATTTGTACTGGATGAAATGAATCCTCATCGCCGCTGTTTGCCTCTAAAATAATTTTCAAATTCTCAAAGTTTTTGAGAATTAAGCGGCGTCCCTGCTGCAGCTGCGATGATAGTATCGATTCAGTGGGTTCGCTTTTATTGCATTGACTCTGCGAGCTGGAGACATGGACCGGCCCATCTCCATCAAGTTTGACCTTAGTGTTATGACTGGTATCAGCTGTAACACCAGAAATGTTGCTTGTAACTGGTGCTGTGTCTGTGAATTCGTCAGCAACTGTGGTTGTTGTTATAGTAGATGGTGCTTCTGTTTGTTCTGGAGGTGGTTCATACGTATAAGTTGGTTTCTCTTTGAGGCTCTTTTTGATTTCATTTAATAAACGATTATAGAAATCACAAGTCACATCTTGTGTTTCCGTAGAGGTGGGCTGGGTAGGAGTTGTTTCAACACTGGTGGATTTGGTCACATGGTGCTCTCTTTTTGATTTAACTGTCACATCAGTGCTCTCTGTCTTTTTGAAACTCTTGTGTTTTTTGGAATGCGAGCGAGAGCTTGTAGTACTTGAGTAGTTGGAGCTGGTGGGTGTACAACTAGTATGCTCAGTGACCGTGGTACTGGTGCTACCGGAATCTGCTGATAATGAGTTTTGTAGATTTGTTTGATCAGCAGCTGCTGTTGCGGTGTCTGCAAGTGGTAGGTCAGCACTGACAGCATCCTCACTGGCACAGTTAATAGTCAGGCTTGCAATGTTACGAAGATTAATGGTGCCATTGCAATTATTGATTGTTATCTTTGGCTTAAAACGTGGCTTGCGAGCCTTTGGCTTTGGTTTAATGTTTGGCGACTGTTCTGGGCAGTTGCGTCCCAAGCTAGAGACTGCATCGGCTATTGACGATTCCAGTTCATCATCCAGTTCTTCCAGATTCAACGGTGGTACATATGTTTCACGCTTTATTTTTGCTCTACGTATCAAATCTTTAGCCTCCTGTAGCGTTATGTTAATAATGGAACGTTTGGCATTATCCTCGAGCAGCGCATTGCTACGTGAGAAGTCTACCACAATAGCCTCTGGTTGAACTTCATTATTCAGATAATAAGCGACATTTTCGTCATGATTATCTAAGCATTTGTACATCGTTTCATGGTCATCCACGGGCTTAATATAATCTTCATTACGCAGCCCTGCAGATCTGTCATCTTGCGTTCTGTGTAACGCGAGCTGCATGTTGCTATCAAGCTGAAATTGCCCAAAACTGCGTATTGCTGCTAACAATTTTTCCTCTTCACCCCCAACACCAGTTATAAATTGCACTTGGCATTTGTCATCTTCCTCTTCTTTATTGTTGTATTCTATATACACTGGTGCTGATTGTTGTTGTTGTGTATTTTCAATAACTTCCAACTGCCGCAGGAGTAACTTTTCACGCATATGCAATGCAGCGCGTATTTCATTGAACTTCTGTTGCACATTTAATTTTACCTTAAAAACAAAACACAGTGAAAATCTTGCAATAAAGTATCGTGTTTATTATTTTAATATACCTCGTTAAGTTTCAGCTCCATTTTTAAGCAAAATTTGTGTTTTAATTTATATTAATGGCATTAAATTAGGACATTTTCTTTTATTAACTATTGCGCACAAAGGAAAATATGCAAATTCTGTTTTGACTGTTTGATCGAATTAGTGGGCAGACATTCGCCGCGAAAGTAGTAACATATGATTGGCGGCGAATTCATAACAGTGTTTACTTATCGATACTAACAAAATTTGTATCGGTTTATTAATGTTAATATTAGAGTAAAGTTAATAATATATATTGTTAATTGTGTATATTGTTTATATTTTTGAATATATACAATTTTATTTGGACTTTTATTTAATTATTTCGATATACTTATCGAAATCATAATATCGATTTCGATATTAATTTGTTGATAGCCGCTTTTTTTGTGTTCATCTCAAATGTCAGTCTGTTTTTCCACAAATTCCTCACTGTTAAAAACACTCAGTCTGCTTCTATTGGCCGTCGTGATTTCTAGGTGCGGATCAACTCTTTGTGTTCGGTTATTTTGCGCTAAATTTGAAAACAAGATTTAATATTATTTTACGACATTTTAACAACACGTCTGACACCAACATTACCTACGTAAATTAAATATTTTTTTTAAACAAAAAAAAAACACAAATAAATTATTTTAAAATTTAGTTATCAGCCGTTGTCACACAGCAGCCGCCTTTTGTGTTCTTAAACATATTTATAATTGTTCCGTTTGTTTTTAATATGTGTGTTTTTTTAGATTTTGTTAAAGTTTTGTATTGTTCATTTGTTTATATAAAAGCAACATTCGTATTGGCTCAGTTGTGAATCATAGAAAACCAGCGCCGATTGTTGTTGTGGTGGTTGTTGTTGTTGTTGTTGTCTGCCTCACACAATTAATCTAAAGCAATGTGAATGTGTGCGTGTGTTTTGTGACTTGTTTGTGTTTGCCAACGTGTTTTTGTTTTTTTTTTGATTATTATTATTGTAATATAGACGTTATTTTTTGGGGAAAAAAAGTTGTATCATATTTAAAAATTGATTGTATAAATTGTACAACTAATATAATAACAAAAACAATAATAATATCAACAACAGAACAACGACAACAACAGCGACGGCAACGTGGAGTGCAAAGGCATAAAATAAGAAAAAAAAAAAAACAAAGACACACACATCAAAAACAAAAAGAAAGAGAACGAAAGAGAACGAGAGAGCGCGAACTGTGTCAATGCGGTAGGCAAAGGCAAAGGCAGAGGCAGCGGTAACGGCAATGATGACGCCAAAAACTTAAGAAAGATATTTTTTCAAATTGGCCAAGCTACTGTCTAAATGTATATGTATATATAGATATATATATATTCTAGTATTCTTTAAATTTAATTTGTTTTAAATAATATTTTTTGTTTTGTTGTTATTAATTAGATTTGCGCGTTGTTGCTTGGCGTCCCAACATCGTTATGACTGCCCTTTGCGGCGTAACGTAAACGTCAACTTATTTTTTCTCTCTCTTTTTTTCCTTCTTTTTGTCGTTTGCTGTGCCTACACTTGGCTGCGTTTTTATTGTTGTCTGTTGTCTGTTGTCTGTTGTATTTTTTTCTTTCATTTTTATTTTTGATTTTGCGTTTGTTTCTGCCTTTGCCGCTGTCTTTGCCTTTGCATGTGTGTCTGTATGTTGGTATTTGTATTAGTATTTGTGTTTGCGTCGTGACTGGATTCCATTTGACATATTTGATATTTTATGTTTCAATATGAACCGCATATAAATAAGTATATATATATTTATATGTACATAGAAATATCTTTGTACTGATATTTACAGTTGTTACTGTTTTCCCTTTTCCCAGTCTTAAATATTCCTTTTCCGGTTTCAGTTTCATTCCAACGTTTGTTATCCGCATATGTTTTTTTTTTCTTTTCTTTTTCTTATACTTCTCGTAGTCGTAGTATAAAATGGAAGGAAACCGGTTTGCTCCTCGACTAAACTAACTATTTATTTTGTTTTTAATTTTGCTTTGCGGCTTAAATTAAAAATTACCTCATTTCACATTTGATATTTCTCTTTCATATATTCACCTATATATAGTATATATATATATATATATATTTATTTAAATATTAATTGATAAATTTAAGCTAAATTCTTAACCTATTCCAATCTATAAGTATATTTGTATATTTACTTTCAGCAAATAGAAGCAAAGTGCAACAATTTACAAACATCAATCGAAAAACTCAAAAAATTTCAAGTGTCGCGAGTCTTAAACGAAAAAATTAACCAGTTGATTTATTACTTCACAAAATAAAACCAGTTATTTATATTTTATAATTTTAACAAAATCAAAAATTGCCGCAGTTTTATATTCGTGTGTTTATTTTCATTTTTACCTTTTACCCCTATCCCATTTTTTTTTGTTTTATTATTTTATTTTGTATAATTTTATTAATTTTATAAAATTTAATATAAATAAACAAAAACTCAAACACTCGCAACAAAAGTGTTTCGGGGTCAATTTTGTTTCTGTGTTGTCACCGCTAGAAATCAAAAGCAAATAAACAAAAAGCAAGCAAAAAAGAATAAGTAAATAATTGTAAAAAGAACTGCTTCCTGAGTCTGGTAAGTGAAGATTTTTTATTTATTATTATATACATTGTTTTTTCTTTATACCGTTATCGTCAATTTGCTATTCACCCACTTACCAAGGCTAAATGACTTTATGCCAAATAAGCAGCAAACTCTTTAAATAATAAGCAAATTTTGTATAAAGATTTATTGTAAATTTCTTTGATTGTTTATTCTTTTAGCTTTTAGCCATATAATGGGTTTTTGTTTATTTCTTTTCTATAATCAGAAAAGGTTAAAGTAAACTTCAATTCCCTAAAAGTTTGCAAACTTTTATTTAACAAAAATATATTAAAACTTCTAAATAAATTTATTTAAAATTTACATTAACTTATAGACAATATAACAATTTATTAAAACTTCAGGAATTTCAATATACGCAACAAATTTTATAAAATAAAAAACAAATTATAAATATCCAAATATATGAGAAAAGATTCAAAATTATTATTTTGTTAAAAGTTTTAATAAAAATCTAAAATATGGTTTTTAAGTTAAAAAAACTTTATAGTAAAGTATTCTTTATTTTATAAATAATTATATTTGAATTCTTTTTAATATTAGTTTATTATAAATAAAATATAAATAAAGTTTAAATTAATGATTCTAATAAAATGTTTCAAAACTTCTTTAAAAATTTACGTTCTAACTAAATAAATGCATAGGTGTAAAAAGTAGTTAAATTTATTCAAAATATATATTAATTAACAATAGCATAAAAAACCCAGTTAAAAAAGTTTATCAGTAAACTTTTCCCCCAAAGCTTAGCAAGTTTTTTGCATTAAAACATAGTAAAACTTTTATTAAATTTCAAAAAGATATTTCTAGCTGCTATGCACTCACTTTTTATTACCTTAGCTCAAAAAATAGTTTAAAAGAAAAGTATTTGATTTAAGGAAGTAGAAGAAGAAGGAGAAGAAGGTATAATTCAAGTGAAGATACAAAAATTTTTAATTTAAATTTAGAAATTTTTTTTATGATTTTACATTTGCCTTTTTGCAACGTAAAATTTATAAACTCCATGAAAACCTTTGCACTAATATCAAATAGATTATATTATATTAGGTTCTGATTGTTAAGCTAATTATACTATTTTAAATGATGACATTAATTAAACAATTTCTATTATTAATTGTCACTATAGTATAACTATAATATATATATATTAATATTATAAAAAGTAATAATTGAAATACAAATATCATTTGCAGTTGTTTAATTTCAAAAAGGAAGCCAACAATTTGACATTCTTTTAACAGTAATAAATCCTAAATATTAATTATTATTTAATTACCTAACACATAATAAACTCTTTTGCAAATTGATATCATAAAGGTTTGAGTTCGAAAAAAGGTTTAAAAAGGCACTAAACGAATATATTACAAACATTCATATATAGAAATAAACTATATATAGTATATTCATCTTCTTTTATGATTATTTTTAAAGGTGAAAGTTGATTCCATTTGTTGTCGCTGCTTTACTTAATGAAATGAAAAACAAAAACAAAATTCATAGCAGAACTGAATGTATATACGATTCTCTTAAGAGTATATCTAAGTCGGATATAAAGTCGACAATAGTTTAATTGCAATGCAATTAATTAATAACCAAACTCAATTTCAAATTGAATTGGCTTAAATAACTGTCAATTTTAGTTTGATTCCTTTTCAATGCGAGTTTTGTTGTAGTTGTGGAAGTTCAATCAACTAAAAAAAAAATAAAATTATTCATTATATATAAATATAAATATATATGGATATTCATACGTATGAATCTCATATTAATTACTTGACTTTAATTGCTTTTATTTGCTGTGCTCTGAAGTGCGACCTAACAATCAGATTTTTATCATAGTTCAATTTGTATATTTATTTGTTCACATTATATATATGAATGTACTGCTATATATGGAGTGTGAATTATGTGTGTGTTTCTGTGTGTGTATGTGTTTAGAGTTAAATAAAATTGAAATCACATTCCACAATATTGTGATTCAAAATAAATGTGAAAATAGCTTCAAGCGCATTAAAATAAATTGGAAAATGCCTGCAAAATTTTAGACTATAAATGCAAAAATAAAATGAATAAAAATCACAAATAAGAACAAAAACAAAACCAAATAAAAATAAACGAATACGTAAAATTCATATACGAAATACTACATATATACGTATATATATATATATATATATATAGTAAGCTATAAAAAAAAATCTATCTATATATATGTATTTTGCAATAACTTTTGTGCATTTTGCCGTTTAAAATGCTTTGCAAAGTGGCTTTCAAATGTTTGCCAATTGCAGACTTTTTGAACTTCTGACATCCGACTCATGACTCCTGACCAATCTGCCCCCGCAACTGCCCCGGCCCCGGCCCCTGCCGCTCAGCCACCCCTGACTCTATAATACCCAACCCCAACTCAACCTGTATAAATTTGCATGACAAAGCCGCTTAGCCAAAGTGTTGTTAGCATATTTTATTTTTATTCATGGTTTTTTCTTGCATAGAAAACTCATAAAAAAAATATAAATAAATAGAAAATAAAATGAAATATTGAAAAATAAATACAGTTATTTTCAATGTTGCCTATTGTTGCAACATAAAAGTAAACCAAAAATATACCTACAATATCCTTGACACAATATACTTTTTACATTCATATTTGCTGTTTGAGTTGTGTTGAGATTTTATCCTTGACTTATTTACATATCCTTAATTACTTAATAATATCTTTAATATTTACATCTATGTTCCTTACAACAATTTCAATTGCAATTTCCTAAGCTTCTTTTCAACAAATCTTCAATAAATTTCTAAATTGTTTCAAAGGATGTCATACAAATTGTACATTTCTTTAAGGATGTAAATTCAAACTAATCATTTCTTAAGACTTAAAATTGTTAACTTTAATTAAGAATATTTATATTATATGTAAAACTGTTGCTACTTTAGTATAAATTTTGCAGTCTAAACTTGGCTTATCGATAATTTGTGTAATTATATTCATAATCATTAAAATTTCTCAAATCTGTTGGGAGTTATACTTAAACAATATTGTCAATATGTTAATTACCTAAAGCTGTTAATATAGCACACACACACACACACACACACACACACACACACACACACACACAAACATAAACTTTTGTACAAACTTCAGCTGCAATCAGTTCCAACCAGTGTATAACACACAGCAATTCATTAAGTTTCCAGTTGTATATCAAATAGATGATTATCGAAATTGTTTCGATAACGATAGCGATAGCTTAAAGTTAAGCTTTACTTATAGAGCCACAATTTACTTCAAGTACGTCAAGTGTTACCTTAACATAATAAATTTTAAAATATTTGGTAACAGTTTCTTTTAACTTGTTCAAACATGTTTACGCATGTTATTTATACACTTGTGTTGCAACTATGTAAACATCGTAAGCATACATACATACATATATAACTGTATACATATATATATGACTGTTACAAATAGCTTAAAGTCATCTTGTGTTTATTATTATTTTAGTTAACTTTTTCTTTCACGTCAAAAAATAGAAAGAAAAAGAAAAGTGAAGGAACAAAATGGTAACTGAAGCTGTTATGGACGTGACTTGACGTAAGGACATGAATGATGTGAATTTTGTTTGTTCTACCAATAGACCAAATAATGTTGGCCAATACATAATATTACATATATGGTTGTTGTTGTGCAGCATGTGATTGAGGGTATTTGATTGTTGGGCAGTTTGTCAGCAACATTTTTGCTTGTTATCTTTGGCAATTAAACTTAATCACTTGTTCCAATTAGCATTTGTAACTGCGATAATTTTATGTGTTTATGTATGTATATATATATATATATATATATATATAATATATGTGTGTATGTTATGCTTAACGCAATTATGCGGCAGACATAGACCATTCGCAGTCCCTAACTGCTCTTGCACCCAACCAAAACCATGCAAAACCATCTAAAACCCTACGTCCGTCTGTCCGTGCGTCCGTCCGTACGTTCGTCCGGCCGCATATAAACATGAAATCAAATTACATTGCTAATACGCCACGTTGTACGCGAATGTGCCGCAAAACGCAAAACGCACACAGCCAGACGCCCAGCTAGCTTCCACATTCGTTGTGCAATTTGTTTGCATTTATTTACCAACTTTATGTTTGTCCCATAAATGCTAAAGCTCTGAGGCTAATGAGCGACTCCAGACCCATTCTCGCACTTTTCTTTTTCTTTTTTTTTTTCGCCCTTTTCTGTGTTTGTTTTTTTGTTTTTTTTAACATTTATTTAGCCAGCTCCTTGCCAATGTTCCCTCAGTGTCACTTACAGTTCCAATCCTGAACCCTCATTCATTTTGTGGACCTGTTATTATTCGTCTAAATTTTTGTATGTTTGTTTTATTATTATTATTTTTTTTTTTTCGTTATATTTATACTGATGTCCTTTTTGCTGGCTCCATTTTATTCACGTGTTTGCCGAGAGTGTTGCCACAGTCATCTCCAGCCGTGAATCATGGGAAAGTATAACCCGTGTGCCTCTCACTCATCTCCTCCCTCTCGTCTCAGCTTCAGTAGTAGGTCCTACTGCACATTCACCTACATCCTTAGAGTTGTGCGCTTTTTGTTTTTTGCTGCTTGCATTATGAATTTTTTATAATTTCTTGCGTTTTTATTGGTCGTTTTGTTCGGGTTGTTGTTGGTGTTGGTCGCTTGATGCGTGTTTTGCTCCGACCTCCTGTTTATATTTATATTTTTTTTCCCTCTCACTCTCATTCACTCATTCACTCTCACTGTTTTTCTTTACTTTTTTACGAGCATATACTGTCGCGGCCCGAGCGCTTGTAAACAGTTTAGGGCATATCCTTGCAAACGTTTTTACAGCACTTCTGGGACAATTTTGTTCAAATGATCTAAACTCTTCAGACCAGGGGGAAAAATGTCTGCTGTCTGACGTGTCGCGCCGTGCCGTACCGTGCCGTGGCATGGCGTGGCGTCAGTCCCTAAAACGATTCATATAAAACTTCAAATAAAAACCCAAAAAACCAAAAAAAAAACCCAAAAAAAAAGGAAAACAAAACTTCTGCACTGCCAGTGACCGTCAAAGTACTTATTTATGCAACTGTAAAATGGACCATTTACTTATTTATGCAACTGTATAAAAGTTATGCAAAATATTTCATATATTTCTAACCAAAAGAAATTGATTTGTTTAGTTTATGCCAAACACATATTTTATTTTAAAGAATCTTATTTAATGTTCTATAAAAATATATCTTTATATATATATATATATCTTTATATATATATATATACAATAAATGTACAGACATTTTGTTATTTGATATCATAAAAGTGATTGCAATTTGATATCCTTTTTAAGCATCTCATATTCCTTGTGCTCATTGAGCTATGTGAATTGAAAGTAGATAATGCAATTTTCAGTGTAAACGATTTAAGGATTTATTATATAAAAGATAAATCCTTTTCGTTGCCATATTGACTCTTGGATCAATTGACTTTCAACTGAAAAATCATTTATAATACCCAAAGTTATGACAAGGTGCTAATGGTGCTTGGTATGAATGTTTATACTAGCCCCCCCCCAACACACACCCATACTAATGCCTATGATTTATTAATACCACAGACTGTGAATGTATTACTGTGTGTGTGATATATACCCCCCCCCCCCAACAAGTCACAGGCTTCACAGGTCTCATCTCAATGGGGGTCAACGGGCAGAGCTGGTAATCTCCTTAAAATGCAATTTGTTTTGTTGCAATCAACGATATTTGATGATGACGCCGTCGAGGACGATTGCTAGGAGTAGACCAGGAGCACTAGCAGCAGTAGTAGTAGTAGTAGTAGCAGTAGGAGTAGCATTTGCAGTTACAAAAGCAAGAGCAACAACAACAATGATGATGTTGATGTTGATGATGATCGAATGCGAGTCGAGTAACAATTTGCAGTATAGCCAAATAAATTGGTTGTTATTTTTACCCTCTTCCATAAAAAAAAAAAAAAATCGCAAGAAGCATAAAAATAATACTAAAAAAAAAGAAAAAAAATTGGAAAACGGAATGAAAATAAAATTTTGTAGTGCGCTTTTGGTTTTTTTTTAACGTGCGCACCACTTGACTCAAATTGGTTGGCTGCCACTGTGATGCATTGCCATGCCAATGCGGTTTGAGCTCTGCGACAGCCCCTGACGGACAGGCGGTCGGATAGACGAATGGACGAATGGACGAACAGACTAACAGACTAACAGACGGATAGATGGACAGGGTGACCATCGGCCAGTGCAATGAATGAATGAATCACTAGAAAATGGGTAGGCTACAAGTGAAATGAAGGGAAAATGGAAGGCACTAAAGCTGGCTCAACGATGCAGACACACATACACACAACCAATCATACACACACTTACATGCATGGAAACGTAACACACAATCATCGCACATTGGTTAAAATGCAGTAAAAGTTTTACTACAGTTTTTATAACTGAAACTTATTTGATTACATTAAAAAGTTAACAACAATCTATTAAATAAATCTTCTGTGAAGATTTACACAAATTTTCAGTTGAATTTTAAATAAATAATATATTAAATACTTTAAATTATAAAATATATATAATAAGAATAAAATAAATATAATATTAAATTAAAACTTAAAACTTAAAAACTTATCATATTAAATTATAAAATAATAATAAATAAATTAAATCAATTACCATAATATAAAATAAAATCACATGAATTAAAATAGCGTTTAATAAAATAAAATTAAAATAAAATAAAATTAAAAAAATAAAAGATAATCACATTAGTAAACAATAAAATAAAATAAAGAAGGAATAAAAAAAATGGAAAAAATAAGATATAAATTTAAATAAAATAAAATTGAAAAAATAATAACAATAAAAGAAAGTTACATTAGAAAAATAAAAACAAAATTAAATAAAAATGGAATAAAAAATAAACAAAAAAAAAAAGAAAAAATATATATTATTAAATAACAACTAAAATAAATAAATGAAAAAAACAAAATTTAAAATAAATAAATTAGTAATAAATAGAAATAATAATACATATAAATTATAATAAATATATACAAAAAATAAAAAACATTTAAAAAATAAATAATGTATAAAAATAAAATAAAATTGAAAAAAAAGGAAAATAAAATAAAATGAATCGAAAAAATTAAAAAAAATTAAATATAAATATATATATAAAAAAAAAAAAATAAATAAAATAAATTAAAAAAATAATAAATAAAATAAATTTAAAAAAATAATAAATAAAATAAATTAAAAAAATAATAAATAAATAGTAAAGAAAAAAATATTTTTAACTAAAAATTGATTTGAAATAACATAATTAAAATACGATATATATCAATAGTTAATGATAATAATATATATATTTTTATATAAATATATTTACATATTTGGAGCATAACTTAAATGGTGATTGTCTTTGTTTGGTGTATTGTATTTAGTACCGTGTCTTAAACCACTGTGCAACGCTTATAAAAGGGCACTGCTTGCACATTCATCAGCGGGGTTTGAGTTGGGGGATGCGTTGATCGGATAGGTCGTTTGGGTTTGGTTTGCTTTGCTCCGCTTTGGTGCATACTTTATGGCGTGCTGGTTGGAATGCGTGTTTGTTAGTAACAGATTTGTTTGGTTTTCTTTTGTTTGCTTACCTGCGCACAGTACCGCCATCTGTCTGATACCCTTCTTGCCAGCATATCAATCGTTCAAACCACTGTACTGGATTTTATTTCCTCGCACGTATCACAGCCGTGTTTCAATTTGCACGAACAAAAAAAAGAAAAGAAAGAAAAAAATAAAATAAAATGAAAACGAAAACGAAAACTCTCGCAAGTCGATTGCACTTGCATCGTTCTGTGTGATTGTGAGATTGATTTCTAGTTTGTCGGTCTGTCTGTCTGTCTGTCTGTGAGTCTTTTTGTCCGTCAGTTGGACTAACTTTGACTATCTAACTATCTGGCAGGCTTGTTGCCAGTTGCCTTTGCATATTTTTGCATCTCTATTACACTCGTTCAACCTAAATCTACAGCACATACTTTCCATGCAGTTTCTCTTTTCATTTTCATTTCTCGTTCCTTTCTTCAAATATATATGTATATATATATATATATATATATATATATATATACCCTTCAAGAGGGGGTCAATCATTTTGCCAGCAGCTGACGAATGGCAATTGATTCACTATTCAGTTGCGCATTTATGTGCCAATCGAATAATTGATAAGACCGCGCCAAGAGCGTGTAAATTAGTCCGCTTAAACCTACTTGAAGATAAACTCTCCATTCAGTCGCAACTCTAGCGCGCCTCTTGTTGCTTCAGTCTGCCTCTCTTTGAGTTGTGGTTAGTCACCAGATATTCAGGGTTCAGGTATGAATATACTATAGTTATATTATACATTTCATATTTTGGAGCTTATCGGCGAAAACCACGCAATACACAGCCACACCGACTAACACATACAAACACACACACAAACACACACACAAACACACACATACACACACATACACATACACAGAGACCCTAGAGTTGTTATCAAAATATTTGCCAATGCCGCAGCCCGGGGTCTCCCTTTATATACAAGGGGCTTGTGTTGTTACAGTTATTTAAACAATTTGTTGATTAGATTTTCAGCGTTTTTTCTTCTCTTCCTTTGCTTCTACCTCACACACACACACAAAGACTAACACAAACAAACACTCATAGAGCATTGAGCATTTTCCTCATTTGTTGTTACACTTGTAGCACTCGCAAGGACTTTCGATTAAAATAGTTTTCACATTTTCATTCACTTTTATTTTGTTTATTTCTACTTGTGCATCGTACTTAATTAATTTCATTCATGTTGTTAGTTTACTTTTCCACTTACTTTTGCACATACAATTGTTATAAACTTCTCTACAATTTCTATATAACAATATGTTGCTGTTTCTGTTGCAACTTTCGTTGCGTTTTTCGCTGACAAATTGTTTTTTGTTTCTTTGGGTTTTACCTTTTCTATTTTGCTTCTGGCTACAATTTTTGGATAATCGAAAAATGCTAAATGTATATACACATAATAAACATCATCTATATATATATATATATATATATATATATATATATTCATATATAAAGATATACTATGTTCAACTGTCGTCATTAGCTTATCTCTTTGCTGAGTTGACAAAGTGCTCTAAATAGTCTATAAATATCACAATGCGCCCTACAGGTATATATATATATATATATAGATTCCATAAACATTATCTATATATATATATATATACATATGTATATACTGAATATATACTCAATTTGCCTTAAATTATGACTACAAATTTGACGTGATAACAAAATCACAAGACATAAAAAGTCATTAAAATGTTGATGACTTTCAAATAACAAAATACAAATATTTGTATCATAATTATTAGATTATAATTTATTTTATTAAAATAATTATATTTATTTTATTATTATTAACTTATTTATATTATTATTATTAAAATTATTATTTTTTAAATTATTTTTATTAAAATTATTATTATTAAAATTATTATTTTTAAAATTATTATAATCAAAATTATTATTATTAAAATTATCATTTTTAAAATTATTATTTTTAAAATTATTATCATTATTATTGTTAAAATTATTATTATGATTTTTTTTTTTGTTTTTAAATATTTTTTTTTTTAATTATTATTATTAAAATTATTATTTTTAAAATTATTATTTTTAAAATTATTATTATTAATATTATTATTTTTAAAATTATTATTATTTAAATTAGTATTATTACAATTATTTTTTTTTATATATTATTATTAATATAATTAATTATAGAATAAAATCTGCTTTCGAACTATTGCTGAAACTATAACAAATAAATTTTAATTTAAATTTTAATAAACAATTAACAATAATAAATTAACAATAAATTAGAAGTAAAGTAAAGCCCCCCGATAATTAAAACTGAACAATGGAAATTTTATAATATTTAATTTCTTATTTGATTTAAATAAATTTGCTTTTAAAAAAATATAAATTATTTTTGGTAAATTTAAAGATTTTCTTTCTGTGGCAATTTCATTGTGAAGTAGCTTCATTTCAAAGCTATTAAAAAAACATCAGCAATGAAGGATACAAAGTAGTCTGCTAATAAGCAAAGGATCCTTTCAGGATATGTAATAGCTAAGTAATTGAAGCAACTACTTAGTTTCGATATAAAGCTGATGAAATCATTTAACCTTTTGACTATTTATTTTAACCTACTGAAAGATAATTCACCCTTTGCATTATTATTGTATAACCCACCTTAATTGAAGCTTAGAACTTGCAACCTGTGCTTGTATACTTGCAACATTTGGTACATCAGCTGCAACTGCCACAAATATCCCTTAGCTGCACAAGCGAATGTGTGGATGTTGCACTTGCGGCTCAGCTTCACACCAAAGACGCCTTAAGGTGAGCTCATCAGCAGCTGTTGCCCTTTACAAAGCATTTACTGTAATACATATACATATATATATATCAAAGGATAATAAATGCTCAATGTTAACCATGAACTAAGTTCAGGCACGTTTCGTATAACTTTAACTGAGCTGCTTCTACTTATAAAGAAGAGTATAATATTAACTTGTAAAGGATATAAAATATGTGTCCTTATGCCTTTATATAGGTATATTATATATATATATATATATATATATGTATATATATATACCAGATGCTTCAGTTGTCTTTTAAGTTGCAAACACTTTTAGTTGTATTTAAGTTTAGTTTCTTCAACTACTTTGAATACTAAAAATTCTTTTGCTTGCAACTTAAGAAAGTTCACGTCGAGTTTAATTGCAAACAATTCTTGAAGAAAGTGAAAAAAAAACCAAAAAAAATATAAAAATAAAAGGAAAAAGAAAAAGAAAAAGAAGAATAAAAAATAAATAAATAAATAAACAGAAACATATGTAAGAAGTTGGTGGAAAGTTTTGAAAGTTTTTTTCTCTTTCATTTTTTGCAACTTTAAGAATTTTTTTTGTTCTCTTTTTTTTTGAGTGAACTTTAAGAATGATATTAAAACATGTAAAAAGGACAAAAAAAACACTCAAACCTCAAACTTATTCATACACATTCATACACATTCATACACATTCATTAATTTAATGTGGTTAACCCCAAGTCATTATGTGTGTGAGATTTAGTCGGAGAAGCAATTGCCTTGTTAGTAAGCCAAGCTGCTCCTTAGTATCCTTCCATATGATTACGAGTTAATATTATTATTATCTGCCACAGATGTGCCTTAACTATTAGCTGTCACAAATTGTAAATATGCACAAAATTGCCAAATATATATATATATATATATATATATATATAAATCGGATGAGATGACAGGGCTGCTGTTGCTCCGAACTTTACAGAGCTGTGTATAAAATACTCGTTGTACTTATCTAATCATTCAAATGTCAAACAAGATGACTGATTACGTCGCCACATTCAATATGTGCATGTGTATGCGTATGTATGTATATATATGTGTGTGTGTGTGTATGTATTCATATGTATATGAAGTGTACCGATAAGCAAGACAAATGTGTTGCATGAAATCTATAAAGCTGTGTGCCTAATAACAACATGTCATAAAACATACGCCAAAATGAGAAATGTTGCCAAGTCAGCAGCAGCAACAGCAGCAGCAACAGCAGCAGCAGCAGTACATACAGCACGCCAGTAGCAAGGACCAAACATCAGGCATAAGGCTTGCCCGGACACTAGCTGTCCCTAGTTCCGGTACCCATTCTCCATACTCCATACTCCATACTCCATACCAATGGCAATCCCAGTACCAATTCCAGTCGCAGTGCGTCTAACTACGTGGCAATATTATGCTAGTTCAGTGGTTTTGCTTCTTGTTGCTATTTCTCGCTGCTGCTGATGTTGCTGCTGCTTGTCATGCCACTGCCTGCTTTGGTTTATTCAATTTATGTTAGAACATTTTCTAATGCATATTTTGCGCGCGTGCCTGAAATGTTTCCTTCTTTTTTTTTATATATTTTGTTTTTTTCTGTTTTGCCATTCGATTGGGCTATCCCTCCCGGCGTCCCCTATGCTGCCTACATTTGATGCTTGATCTGCTTTAGCATTCGCATACATGCAATGTTTGCTGTGGTGACATTTTTGCTGCCACGTTTCTTGAGTGTAGAGCGAGCACATCCCACATCCTAATATCCTACATCCTGCATCCCATATCGTACATCACCTGAACTTTTTCCCTTGACTTCTTACCCCTTTCTTCTTACCACTGTTGCTGCTGTTGCTGTGGTTGCTGTTGTTGTTGTTCTTGTTGTTGTTAGTGTTGTTGTAGTTGTTGTTAGTGTTGCTGTTGTTGATGTTGGATAAAGTTTCGACCAACTATTTATCTAGTACTTTGCTTTTTTTTCCTGCTCGCTCGCAGAGCCTCTGCAATTTCTGTTCTATGCCAACAATTTTGTTCTCTTTCCATTCCATTCCTTTGCTTTTATTTTAGTTTTAGTTTATTTTATTTTATTTCATTTTTTGTTTCACAACAAACTTACCTTGACAAACATTTTGATTCTAACTGACAACCCGGAATGCATTTGGTTAGTTCCTATGGCTGACAACCTGGTGCTGTGATCACAGATTTCTTTACATTTCATTTGTATCTTTTTATTTTTAGTTTTTTTCTCTCTTTTTTTTCTTTTCTTGTTTGTTTCGTCTACCTTTAAGTTGGCCCCTTAAGACGGCTCACTTGACAAGTTGTACGTATTGCTGACTTTCGATTGAGTCATCAGAGGTCAAGCGTTTGATTTTAGTTTCTATTTCTGTTTCTCTTTCCCTTTCCGTTTCCCCTTTTTTTTGCTACACTATACCACAAAACAAGACTATCCTAGCGTATCCTATCATATCCTTTCTTACATGGCATTTCATTTCGTTTCGCTTTCAATTTGCCACGACGCCAAATGCCCATGGGTCAGGACAGCTGGAGGACAGTGCCTTAGATATATATCTGTACATATAAATACACACATATATATCTATATCTATATAAATGTGTGCATATGTGTGTGCTTGTGTGCGTGCCATTATGTGGCCATTTCCAGGGATGCCCGGCAAAAGCTGACTGGCCCGCTTTTGTCTGCTGCAGCAGCAGCAACAACTACTTTTAGTATTATAAAGGAGCAGAAGGATATATAAAAGCGGGGTGGGGCACTCTACGAACTGTTGGACAAATGGACTTTTGGACAGAGGTTTGGCTTTATGCTTTTTTAATATGGTCTTCCACCTCGACTACCTCGTTGTCATTGTCAGACTCTTTTGTTAGCCGCAGTGGCTGACCACATTTAGTAGTCGTTGTCGCTGGTTCAACATGGTTGTAGTTGCTATTGCTATTGTTATTGTTGTTGTTATTGTTGTTGTTGTTGTTTTTGTTGTTGTCATTGTCTAACTAGGACTGGGGATCACATCGCATCGAGAGTTCATAAGGTTCTTCCTATGTCCATTGTTCACTAATTTTGTCACGTTTGCAGCTTTTGTTGGCAGTTCCCTGCCATCTTTTACTTTTACTTACTTTCCGTTCGATGTATGTATGTGTGTGTATGTCTTTTTTTTTTATGCTTTTCTTTTGGGTTCCCCCCCCCCCCCCCCTTTCCCTTTTCTATTTTTTTGTTATTCTTTTCTTTTGCGTCTCAATTTTTCTTTTCTTTTTTTTTCTGCTCGTTTTTCTCTCATCGTTTTTTTTTTCGCCTTCAATTTGTTTTTTTTTTCTTTTTCTTGCTTTTATTTTTCTTTTTCAATCTTTAACGATTTGTTCGTCCATTTGTCCCAGTGCCTCCATTTGTGCACCTAATCCTTGACTGTATCCTCGTCGCTTTTCTATACGTTTGATTGATTACCATTGGCCTTAACTTACTGGACTCTTTTGAGTCTTTACTGCTTCGGCTTCTTCTCTATCTTTTACTCGCCCTCTCACTCGCTCTCTCTATCATTCTCTTTGTGAGTTATTCACAAATCATAAGCAAATACTCGTACCGCCAACTGACAATGTTGCATAAAGTTTTTCTTTTTTTTTCTTTCATTTATTTATTTCTTTTCTTTTTTTTTTCTTTTGACTTAACTTGACTTGAGTCATGCGGGTCACTTTACGCCAGGTGGTGGCACGTGACTCGCACCACCTGCCCCGCTAAGTGTGCTGCATATTTTAGCGGCAACTTTGGCCCCATCAGGCGCTATTTTTTTTCTTATTTTTTTTTTTTCTATTTTCTGTTATTTTACTTTTTGTTCCTCCTCCTCCCATTGTTGCTTGCCTCAGTCCTGTGCTGCAAAATACCTTTAAGCGCATGTTTTGAATATTTCCGTAATATTTCGCTGTCTTCTACTCACACACTTACACACTCACACTATATATATGTGTGTATGTGTGGGTGTGTGTTTTTTCAACATTTTTCTACCATTTTTCTATGTTCTTTTTTTTTTTTTGGGCGTGGAATTCCGAGCAAGTTGACGCAGCTTATCTACATACTTCCCACTGTCAGGTCGAGCCTTCCGTCAGCTTTCTAATATATACTTTATATATATATATATTTATATATATATATGTATTTAAATATATATATTTAATATGTATATGTATGTGTATACATGTATACATGTATTTTTAGCAGAGTTTTTCGCATCTGCTTTGCAAATTTTTAAAACATTTGCATAGAGTTAGAGAAGGAGCAGAAGAGGTTGGCAAGGGGAGGAGGAGATGGAAAGGGACGAGGAGGTGTATTACAACTTTTTGACATCGTTTGCACCACATGAAATAAATACAAAAAGATTGTTAACATTTGCTTAGAGATATGAGGTGAGGCTCTACACAAGTTCCTTCCGGCATTTATCCAGTCTAATAGACCATAAACTAAACTAAGTTCAAGTATTAACGGTATCAACAGTTGCTTGGCTAATAAATAAGCATATATACACACACATATATATGTATATATATTGTATATATTTAGCTATCGCTTAAAATTGTATACTACGATACTATCGCATCGCCTTATGATTGTTGATATTAGACTGAAGGATTCTCGGCTTAGATTTAACATAATCTTAAATCGATTAAAAGGGTATTTCAACTTGACGGCTAACGGGAAAAATGCGGCTTTCATTTTTATTTTTTGTGCTTCGTCCAAATTTTTTTTATATATATTTTTTTTTGCCTCTGCATTTTTTTTTTTCTATCGCATTGCTTTACATCTTTTTAATGTTGAAAAGCTTTACTCACTTCCGCTGGCAGTGGCAGGAAACGGAAGTTTAACTTTTGTGAACATTTTAGTGATTCGTGCGCAGACACTCTGCCTGCCACATTGCCTGCCGCACATGCCACACGGAGCCACAGAGTCATAGAAACACACAAGGCTGGCTTGAAACTGGGTTTGGCTGTGGCTTTGCTTGCGCTTCTCTCTCTCTCTCTCTCTCTCTCTCTCTATCTATCTATCTATATTCTATGCTGTGTGTTCTCTGTGTCCTTGTGCCAGAGATTTAGGCTATATAGAATAGCTAGCTAGCTGTTGGGATAACATGCTAATAATGTTGCTGTTTCTCTTTTTTCTCTTTTTTCTCTTTTTCCTTTCATTTACTTCTACTGGTTTTGTTTTAGGCCTTTTTTAAACGGCAGATGGCCCATAGATAGGTACACATCGAGGACTCTGTCAAAATAATGGAAAACCTTTTTAATACGCTTGCTGACAGGTCGATGCTGAATGAAGTGCTTAACAGTGTAGAACTGTCTAACACATTTACCACTGCTACTTGCCACTTGCCACTTACCACTTACCACTTGCCACATACAAACGCCTACCATCTTCAATCCTTGCACTTTAATAGTATGCTGCAAAACATTTCGTAATCCTCACCTGCTACCAATGTTCTCGCTGCTGCTCCTACCTAGTGCTGAGCTGCTTATAACTTTGCAATCTACAAGCTCTGCCAATGGTTGGCAATGTGCCTGTGCCTGTGCCTGTGCCTCTGCCTCTGCCTCTGTGAGCTCCCAATAGAATTTACTTTTATGCACCTCCGTCAGTTACCTCATCCAATCTCTGGTGGCAAAAGTTACAGAAGTCGAGCCAAACGGGCAAACAAGCAAAACTTTCAAACTATCAAACTGCCGGAGCTCGTTATTACTATTATTATTATTATTTTTATTATTACGGCATACATACACATGCATACATACATAGATATATTTATATATATATATATATATATATATATATATATACATTTTCGTTTTCCCTTTGTTATGCTCGACTCTTAGCTTATTTAATGCGTGTGTAGCTCAGTTCAAAAATCCGTATTACATTTTTCTTTTGGGAAGGTAACGCGGACTCTGGACTCTGGGCTATGGAATCCTGACTTAGGTCTGCGGACTCCCAACGGTGTAGAACTTTTCAACTTTTAAACAAAAATAGCCTCCGATCCGGATTTCAGTTACCGCTTATTGCGTGCAGCACGTTTGTAGCTTTTAACAGTTGCATGTTGCAACAGTCACGCCTTTCTTACACATACACAAACATGCAAACAATTATATATATATATATAAATATGTATATATGTATATATGAGAACGGCGGAAATGCATTTTCAGTGGCCGTCAAGAAAGCAAGAGAAAGCAATTTCACTTGATTTTCATGAGCATTTGTTGGCTGCACTCGTTGTTGCCACTGGCCATTTCATTTCATTTCCCTGTTTCAATTTGCACACAGAGTTAAAGGCAGTATCAATCCTCCAGCATCCAAGCCAGTCAACCAATAGTACACTTTCATTCACCACTTTACGCCCACCAACTCAAACCCACCACCCACCACCCACCACCCACCTCTTCACTCTTAGTCACATCCTGTGACATGGCGACATCGCAACGCCGTAAAAGCGTTATGGCAAATTGTTTTAAGCTGTGCGAAAATGCCATCAAAATCAGTTGACTATGCAAAGCAGCGTTACCAGTTGCCAGTTACACAGTGGTAGAAAAGGGAAGGATAGGGATTAGGGTCTACGGTGTAAGAGAATAGAAAGGAAATACTTCATTCAGTATATTCAGCAGGAGTATAGAGCAAAAGGACATTTGTTGCTGCTTGGCATTGCATTTTATGGCTTTTGCTTGTCAGCTATTGTTGTGGGCAACTTCTAAGCGTTTCCTTCTGTGGCTGTGGCAACAACTTTAGTGGCTCCCAAGTGGTATTTGCTGCCACTGTCATAGCCACTGGAGGCAGTTGGCACTGGTCAGCGTGGTTTGCCCCAAAGCGTCACTAAAAAGACCTTATGCAATATGCGTACAGCTTCTGCTGTTGCTTCTTCATCTTTAGCATTTATCCTTACATCTGTTTCTATTACTTCTTCTACTCCTACTGCCACAACAACTTCCACTTCCACTTCCACTCCTGATCCTACTCATATTCCTATTTCTATACCCTATTACTGATGCAGCATATGCTGAGCATTTCAGCAACGACAAATGGGAAAAAGGGGAATAGTTTTGTCGTTGGAACGAAACTTATTCAATAAACTGTAGGCAAAGGAACACACATATAACTATATTGATCCTTACAAAATCATACTATGAAAATATCCTTAAAAATATAAAGTTATTAATATAAACGATTACTGATTATATATATATATATATATATTCACATGATTCTAGTACTTTTAGTACCAATCTAAAATTCTATTATCTTAAATCAATTGGCAGCAGCACTGCAACAGTTCATATCCTTTTTAGAACTGCACTTTTTATAACTTAACTTGACAAGGATCAGTGGTAATTGGTTTGTTCTGTAAATTTTGTAAGCAAAACCTGCCACAAAAACTTGGCTACAGCTTGTCTAAGTTGCCACAAAATAACCAGAACATAATTTTGAATGTTCATAACTTGCAGTTGATTAAGATAGTTGAAGTTAGTTAAGAGAGAGCCTGGGGCATATCCTGCATGAGAAGGCTCAGTGCCAAGTGTGTTATCAATTGCAATTGGACTTATGGAATCGCCTTTGGAATTGTATCAGGCGACTGGAGTCCAAGAAGTTGTACATTATAAAGAGTATTCCAGAATATCTTTGGTATCAAAATTGCATACTTTAAAAGGATATAGATATTGCTTTTAAGGCAGAGTCAAGAGTTGCTTTACTAACTGCAAGTGGCTTAATACACAACTTAGCTAAAACTAAAGTCTGCTACTATACTCTTAGATGTTGCAAAGTGCTTGTAGTAGCTTATACTACCCTTTGGCTAAAGGTGCATACAAAATGCTATCCACAAACTAATGAAGTTGAAATAATTTATAGATCAGTGACAGAATGGCATTAGTAAATAAGTTTTGAACTCTCTATTCCCAGAGCAACTATATAAATTGTTGCACATAAAACCTAATTAAGTATGTTAAGTCTTTTATATTGCAACTTTGCTCAGTCTTAAGCCATGCAATTTGCTTTCTCAATCACCGGAGAAAGCACAATAATTAAAATGATATCTTATTACAACCTTGACATGACACCATCTCCCTCCCGCTCTCTCTCTCTCTCTTGCTGCCTCTGTCTTTCATTTAGCTTTTCATATTATATTGTATGTTTACTGAAGTTGCCTCAGTTTGTTGTTTGTTTGTATTTTATGTTTTTGTTTTTTTTTTTTTGTTTATATTTGCAACACTTCAATTTAAATTGTACAAATTCTGCGCATCAACCTCAAAAGCCAAACTGCATGTGGCAGTGGCGGCAGAAGAGACGACTGTGTGCGGCAAACAGCGGTGGCAGCCCCTTGAGGCAAGCCCTTTTGCCTTACAGTGAGCCCTAGGTACCTTTTCACGCGATACGCTCTTTGTTTGCACCTTTGTTTGTGGCCCGTTACACAGCACTCCACTCCACTCCACCCCACTCCCCATATACTCTCTGCCACTGCCTTGCCCCAAAGCATGTTGCGGCTCCGGACGTAACGTTGGCTTTCATCGTGTGAATCTGTGCGGCTGCTGACACTTTGTAGTATACCCTGTTAAACATTTATGCCCCAAAGGGTATACAATTTACACATCATTCGATATAAAAATGAATATAGCTATTCGATATATAACATAACCTCAAATTAAGCACAACTTAAAGTTGAGTTTAAAACGTTTAAAACTATTTACCAGCTGCTCTCAATAAGTAAGTAAAGAGATAAAGAGTTGTTGTTCTATACAAATATAGATGTAGCAGTTGGCAACGCGTGCCTATAGTTAGTTGGTAATGCGTAATGTGTTAATGCTGTTAACATTTGGACACGCGGAAATTTCATTTTTGTTTTTGAACTTCATTTATTTTAATTACCTCATTAGCATGGCTCATTATGCGGCTTATATAGGAAGTGTAGGGTATTTATGTGGTCGGAAATTCTTAATAATTTTAAACTCTTTTTTTCTACCATTTTTATTGTTGTTGTTGTTGTTGTTTTAACATACATTTTGACGCTTCGCCGCGCTGCAAACGTCGCATGCATAATTTAATGCAAATAATGCACTTGTTTCGTTTCGTTTCGTTTCGTCTCGTCTCGTTTCATTTCACATCACTTCACGTGTTGCCAATGTTCTTGGTATCTATATATACGTATGTGTGTGTGTGTGTGTGTGGTGCAGTAGTAGGTGGCTGTGGTGTAAGGACTACTCCGTTTAGCATTAAGTTGGCCGTCTTTAGCTGCTTTTCCTCCGTTTTTTTTTTTTGCATTTATTTTTGTTTTTGTTTATTTTTTGTGCCATTTGCATGAATTTTTTTTTTTACTCTTTTAGCTGCGTGCATTTATTTTGCGTTTCCTTCAGCCGCGAAAAGCCAATGGTGGGGTAGGGGGAGAAGTAAGGGGAGCAGCAGGCAGAGCGACATGTTGCCATAAACTTAATTTCCGGTTTGTTGGCGTTTGCTCCGTTAGTTCTTGGTTTTTTTTTTATTTTTTTTTTAACTTTTATTTTATTTTAATTTCTTTCGTTTTGACTTTGGCTCCGGCGACGCCTGAAGCGCCGGTCTTAACAACTTGTAGCTCGTTTTGTCTTCGCTTTCAATTTAATTTCCCACCCGAAAGCTCTCACGTACTTAACGGGTTGGCATTTGCCATTTGTGGTTGCTGTAGCGCCCCTCTGCTACACCCGTTACCCCCGCTACCACCACTACCACTACCACTACTACTACTACTACTACTACTACTACTACTACTACTACTGCTATTACTACTACGAAGACGACACTGCATTTTCCAACCTTATTATCATCATGATGATTATCAACAGAAACATGAGCATTAACATCATTATTATCATCGTAATCGTCATCGTCATCGTCATCGTCATCGTCATCGTCATCGTCTTGTTCATCATCTGTTGAGTTCCTTTTGCGCTTTTTGGCATCTTCTTAAATGAGTAAAATTACTCTTTCAACCATCTCATCATTGTTGACTGGCTAAAAAGTGTAAAAGGGTTTGATGTTTGGTGGTGGAGTGGGAGCGGTAGAAGGTGTGAAAGGTTGGTTGGTTACTGATGAAACTGAAGATGATAATAATGATAATGTTAATGATGATGTTGATGTTAATGTTGATGTTGATGTTGATGTTCATGTTGTTGATGGTGATAGTAGGTGCTCTGTTAGTGGGAGCTGACACTTTCTTTAGTTTCGCTTTTGGCTGCCTTGTGGAAATTGGGTTGTAAATTTTCCTAAGTGCCATCATTCAGCGCTCACTTTTCCTCTTTAACACTGACGAGTGTTTTGTTGTTGTTTACTTCATGGCAGAGTGGCTTGTTGAGTGTTTTATTTTTGAATAATTTATTGTCTTCATTGCTGTCTGTCTATTTGTCTGTCTATCTGTCTGTCTATCTCTCTGTCTGTCTGTCTGTCTGTCTATCTGTCTGTCTGTCACTCTGAGTGTCTGAATGTCTCTGGCATACAGAGCGTATACGCATCCATTTACATTGCAACACCAACCTCCTTCACAGCATACACTGTATAGTACATCATCTCTGTGTATTGTAATTGCTGGCATCACTCATACGCCGGGTGTGGCGGGCAATTAAAAGCGAGTCAAACGATTACTTTGCACTCGCTGTTGAGTTAATTAAACCGCAATATTTGCATATTTCGCATCTGGCAGAACTCTCACATCCCGCAATCCGCGAGAAAATGTGTTGCAAAAGTTTATAGCTCAATTTCCCTTTGCAAAGGAAAAACAAAAAAAAAAGCACCAAAAAAATAAAATTAAAAAAAAAAATTAAGTAAAACCAAAAAATATATATATAAAAAAAAAGAAAGTAATAAAAAAAAAGGGAAAATAAAAGTTTGCCAACCTGCCGCCGTGCCGCTACCTACCACCAACTGTTAGGTGGTTGAAGCTGGTGGTTACACTGAATCTGTGGGCCAACCTACGCACATCGAGTTAACATGCAACTTTAAGATACTTTTGCAAAGTTCATCTGCCAGAAACAGCAGCAGGCAGAGAGCGCAACAGACGCTGATAGCTCAGGGCGGCGTAAACCAAGATAAGCTCAGACAATGTTCAAACATTAGCCACAAGAGTATGGAGTATAGAAGTATACTCATCATACCCTTGCAAAACCCCCTCCCACACACACACACACACACACGTTTATCATGCACTTATAGGAGGTACATGGCTTTGACGTGCTTGTTATTTTTATTAACGCACTTTATGTTCCAGATTTTTGCTAATAATAAAGTTATTTGCTCGCCGCTCAGTCAACCCACCAACCACTCAACCACCACAGAGCCGAACTGTAGATTGAGATTCAGGTTTGAGTTTGAGCTTGGGTTTGGGACTTGTAGCTTGGGTTGGGTTTCCCTGTAGCAACTGTAAACGTGTGCGATAATATTTTATAAATTTAACGCTGCTGCAGCGTACTTTTTGGGCAATTTACCCCCCCCCCCCTCTCCTCCGTTCACCACTTGCACACTTCTCTTGTTCTTATTGTTGTTATTGTTGGTGGTGTTACTGTTGCTGTTGCTGCTGCAGTGTGTCCACTGTGATTTACAGCTATGCCTGCAATGGCCTCCATGCCAGGAAGTGGTCGCCACAAACGTGAGCCAAAAGTTGCTGATGTCGTCGTCCGGCAGGCCGCCAATCCGTCCGTCAGGCTGCCGCAACAAGGACATTTATATTTAACTTGCACAAGCTGCTATACCTTGTCGTCCTTTTTACTCATATACATACAAAAGGGTATCCTTTTTATTGTCAACCCAATTGTATATCAATGTTAAAGCAAAGATCAAATCACATCTCTGATAACTGCACACACATATATATATATCTATATATATCTACATATATATATATACATATCAACTGTTTCTATTGTGCGTTCATTTTAAAAACTTTTCCAAGTTGCCAAGGAAAAACTTCGTTTTTAAGCGTTTCCACATAAGTTTTTAGTGCACAAATTGAGGTCAATCGATAAACTTTTAATTTTAACAACTAACTTTTAAATTAAAGAGTTGCTTAGTTTAATAAACTTGCATCTTATATACAGGTGATAATTTTGCCTTAACTTTTCATTTCATTTTTTCTCTTCTCTGTTTCTTTTTTCTAGTAAATTTTTTGTACTCTTTTAGTTTAGGTATTAAATTTATTACTTGATTTAAATATAAATATATGCCGCCTTATGGTTTTATATCCTTTGTAATAAGGTTTTACTGTAAAACCTACATCCCAAAAGGGGTGTGTCCCTACAGAGTTGCTTCCATTTTATATAAGAGAAAACAGATTTGCTGCAGTTAAAGCTACAGATTAGAGTCAAGTTTCTATGCGATCGCTTTGCAGGCTCAATTTAGGTTAGGAATATTTATCATATATATATATATATATCTATATAGTATATATATTTATATAAGGTATATATATATAATTAAGAATTGCATATACATTTCAGTTTTATCTATTTATTGCTTCCATTTTTTATAAGACAAAATGAAAACAGATTTGCTGCAGTTAAAGCTACAGATTAGAGTCAAGTTTCTATGCGATCGCTTTGCAGGCTCAATTTAGGTTGGGAATATTTATCATATATATATCTATATAGTATGTATATTTCTATAAGGTATATATATAACTAAAAACTGCATATATATTGCAGTTTTATTTATTATTCTTCAATTGAAATTAGTTTACCGCACAGCTTAAAATTTAGCACAATTTGTTTATAGCAAGCAAGAAAGAGTATCTACAGTTCGTTTATGCCTGAATCCTTTTGTTTTTATTAAACAAAAAAAATATATAAAAGCTGTTCCTTTTGCTGTTTACTGTGTGCTAGAATGAGACTTGTTGTCATTGTTACACGTTCCTTGCACTCCGAAAGCCACCACAATTACAAGGGTGTATACATTCTATATGCTTAAAATGGAGTTTTTGGTTGCTTGGGTGGAAAGGATACTCTCTGGGCTGTATCCTTAAAATAGGTACCAATGAAATTTTGCAGCTCCTCTTGCAGCTTGTAAAAATTATTTCGTTATTTATTGTGGCCATGTCGCAACGTGCTACTGCTCCACCTGCTGTTGCTGCTACCCCTACTGCTGTTGCTATTGCTGCTGCTGCTGCTGTTGTTGTATATTTATTTATTGTCGACTTATTTATGAGATTGTGGCCATTGGCTATAACCTGATGGCTTTGCTCCAGCAGCGCAATGCTGTGCGTGCTGAAGCTGTTAATGAGAAAATTATTGAGAGTCAACACAGACACACACACATATATATTTATATATATATATATATATATATATATATAACATGCATACATTTTCAGAGATACAATCTAATCGGCATTGCCCAGTATATTACTACTACAACTACAACTACAACAACAAATGCATTCAGAATATATAGAGACAATAAGTAAGAAGCAATTTCAATAGCCAATCTCATCACACTCCGCAAATAGTCTTAGCCAATTTGTTGTTTGCCTCACAACTACATGCACAGAAACAGAATGAGAGAGAGAGTGTGAGTGTGAGTGTGAGTGAGAGAGAGTGTGTATACAATGTATAGAGGCAAAGTGTCAACTGATGCACTCAACCAACCGCAAATGCTTTGGCAGCTGTTCATTTATATTCTGGCCTTCAGAGGACACTGGACATACACTGGACATTGTCTGGACTCTGGCTCTTAGAGTCTTTATTTGTTTTCTAGCCAGTAACAGAATTTTATACTTGTTGTAGAAAATTAAATACCACACAAAACTGCTTGTTGGTAGAGGGAAGGGAATGTCAGGGTAGCGAATGGAAGTGTTATCCATATCTACCCCCATTGCACAATTTTACACAATTTTATTTCAGTTTATTTTCTCTACTGGCTCTGGCTGTTTGGTACTCCAACATCCTGTAGCTTTCTTTCTTTTGTCGTGTTCCACTTGCAGTTTAATTTGTGCATCGATATATTTTCTTACTTGTCAGGATACGCACACATACAAACAGACACACACACACACACACACACACGAATGCACATTGTAATTGTCCTGTGGATGCAATAAATTTCATGTTTGCCGTGCAATTGTCATCCACCCCTTGAAATATTGTTAAACTATGCTCTTGACAACCAAAAAGCAGGAGATCTTGCTTAAAAGGTATTAAGATTTGCTTTTACTTCTTAATATTATTATTATTATTATTATTATTGTTGTTGCTATTCTGTCACTGCTTTATAGAGTGGCATACATGACGTATACGTAATATGCTTATAGTATTAAATGATTATTATATGATTATGATATGATGATTATATGATAAATATTTGATGATTATGATTATGATTATGATTATTATTATTATTATTATCCTGTTGTTGACTGAAAGCTACCATTTCATGTCCAATTAAGGCAAATTCCTTTTTAAATAGTAACAAGAAAAAACTTTTATCAACAACTTTTTCATAACTAGCGCTAAGGGGGCGTTGTTGTCTCTGACATTAATCAGCTGTTCAAGGAAGCTGAACAACGCGTCTGTCAATGGCAAAAGCTGCACTGTTTAGCTCTGCTCTTTACCACACTTTTGTAATCCCCCCGCTTCCCCCCTTTTCGGCTTGCCTTCCTCTCAACTCAACGTTTTGGGCATCCTTTGTGCTGTGTGCCAACAATGAAACTTTTGAATCAATTCAAGTTGTCCAAAGTTAAATCCATGCTCTGCAGCGCCAGCTTTGCACTCAATTAAGTGTGTTGCGGGAGCAAGGAGCAGCTAGAAGCGTGCTACAAGGGCAGACACACAGAGTCAAAGTACAGCAGAGCACGTTGAATGAATAGAAAGGATTGTGGGGAGAATGTAGGCAAAAAGCGTGCAGAATGTGGGAGAGTTGTGCGTGATGCAAGTTGCAAGTTGCAAGTTGCTACTTGCAAGCTGCTAAGGAAAACAATTTTGTTGCTAGTGGGCAAAAAGTGAGTGAGGCAAGTAAATCCACTTCTCAATGGAGCAACAACGTTGGCAAGTTAGTGCCAACAATTGTAGCAGCTGCCACATCAGAAGTTGTTGCCACTTTCTTGGCACTGTCCCTCCAATTCTTCTCCCAGCTTACAGCTGCCCTCCAACCCCTTTTTCCATACATTACTTGCGCTTTTCTATTGTTATAACCAGCGGCGACCTCCGCTCATGTCTTTATATATATACATATATATATATATATATATATATGCGTGAACTGTTAAAGTTTTGGACTATCCCGTCTTCCGTCTCTCGTTTCTCGTCTCCGGTCTTACTGTTTCCTGATTTTTGTTCGTTTTACCCAAAACTCTAGTGTTTCCATTCCCGTTTTTATATGTTTATCCCCCCTCCCCATCTCCTGCCTAAGCCTTCCCATCACTTGTTTTGCATTGCTCTTCGACTTCCGCCTGATTGACTTGCATTGAGTTGACTTAGCACAGCTTTCTTGGCTCACTAACTGACGTCTTGAAGGATGCATCCTGGCTCATTGGTTGACTGGTTGGCTTGGTTTGTTGCCTGGCAACTACGACAATCGTTGGCAATCGTTGCGTAAACTAATTTTCCATGTCGTCACTCGATTGTTTAAAAAGCCAAGAGTTTCCTTACTATTGACATAAACACACACACGCACACACACACACACACACACACACATACATACACTTATACTGAAATATACACATACATACAATGACAATCAAATATCTACACATAGTTATTCACACACAATTGATCATAAACCATTAAATCAGTTTCTATTGAGTCGCAATGTTAGAAGTCACTCGACCTTTGTCAAACCATTATCGTCCTTTAATGCACTTTTTGTGTTCAACATCCTTCAGCTCACTCCAGCAGCTGTCTCAATCTGCTGGATGTCCATTTCATTTGTATACAATTTGCTATTTGCTATTTATCAGCCTTAAGCTAAACGCTTTCCATTTACATTTCCCTAGCTCCTTCCACAGTAGCATCAACTTCAATGAAAACTTAACAAAAATTATATTTTTTTTACATTGAAAAAAAAAAAGTATAGTTTATTACTATATTTGTATATAATAATGCATTTTTAATGATGACAGTTGAACGGATATTTGCAAACAAATAACGAAACTTCCTTTTTTTTTTAAGGATACATTATATATTATTATGTATAACAGGGTCAACCCTATTTATACACAACTACTCCTACCACTCCTCTTAATATAATCATAAACAATGTCATTTCCAATTTGCATAGATGTCTCCATATTGGTAATCCTTTCTACTCCTTTTTTTTGTAACTATAAAAACAAATAAGGGCATTAACATAAATCAATTTAAAAATTAACATTTTCATGAATTTAAAACAGTTGCGAAATTTCCTTTTCATTTTTTTTTTCCAATATACTTTATTTATAATGCAAAGTAATTTCAATTTATTGTTTAATTTGTTAATAAAACATGTGTCATTTTTTTTTTTTAATGAATGTCCTTTACACGTTGTATGACAATCTATTGGTTACAAAAAAAAAATCGACCACAGCTTTAACTGTTTTAAAGGATAATTAAATGAGTAAAATTTCAGTTAGTCTATTTAACTGAAACTAAACTGGATTATCTTGTTAAAATGCCAATTACAACTGTTTAAATCTATTTGTCATAGCATCTTATATTATAGGGTGGTCCACGAAAGATTTGCGTTTTAAAATCGCTATAAAAAACATCGAGTATATATTTTTCAAAAATTTTTTTAACCATTTCGTAAACCGCAAACCTTCTACTAAATATCTGACACATTGACAATGACATTCGAAATGTCAAAGTCAAAATTATCGATAGTTCAAAAGCAAACGCTAGATGGGCCGCCCTGTATCTCTTTATTTTACTTTCTTCAAGCTTTAGTCCTGTGCCTGAATATTAAACATTATATTCAACCATTTACTAATAATTTTTAAATTTAATAATAGAACTTGATAATAAAAAATGATTTAACTATTGGCACAACAATTTAATAAATAAAAATTTTTATGAAAATAAATTAATAAGAATTAAATACTTAAAAACTTAACAGAAATAAAATTTTTAAAGAAAATTTGAAAATCAAAATATGTTATCTATTATATATATATATATATAATATTAATTAAATAAATTGTATAATATACGATTAAAAATTGGAACAAAGATATAAATAATGTATAAATAACTAAAAAATATAATAATGAATACAAAATATAATATAAAATGTAAAATATATTAATAAATGAAAACTATTAATAAATAAAAAATATAATAATAAATAAAAAAAAACTATAAAAAAATAATTTAAAAATAAATATGAAAATAATTATAAAAAAAATTAATAATAATTAAAAAATATAGTAATTTAATTTAAATTAAATTTAATAATAATTAAAATTTTTTTAGTAATCAATTAATTAAAAATATTAAATACTTATATATAAATAAAAATATTTAATATATTATAAAAATAAAATCAATAAATTAATATTTATTGTTTTTAATATTAGAATAAGACTAAAAAAAAATTAAATTAAAAAAAAATTATATTAAAAAAAAATTATATTCAGTTAAATAATAAACTGATATAATAAACAAAACTAAATATTAAATTTTTAATTAAATTTATAAAACTATTTTAATAGTTTTATATTAATATTAATAAATTTCAATATATTTAATGGAAGTTCAGTCAATTACCTATATTTTGCTATACATATTATTGGCATACTTTATGATATATATATTTATATAAATATAGCTATGAGGTAATGTAAGACTATTATTCAAATCGTAATTGAGATATATATAAAATTTACGCACAAATATGTTAATCTAGTCCAATGTGAGTTGACTTCTCGATTGACTTCTCGCTGCCTATTATTTTGCGTGTATGTCTATGTGCGTGTGTTGGTCTGTGTCTGTGTGTGTGTATATATGAGTTGTGGTGTGTGTGTACCACAGAAATTTCCACAATGTATTTTGACTTGAGGCTTCTGTAGAATGATGGATAATGGCATTTAATGTAAGTCGCATAATCTTCAATTGAATTCCCAATGCTTCTGCACCTTCTCCGCCTTCTCCGGTTGCTTAACTTAAGAGAGAACTGGTCCGGCCTGGTTGTAAGTTCTATTTGAGTGTGCATGTTTATGTGTGTGTATATATATATATGTATCTTAAATGGTTACATCAATTATTTTACAAGTCATTGTCAGTTGTCGTGTACATTATAAATGATTTGTGTGCGTGAGTGGATGTTCATTAGCTGTCATAGTCCCTGGGGGCGTCTGTTTATGGGTCAAATGCTGTTCAACCTCATTTTCTGTGTGAATAACCCTCTCACTCTGTTTCTCTCTCTCTGTCTATCTCTCTCTTCGTAATAGTAGTATTATATCTGGAAATTGCCATACTTCTATTACCTATATTAGAGCATATTGATTTCGTGTTCAAAACACTCCAAAAATATGGGCACAGACACACTTAAGACTATTTGCAGTGGTTTTGATTGCATTAGACATTAGACATTAGACAAGTAATCCACTTGGACACACAGCTGTTACATTACATAGTTAACACTTGTGCATTACACTTCAATTCTGCTTTTTTTTTTTGTAATTAATATTATGTTTTTATTTATTTAATCATTAATATAATTCATTTATAAATTTAAGCCGTTTTTCTTTTGCTTTGCTTAATTGTTTTTAAAACTACTTTAGATGCCCTTATAAAACAGCAAAAGTAATGCAAAATATGTTGAATTCATATTTAATTAAAGTTTCAATTAATGTTAAAAATAAACTGTTTTTTTTTGGCATTCATGAATATTCATGAATTATTTAAACGACAATCACTTGAACATTTCATTGAAAAAGAACCCGAAATGAAACCAATTGAAGGTCGAAATCAAACGGCAAATCGAAAGAAAGTAAGCAATTATCGGGTACAGTTAACACTGAAGTAAACAAAAAAAAAATAAAAAAAATTTAAATGCTAAATATAAAAATAAAGTCAAACTGTCAGATAAACACAATAACAGTTAACTGACAGTTTAAACAAAAGTTTCTAAGCAATTAAAAAAATTGAATACAAAGAAAATGTCGCAATTAGACTATATAAAGGAAAGATACTCACAAATATTGAAGACTTAAAGTATATAGAAAACTTAACGAATATTCGTTCAGTTAAATAATTTATTGTATGCAACTCGTTCTGAACGATTCAATATCATTTTTGGTTGCAGTGTAGCAAATGCTTCAACATTCAAGGCATAAAAAAGGCTTAAAATGAGGCATAAAGGAACAGCAACCAGCCAGACACACACACACACACTGACACACATATACACACAGTCCCACACACACACACAAAAAAAAATATATATATATATATATAGACTTTATAAGAGAAATAGAAAAGACTTGCAACGCTTTTATCAATTATCAATTAACCTAAATTTTAGCATCTACGTTTTTGGCACCGACAGAGACGGAGGCAGCAACTGAGGCAGCGACTGAGGCGACGTAGGCAGCGTCGATGTCACCGCCATGTGCCAGTTGAAGCAGAAATGTAGAAGAAAGTAGAAAGTAGAATGTAGAAAGACAAAGTATCGTTTAGATGAGACAGGCTGACAGGCTTTGGCTGGTCCTTGTGCTCTGACTAACTAGGGATTGCCATCGCACCTGCCACTTTTACCATTCGGCTTAGGCATTTGGGCGTGTCATTAGTGTGAAAGGATTCTTAATGTTTAATCGTGGTTACTCCTTTAGCTTAGGCTACACACACACACACACACACTTTACGCTTATGTAAATGACAGCTAAAACATACTAAAATCTAATTGTTGTTGTTATTGCTTTTGCTTTTGTTATTGATGTTGTTGTTGTTGTTTGTTTTGATGCCGACCCTTGGCAATAATCATTTTCATTACTGTCAAATGTCAACATTGTCAGCAGCAAGTTGAAAGGCAACACAAGGCTGACCTGTCACTGGGAACTGTTGTTTGTATTGCTTCTTTGTCCTTTTGTCTTGTGGAAGGCATTGCAGTATATATATGTAGCTTAAAACTGATGATGCTGCATAGTGCGGGAGTTGGGAGGTGGCTAAGCAAGGAGGAGTTGGAGGAGAAGGAATAGTAGGCAGTTGTTGGTTGTTTAGCTGGTTATCTGTTGCCGCCCATTTGACTTTAGGAGCTCAGCCAAATTCTAAAACAAACTGCAACTGCAACTGCAGCAAGTGCAGCAAGTGCAGCAACAGCAGCAACATCAACAATTGCAGCAATTGCAACTGCAGGGAGTGTTTTCAAGGCGTCATCATCATCATCATCATCATCATCATCATCATCATCATTGAGTAGGTATCCCACTGGGTATGCCCCATGATAGCATTTTGCAGCCAGTTTTATGATGTACCATAGATATATAGGTACAAAGTATATATATATATATATATATCAGCAGATATCGTAGTTGTTATAGCTATAGCATCTTTAATACGTGCACTTGCTCAAGTGGAAATGAAATGAATTGAACTAGTCGGGCAGTACCGGAAGAATGCAATCTCATTCTCTTGTCAACTTAACCCCAACTGTGATGTCAACGACGTTGCGCCAATTGTTGTCTGTATTTGTGTGCATTTTGTGCATTTCAGCTGATTCACATAGCTGCCATCACTTCTTTGGGGTGGCAATGGCGATGACTCGTTCCTGCCTTCACTTTGTCATCATCACCAACGCCAGCAGCAGCAGCAGCAGTAGCAGGAGTAGCAGTAACCATTTGGCTATTGGCTTGCACAGTGGTACAAAATTTACACTTGACAAACTTCTCTAGTGTACAAGAAGTTGTTGCTGTTTTTTTCAGTTCAAATATTTCAACACCAAAAGCAAATGTAAATGCATAGAGCATATCCTTTACACTGTTTACTTATCAATAGATATATGTAAATATCAATTGATATTTATTTGTACCACTGTTAAGTGTTAGTAGTGTTTGTAGAAATGTCCGTGCGGCTGTTGCCTGTTGGCTGTTTAGTTGGTTGTCTGCTTGAGTTTTTGGCTGTTGCCGAATGTTGCTCGATTTTTACTTTAAACAATGGCTTGAGCATTTCTGATTGTCAAATGTTTACAAAGATAACATTTACTATAGTGGATTTGCAGTGAAGCGTGCGAGATGGCATTCTGATGATGCCAGAACAACAACAACAACAACAACAATAAGTATATATATAAATATATATAGAAGAAGAAAATAGTTGCAACAAAATGCCGTAAGCATTGCACAGAAGAATATAAAAAGCCCGCCTTCAACTTGCTCTCATCTTGTTGCAACACAATTGCCATCAACTGCCTGTCGTCTTCAGGCAACTGTATTCTGTGGCTGCTCAGCAGGAAGCATCAATTTGTAATGATCCTTTAAGTGCTTGTATTGTGCTTTTATACGTTTATTTTGTCATTATGTGTGCGCGCTTCTCTCTCTCTCTCTCTCTCTCTCACACACACTTTCTGTGTGTGTGTGTGTGTGTGTGTGTATTTGTTTGCTAAAGGCTATTACCGAATGTCTTTTAATTGTTTCAGTGCAGACAACAATGAATTATCAATTAGTTCGTTAAATGTTGCATACTTTGAGGAGTCGCCAGAGACAAGAACACTCATTATAATTATAGTATTATTGAATCCGATTAATGTACATATGCATATCTATATTTATATATATATATATATCTATAATTAATACATTATCAGTTCCTTAATAAAGTCACTGCTTCATTATGTTATTTAAAATTTAATTTTAATAAATAAATTGAATTTAATTTTTTTGGTAGCTTTTCGCTTGCAAATTCATTTTGCATTATATGATAAAAGGTAATTCCCATTACCAACAAATAGGCCAAACAAATTAAGTGATTATATTGTCCGCTATCATCAGTCTATCTATCAGTTGATGTTTCCTTACTCTCGCCCGCTCTCTGCTACCCCCCCCCCCCCCCCGCCCACCCCACTTGCTTGCTGTAATAGCAGGAACTTATGAGTCATATCGTTGTACATGAATTTTCAGTGCATTTTACGCTAATTGAAATCGCAATCGAATTACATGACTGACCATCCGCCCTATGAGTGTGAAGCCCAATGAAAATATAATCACATTTATGCAGTTTTTATGCCAGCAGTGTAAATATTTTCGTTGTAAACACGCGAACGAACTGGTTGGATCCTGGTGTGTCCATACATTCTGTCTGTTCGTTGACGCTTACCCAATGGCCATCTGCTGAGCTTTCATAACGTGCCTCGCACACTAACACATACACACATACACATGCACACAGACATAGATATAAGGACACAACGACAGCAACAAACATTAAAAGCAACAAGGCAGACATTGAGGGCGTGCAAAGAGAGAGGCAAAGTGACATTGTAGGGACAAGGAGTAGGCCACATGGGAGGCCCCCTGCCCCCTGCATACAGATGTGCATTGAAAACTGCGGCCGTTGCGCATTCTGTGTACTTCAGTCAGTTGGTCAGTCATTCAGACAGTTGGTCAGTTAGTCCTTTTGCCAGTTTTCGATTCCATTTCGAGTTCATTGAATTTGCGCTGATTTCTTCTCTTTGGTTGCTTTCATGCATATGAAAATTGCATTAAAAAAAAAACAACAAATATATATATATATATATATATATATATATACAAAAATAAAATACAACAAGAACAAGAACAACAAAATTTGTTGCATAAAATTTATTCTGCTAGCCCATGAGCCAAATTTACAATGACATACACATTTATGTATATATGTCTCTCTGTGTATGTGTGTGTGTGTGTGTGTGTTTCTGCAGGATGTGCATAAATGTATGTACATACTTATTTTCTGATTTAATTGCATTTTCTGTTCGAACTGTCAGCGAAACGAACACACACACACACACACACACAAATAAATAGAAACAGGATATAGTCCAGTCATGCCGTCGCTTCGCATTGGCAGTTCCAAGTCACGAGTCGTATACGTAATTTAATAGTTTTGAAATTGGTGCATAATTGGTTTTAGTTAATATTGACAAGCGCGGCGCAGCTGTTGCATTATTAATGGCCATGAATGTGGCACTTCCGGCAATGGTCAGTGAATTAATAGCCAACATTTCAACGGAAATACGCGCAAAGTTTTGTTGACAATTTTTCTTTTGATAAATGATGGCGCCATATGTGAGTGTGTGTATGTGTGTCTATATATAAATATAAGTAAATGTATATATATATATATATATATTTGTGTGTGTGTGTGTGTGTGTGTTGTGCGTATATGTCACGTTCTGACTATTAATAATGTGATTTTTCCTTGTCTCTATTTGCAGTTCAACGAGCAACAACAGCAAAGGACGAAACATTAGAGGACATAAGGTAAATATGTTTAACAATCGCTCATATATATATATATTTCCTCAAACATTTTTCCACTTTTCTTGGCAATTTCCCATATCTACAATATACGTTCATTTATTGCCCAAACGTGTTTAATCTGACAAGCTTAACATATTATGAAAAATAAAGGTAAAATCTATGATCCAACACTGACACTGCCTGATTAGTTAAGACACATAAAGTTGGTTAAGTATAAGTATAACAGTATATAAGGATGTTAGTATATACATATGCCACAATAGCTAGCCGAAAATCTATTTAATAGCTAAAGAGCAACCATAAGCCACTGTCATAGCCATAACCAATGCCAAAGTGGAACTTTCAGCGTATACTGACAACCGCAATGACCAAAGTGTCATAAATCCATAACCAAGCGTCAACAACATCAACAAACATTTTGTTTGACCTACGACATGTGAGTGGAGTGGATGTGGATGTGGATGTGGATGTGGATGTAGATGTGGCTAAGGGATATGGATGAGGCATTCTCTTATGTTTTTTTCTTCCTGATGTTGTTATTGTTGTTTTTGTTTACGTTATTGTTGTTATTGTTTTTGTTGTTGTTGTTGATGATGGGAATCAGCGAAGCATGGCGGGCAATAACCCCCAATAACCACCGAATGGGGATAAACACAGCGCCGCTAGACAGCTCTCATGTCAACCGCAGGACGATGGTTTTGGACAGAATGGTACAGTAACTACAAGTGTATAAGTATATGTTTGTATGTGTGTGTATGTAGAGCTATATAGAAGATTGACTGTCTGTCCCTATACCCTGACAGCCACTCAACTTAACTCTACTCAACTCCAGTCATCCACCATATACTCATACACTGATTCACTTACTCATCTGCTTGCTGCTAACATGATGTCGCCTCGCGTCTGACAGATAAAATGAAGTATATTAGATGTGTGTGTGTGTGTGTGTGTGTGTGTGTATGAGATATGCGGAAAAACAAAAAATTCTTTTCAAACAGCAGCTGCAGCGACAGCTGTAAAAACAACAACAGCAACAACAACAATAACAACAACGATAACAATATTGTTTGTGTCTGTATTTGAAATTTATCGATAACTCGTCGCGGTTGTCGTGGGTGCAAAAAACAATGGCTCATAAATTCATGAGCTCTAACCTCTAACCCCCCATCACACACACACACACACATGGCACTGCCCCTGTTTCATACACAACTCATGCCTGACCAGTCTTCAGTAATAATCATATATTATCCTTTAATATATATCCTGTAAATATATACATATATATATATAATATATATTCTACTCCCTCGTCTTACCAATGTCTAACACACGCCGCATAACAACGGCATTGACAGTTAAATGAATGACTTTGGTATATGAAAAGGAGGAGGGTTACAATGTTAGAGTTACAGTTACAGTTACATTTACTGTTACTGCTCCTGTGCCTTTGCTGCCTGTGCCTGTGTCTGTACTTGGATCCTGCTCCCTCTCTCTCTCTCTCTCTCTCTCTTTTCCTCCTTCTGACTTCTTGGCTAAAACATATTTTGTTTATTGGGAAAATTTATGCAAATCTCTTAAAGTAGTGCCGTCATCGGAAAAGTTCAGACCGCAATCTCTGACTAGTTTTTCTTTTTATTTATATTTTGCTTTTTTTTTTCTTTTTATGTTTTTTGTATTTTGTGTTTGTCTTGTTAGGGAAAACTCTCTAAACAGTAAGTAAAGTAGGGTATATAAGGCTGGTAACTTATGCTGAGTTGCCAACTAAAATATATACCTATATATATTTATATATATCTATATCTATATGTATATAGGCAATGCAGCTATAGCTTACATAAGAATTATATATAATCAAATGAAAATCCACAAATGAACCCAAAAACTGGGTAGATTTTGCTGCAGCAATTTTGACCAATACAATTTTAACTTGTTTTAATAGAATATATATATATATATATTTAAGCTTATATATATATATATATAATAATAATAAGATTCCAGGATTCGCACACATTCAAGCCTACAATAGTTTGTTATTGTTATTGTTGTTGTTGCTGCTGCTGGTGATGTTGTTGACATGAAAACCGTTGCCGGTCTAAGGGCAGTTTGTAATGTTTTTATGCTGCTGTTGGCTTTTCCTGAAGCTTTGTGGTAGTTTTGCTGAATAGCTTCATATTTATGCAAAGTTATGCGGCTTAACAGATAAGTCGAAAGTTTACTCTGACGACGACGACGATGCCATAGACAGTCATACCGTTAGACAAAACAGAGTCAGATGCAAAGAATTGCCACTAGCAACAGACAGTCCAAAATACATATATACTTATAAACATATTTATATATATATATATATGTATATATTTAATAAAATGCAAAAAGAATGTATATATATATATATACATATAGAACAGAGATTTAAAAAACGTTATCGATGCGTCTCACTGCGACCACAAAGTGATTTGCATTGGATGAAATGTTAAGGAAAGATTCCAGTGTCCAAATGTGTCAAATGTTGCACAAAGAAGAGCAAAGAAGAAAGGAAAAGAAGTGATATATAAGTTAAAGAAAAGAAAGAAAGGAATACAATTTTGAAGTTATTTATAGCTAGATTTAGTGAGACTGCAAAGCAATTTTTATGGGCTCGTTTGCTGTTTTTCCGTTTTCCAGTTTTCCGGTTTTCCGCTTGTACTGCTGGTTCTTCATTTTAACGTATGGTACAGTCAAGTGCCCACTTTCAATTCCACATGACAAACTATATATATATATATATATATATATATATATATATATATGCAGAATGTAGGGCAAACTTTCAAGTTGTACCACACTGCGTATACGCAACATAACTCAATGAAATAGCAGTAAATATAATAGTTGGTCTACCAGCAAGTACCAAAAAACTACAACTAACAGTGGCAGAGGCAATGGCATTGGCAACAAAAGAACTACACACAACACCCACACACCCATACATACACACAGATACAACTAAGTCTATGCAACCTTCAAGTCAGCACAAAGCGTACACAGCTGCCACTTTAGTTAATTCCAAATTATATTAAAAACTTTCGTTCTTTCGGCCTTTTGCCTTGTATTATATTCATTATCTGTTGGCTAACAAAAGGGCACAAAATATGAACAAGTTTTTACTACATTTTCTACACTCAAAGAGAAATATTTCTAACGAAAGAGACAACAATTACATCAACTAAGAGTAAAAATGTTCAGCCTGAACTTAAGATGAAGAAATTTTATGATCATTTAGAATATTATTTAAAACTTAAAAACAAAAAAAAAATTTGATATAAAATAAGTTAAATTTCTTTTGTGCTAATTTATTTTTCTCAGTGTAGTTGTTTTACTTGGACCAACAACGAGTACAACTTAGCTCATCCAAGAGTACATATTTGCATTGTACAGTGCCCAGTGCCTGGTGACTTGTGCCTGGTGCCTGGTGCCTGGTGCCTGGTGCTTGTTGCTCTCCTTCAGCCAGTACTCACTCTTCGAGTTACTCCAGTTGATTCCTCATTGTCCTGACCAAACTACGATCACCTCTTTAAATGGCTGGCGGCATTAGCTGAGCTTTTGTAGTTTCTTACTGGTCTCAAGCAGCAT
The DNA here is from genome assembly GCA_037044455.1 of Zygothrica quintamaculata. Lineage (NCBI taxonomy): Eukaryota > Metazoa > Arthropoda > Insecta > Diptera > Drosophilidae > Zygothrica > Zygothrica quintamaculata. The sequence continues at coordinate 47,790 of JBAMBS010001149.1, read as the reverse complement.
ACTTAGTCATCTCTTTTGGCATAACTTACACTGAACTTTATTTTGCAATGGAACTTGCAACTTGGTTGCAAGACATGCTCAATGCTGCACTTTGTTAAGCTGCATACAAACTACTGCCATGGCATGCCACGACTGTTATCCTCTGCCAGCAGCAAATGAGTAGAAAAAAGTAGTTGAAAGTAGTTGCAAGTACAAGGAAGAAGGAAGAAACAAAAAAAAAATTACAACGTGACACTTGGGCGCTCATTTAATTTGTTCAAGCAGCAATCCCTGAGCTGAAAGCAAACCAGTTGGGGCAATAGTGGGTAAATAAACAAAAGGGAATGACAGCAACAGCAACAGCAACGGCAACGGCAACGGCAACGGAATACAGCAAAAGCAACAGTAAAGGACATAACGTGCTACAGGTTAAACTAAAGGGTCGCGTAAGCCGACAAGCAAACCAGCTACCTAACCAACCAACCAACCAACCGACCGACCGACCATCCAAGCGACCAACTGTCCAACCAATACTCCACTTCACCTCGTTGAGACATATAGCGCAATGTCTACCTTTCATTCGGTAGAGCGCGCACTTGACTGACCTCCTAAATTCGTTAAATGTTTAGTTAGGTCGTATTGGGGTTGGGGTTTGGAGGTTGAGGGTTGAGGATTGAGGGTTAAGAGTTGAGGATTGAGGGTTTGGGCTTTTGAGTTCATATTGGGGTTGGTTAAGAAGGGTAAAGCAATGTCTGTAAGGTCGCCCCAAGCATCCTTTTGCTCACTCCTGTATTAATGGGCACAACCTGAAGTATTCTAAATTATCATTATGCTTTTTGTGCTCCCTTTTTAACGCTGGCAACGCGAAATGCGGCGCCCATTTCTTTTAATGAGTTTCCATCCTGCCATTCACAATGAAGTGTCCTCGAAATATAATTATGCGACTTTCTTGTTGTTGCTGCCGTTGTTGTTGCTGTTGTTGTTGCATGGCCATCGCTTAAAATTTAACGGACATTTATTTAATAAACCTTGCAACACACCCACACTTAACCACTATCATCCAACTGCTATATAAGTTTATCTAGCTGAGAGTTTATTAAACAGCAGTTAAAGTGTGAGTATTTTCTATTGATTATTAAAAGACGTTCACTAAGTTTATATCATTAATTAAGTATAAACTAGGTCAATCTTCTTATATAAGTTTTCAGTTAATTGTTTAAGTGCATGTGGCATGTGCCACATATTACAAATTGCAACAACATTTTAAATTCCAATTGAATTCCCATAACAACTTCATTCAATAGAACTTCAAAAATTGAATTGTTTTTTTTTTTTTTTATTTATTTTTGTTTGCCATTAAGTACACTCAATCGGATTGTTAATTAAACTAAATTATTTTATATGAATTGATTTTCAAGTGAATCAAATCATTCAAATTGTTAATTGGTTTCTATTAGCCAAAATTATTATATGCACTTAACTTGTTTACTTATGGTCAAAACTCATACTGTGCACATTTGTTTTACTTACAATTTTTGACGAACTTTAACGAACTTTTGCGACTTTTTACGAAATATTACGAGTCCTAGATCGTACTTTCAATCCAATAGCGAGATATTTAACTCTTCTTCATGTTAACACGGAAACGATACAATCACCCGATGAAGTCTTAACGACATTTTAAACATTCAGTACAATATTCGAAATTTGGTACAATATTTCAGCCATTGTCTGAGGTACTTTACGTTATGTTTAAATACCAAAAAGTAATTATATTCAGTATTCAGTATTCAGTATTCACTATTCAATATTCAACAAAGCCGCATTCGAATGACATAGTATAAGTTTTTTATTTTAAAAACCGATCCAGAGAAAAAAAAAATCAGTAGTTAAATAACTATAAAATTTGAAAAATAAATTAAAAAAGTTTCTCAAAGTTTTAACTTGCAGCTGCAGCTGCGCGCGTTGAAAGCATTAAAAATTGAATTTAATTTTTATTTAGTGCTTAATATATTTAAATTAGTTTAGTTTCCAGAGTGCAGCAAACTCTATCGGTTTCCTTTTGAGCAACTGCAACAGACTCCACTTAGCTCAATTAGCCATAACTTGCTTAAAGCAGCGCTTATGACGCAACTTAAATAGCTGCAAGGATAATTTTAACTGGGGGAACTCAGCTGGATTAATAACAAAAGATTTCATTTTGTTTATATATATATATATATTTTTTGTATAGAACCCCTCATAACGTTTTATCCTTTATAATTTAAACCTTTTTCTTTGGCGGATACGGATACCCTAATAAATTTGTTGCCTTAGGTAAAGTTTGGGTAGAGGGGGGTTGATGGGTGAAGGGTATAAAGAGCAATTAAATACTTTACAGCTATTAAGATTACAAAATGAAAAATGTGAAATGTGAAATTGCGGAATGCATAAAATTTTTAACGGCCCGCCCAAAAGTATGCAACGAATGCGGCGAGAGTAAAAGTGTACGCTGCCCGCGTCTCCGTTGACGTCGCAGCCATTGCAATTGCCGCGTGGTGTGGTTGGTTGCTTGCTGCTGTATATGGCAATGGCGTGACCTAATAAAAAAATTATGCCAAACGAAAGCGAAAAACCGAACGGAAAACGTTAAATGGTAAGAAGTACATTGGAACAGTGGCAGTGTGATGAGGTGTGATTGGTGTGGGGGAAAGGTTTAAGGATTGGTGGTTGGGGGTTGTGCTGGTAGTTTGGGCATATATAGATGCGACCCTGTTTAATTTTACAACTGGCAGCGGCCAACGGAAATGAGCGTGTGAGTGAGATAAACACTTTAGGCGGCAGGGAGAAACAGCAAGCATAAGGTTACCGATAGGTTGGCTGATAGTTAGGGTGCAGGATGCAGTAAAAAAAATGTTATAGAGGGTAGAATTGGTAACGGGGCAAGGGCAAGTGCACCCCCCCCTCCCTTCAATGCACACTCTGCACTTATGAGATATTAAGTTGAAAACTTTGCCACAAACTCGAGTTAAATTGAGCAAAATAATGCGGTCAATTTATAACGTACGTAAAGAGGGGCGAAACTCTGATGACTGGGGCCGATGCATATTCAATATGGACAATGTTGACCGAGCTGCATTTATATATATATATATATATAAGTATATACATATGTATACATATATATATATGTACATTATATGAAAGTGCACAAGCAAGTATATGTAAAAAGGATGTGCCAGAGGCCATTATAACAGCACTTGCTGCACCAAGGGCCAGTGTCAGGCAGCTTAAACAAAAGGAAATGGCCTGGCTGCTACTTTGTCAGTTTTGCTTCTTGTTGGTTGAACAGAGGAGTAGATGGCGAAGAAGAAGAGTAAGGCAGTATACACTGTATGGAAAGGGCGGATGTGTGTATGAGGGAGAGAGATAGAGAGAGTTAGAGGCGGCAGAACTGTAACCATCCGGCTGGTTGACTGCGGATATGCGGGCGTTGTCCGTCTGCTGGTGTCATTTGGCTGTCTCTCTCCGGTTGCACGCAAGTTTGCAAAATTATGGCAACGAGCTGCCTGCAATGACTGCCCAATTTAAAACTGGTTAAAATATTATTGGTTCTGTTTTCCTCTCTCTCACTCACAGTTTGTGGCTGTCCCTATGTATGTGTGTATGTGCGCACACTTGTGTTTATTGAGAAAAGGGAATAAAGAGAACTTGAATGATTCCGTTATACGTGCCTCGGCTAGGTCGACTGATGACCTGCTATTGAAAGTGCAAGTGGATCTCTTGCTATTGGCCAAATGACCCAAATTATGAGCCGCATTCCGGTCAGTCTCAATTGACAATAACGAGGACACAATGGCCATCCCACGATATGAACATGATTTCATTTCTGACTTTGTCAATGACTTTTTTCTTTTCTTTTTTGTCAAATACATATTAAAACTCAGACTCGTATTCATAATGAAACTGTTGCCTTTTAATGTAGGATATGCAAGGACTTTTAATTAAAATACATTAAATTCATTATAAACATATTTCTGTGAAGGTTACTGGTAAAAGGTAAATGTCGTGTCAGAAACAATGAAAATATAGCATACTTATTAGGGCTTGTAGATTGTTGTATCCTAGCATATATATATATATATATAGATATACAGAGAGGCCTCTGTATTATTTCTTCTCTCTCAAGGATCAACGGACAATAAAACATTATTCCACTTAACTTTATCTAGAAAACGCGTTGCTGTTATGATGTTATGCTGCTTTTTTGCCCATGGCCAAAATCTTTGAGAACTAAACTTGGCAACACGTTATGCAGCTCAAATTAATTACGCATGAAATTGCAATTAATTGGTTTACGAAGTTTTCAAAGTTTACTTTAAAGTTTTTGCCACCTTCCTTATCCTTCTATCTACCCCTCCCCTACCATTCCACTTGCATCTTTCCTTTTTACCCACGCCACAAACCAAAGTGCGCAAAGAGTTTAAGCACTTGGATAAACAAAAACTAGTAACGCTGTTAAGGGCGACCAAGAGGTGGTTTAGGGCGGGGGTTGGAGGACAAAGCTAAAGGCAGCAGGCAGATGCTGAAGTAAACAGATAAACGGCACTGAAATCTTGCGAAAGCAAAAAAAAAAAAACAACAGATGCAACAACAACAAGAACAACAACAGCTACAACATCAACAGGCAAAAAGAAACACAAAGAAAAAAAACAAAGAACAAAGAGCAGAAACTAAAAAGAGATAGAGAAAGTGAGAGGTATAGAGCAATAGCAACAACAGCAACAATAGCAAGAGGAAAGGGAGAAGAAACAGAAGCTGTTGAAGAAGAAGTGGACAAAAACAATGGCGCAGGCAGCGGCAATAAAAATGGCGCACAAGTTCAACCACGTGGACACGTGGCACGTGAGTCCGAAGAGTCAGAAATGTTTATTTGGGTCCTTTACGTATATGTGTGCATATATATGCATATATCTCTATATATATATATATATATATATGTGTGTGTGTGTGTGTGTGTGTGTGTGTGTAGGCCATACTGCAATAACAAAAACAAGAACAATTTCAACTTGAGGGAGAACTACGGCGACGCTGTCAGAGTAACCTAGATAGTGCACAAATTTCACCCAAAATGTGCCACTTTCGCTTTGACCCAGAACCGTGGCAAACGAAGGGCGGCCAACCGGCTGCAGTGCTGCGTTTGAGGGTCAATGTGTCGGACGGCGGGCGGGCGGCACAGTACGGTACGGTACGGTAGGCGGAACAATAACAGCAGCATCAGCTACAGCATCAGCAACAGCAGCAGCAGCTAAAAGCCATATAAGAAATCATGCTTGAAATATTATCCTCGTACATTGCGGTTAAAGTGCGCAGCCCAAGGAGCTTCAACGACCAACTAAATTGCAGCCATGCGTTATATATACACACACACACACACACACACTTAGAGAGAGACACACACAGGCAAACAGTGGCCATTGTCCTGTGCGCGTTCATCTTTCTGTGTGCATGTGTGTGTGCTGTGTGTTTGTGTAATACATGCAGTGTTGTCATGTCTGCTGCCTGCCTCTAACAAATGGTTTGATTTTCAGCTTAAGCCAACGAACGAACGAGCACCCCCCATGCTCCTTTTTTCCTGCCTGGCTCCCTAAATATGTCAGCAGTATTTCGAAGCTAACCCCCAACCCTTAGTGTCAGCCCAAGCTCCAATCCGAATCCCAACAGCTGCCACACCGTCGACCTCGTCGTCCCGTCGTCGTTGTCCAGTGACAGTAGGAGCAAGTTAAACATGCCACCTTTGGGAAATTTTTTAAATGACATCAATTTATTTAGACGTTGCTTCTGATGTGTCTCCCTATCCCTTCAGCCTCTTTCCTCCCTTTCACTCTCACACAACGTGTTCATGTATGTTATTGTGGCTAGAAAGGATTTCAACATTGCCTCAAAAGCCAAATATTTAATTTCAACAATTTGCGCGTTTTACTCACAACATTGGCATCCATATCCACATCCATATCCACATCCACATCGACCTCCACATTGGAGTCCCTGTCAAAGGAACATGTTTACGCATAAATAACTCTGTTTTTGCCTTTGAACTCGTTTGTTTAGTTGGTATGTGCCAATATTTCTAAAGTATCCTTTGCCCCAATAATAAAAAAAAACGAAGGAAATAAAATCCAAAATAAAAATAGAAAAGGGTAAAGTTTAAAGTATAAGGGTCAGAGACGATTCCCTTGATCAGCATCAAAAGTTGTATCAATCTGCAATTTATTGTTCATCCATAGAAACCGCTTACACTTACTTAAACTATCCTTTAACACTCCAATCATACACCATACAACGCATACATTATTAGGGATTTGGAGATTTGTTATCCTTGGCTACATGATTTGTTGCTTCTAATGGTTTCTGTCCTAATGGGTTTGGAATTAACTAGACACAAGCTTGCATAGTCCTTCCATAAATTGCATGTTTCTGACTTTAGTACTGTTCCTTAACCTACATACTAAGGGATAAAGTATATAAGTAGTAGTGATTATAAGGATGCTTTCAGGATAATATGTTACATATGATTAGTATCTACTTTGAGGACTTGTTTTCGATTCGATGAGATAAAAACTGATGAAATCTTTTAAACTTTTGTCTATTTTCTTTAACTCTCTTTGCGACTGGCTGAAAGTTTATTTAAGCTTTGTATTATTATCCTATGATCCACGTTAATGGAAGCTAGCAACTTACATCCTGTGTTTGAATCCTTGCAACATTTTCACCATCAGCTGCAACTGCCACAGCTCAAGTTAAGCTGAGCAAGTCTGCAATATGCGGGTGTGTAGGTGTTGAACTTGCGGCTTAACTTCACACTAAGACGCCTTTAGGTGAGCTCATCAGCCGCTGTTGCTCTTTACAAAGCACTCACTAATATATATATATATATATATATATATATATATATATATATATGTTTGAAAAGATACTTAATCGTTAATGTTAAGTTAAGTGCACCAAAGCAGCTAAGTAACAGTACTTTGCTTTTACCTAAATCTCTACATTTTCTAGAGTTCTTTTAAAGCGTATAGTATATAGGGGGGCTATTATATAACATTAAACCTTTTTATGTTATTAAATAAGAAACACATAAAAGAGCCCCAAAATAATATTTTTAGATAATATTGTTTTTTATACTGTAATTTTTTTTTATATTTGTATATTATTGTAATTTACTTCTATATTTTTATTAATGTTGTAGTTTATTATTTTTAATTATTGTATATATTTTTTTATTTAATATTACAATTATATTGTGTGTACAGACTTATTATATTATTATTATTATATTATAATTATAATTTTATTTACTTATACTTATATTTATATTATAATTTTTATTTCATTGTATTTATTATTTATTTAATTTTTTATTTATGTATTTATCTGTAGTACAATAATTGTCTACCCAGAGCAAATATGACAAGGCGTGTATATTCTTATTCAAATTATTTTTATTTTTTTTATAATTATTATTTTTTATTTATAACTTATTTATTATGGTTATATTATTATTTATATTAATAATTTAATTTTATGTATTTAATTCTATTTATAATATTTAATTTACATATTTTTTTTATTATTCTAACATTATTTTAGTAGAATTGAATTATATGTTATATTTAATTTTTTTTAAAACTTCTAAATTTTATTTTTTTATTATAGTTATATAATTTTTTTTTTTTTTTTTGAGTCAAAGGGAGATGCAGCTAGTGCTCGTTAAATTAGTATTAAGTTGTATATTTTGTATATATTTAATTTAATTCTAATAAAAAAAAATATAAAAAAAATTTTATTTTAACATAAAATATTTTTTTATTAAAATGTTTTTTTTTTAAATTATTTTTGCATTATTGTTTTACATATACATTTATTTAATTTTTTATAATTTTATTTTATTATTTAATATGTTTTTTTTATATTTAATTCTATTAATATTAATTTATATATTTTTTTTTTTATTACATTTAGTTATTTTTATTTATAACATAATTATAATTATATTTATTTTTATCCCCCTTGCCTTTCACAAAGGCTAAAAGGGAGCTAATGGAAATATCGAAAAATATGTAACAGCTTGAAATAATCATCTGAGACACCATAAAATATTTATATTCTTGATCAAGACGACTAGCTGATTTGATCTCTATAGACTATAAGAGCTAGAGCAACGAAATTTAAAATCTAGATTTGTTATTTTCGTACGCTGTAGAGTTTGTTTTAGATTTTTAAATTTCCTCCCCTAACCCCCACAATACGAAAAACACAATTATTAAGCAACATTTTCAACCGACTCGATTACAGATGTCTTACTTGTTTGTATATACTTTTTAAATTTGATTATATTTTAATTTATTTTCAAAGCAATTTAAACACACCTTTCAGAATCTAATCCAGTTATGAATATAATCTATAGAATTGCTTTAAGCATATATATGAAGCTCTTATCCATAGTAAAGAATCTTTAAAGAAACAGGAACTGCGGTCAAGGAGAGAATTGCCATTATTAATTATTCCAAATGTGACCTAATCCAACAACATGGAATGGCTTGTCATATTCATGAGGCATTTAGGGCTGGGTCAACCCATTGTTGGGTGCTATGCGCTGACTTGACCTTTTTTGATGGGCTTATAAACGTGCTAAAAATAAACAATTTACGTTGTTTCTTGTTGTGGTTTTTGGTGTTGTTGTTTTGCTTATATTGCTTTTGTTGTTGTTGTTGTTGTTATTGTTGTTGGTTTACCCTTTGCGTGTAAATTTTGTATATATAAAATTTAGCAAAAGGAGCCGCCGCCTTCGTGACACTTGACGTGTAAATATTTTATATAATTTATTCCTTAGGGAACAGCCCTCTGATTTGGGTTGGCAATTAGTAAAGCTTCGGCTCTTTGTCCTTCTCTCTTGTATCCTTATTTTTTTTCTTTTTCTTTTCTGCCAAAGCTTGTTCCCCATCTGATTAAGCACAAAATGAAGCTGAGTCTGGGGTAGACTCATTAATATGTATTGAATGATTATGGCGTAAAAGCTATCACTGTATCTACAGCATCGTTAAGAATCCTTTAAAATCCTGATAATTTAAAGCTTTCATTTAACATTTCTCTATACACCTGACTTTGATATATATACGTAACAGAAATAACTCGCAAAATTAACAACTGCTTTATGTTTATTAATAAGCCATCAATTAAATGTTAATTATGAGCACAATTAATGTTTGTACATTAAGTGAAATTGTGTGTACTGTGAGCATCCTGCGAGTGTAAGTGTATTTAAAGCAAAAGCATACATTAAATAAGTATACGATTATAAGACTTGTCTAAGGATATGACTTGTCTAAGGATATGCCCAACTTTGACACACACATAAAGTTATACTTCTGGTCAGGAATCATTCACATTTTGCCTTTTGCCTTTGTTGCCTTAAACAAACTTTGAAAGCGTAAGCCAAAATGTCACCAATAACTCCACAAAAGTGACTGACACCTAACGCCCCTGACCCCGATGATGGTTTACCTCATACTAGTCATCAACTACACGTATTTGTGCTTACATAGAGTTCAACGTTGGGGCACGGCTCGTGGTTGTCTTACGGCCCATTTGGAGTGTGCTGCTAAAGAGCTTTTTCCACCCGTAGCACATTTTCGGCCAGCCCATTTTGGCCAAAGCCAGCACTCAAATGAGTCAACAGTTTGTGGCCACTAACATTTGCCGTGTGCCTGCTACAAAATCATCCTTTTTTCTATCTTCTTCTGTTTTTGTTGGCATCCTACTACTGCTCCTTTTACCATATCATTTTTTTTCTTCTTTTTTTTTTGTGTTATTTTTGTCAAGGATTTGAGTTGAAGCAGAGTGGCTTGGTCGAAAAGTGGCTTGGAATTGGTATTCTCGATTGGCTCTGAGTGCGAGAACGCGTCTGCTTGGCGAGCCTCCAATGGCAACAATGATAACTGTGTCTGCGATTGCATTGCGGAAGATGAAAAAAGAGCTGAAGATTGGATATGATGATGATAGGGCAGCGAAAGGGGGTGGGTTGGTAGGGGATATGCATAAGATTTCAAACCAGCCAACAACATGTCGAGCAACTCGAGCAGAATTTATTGTATTTGTTGTACAGAATTAAATAAAAATTGAATTATATTTATATCCGCCAGTTGCTGTTATTGTTGACTCAATAATAACGCGAATTGTGCGCTTTACAATTCCATTTTTACTGTCTCTTTCTCTGTGTGTGTATGTGTGTGTGTGTGTTGGTGTATTTGTCCTGTCTTCAGCGATGACTCCATGTCGCTATGGGTCCGTCTCTTTGTCTCTCTGTCTCTATCTGTCTGTCTGTGACTTCCTCGTCGCGCTTGTTCTTCCCGCACTTCGAGTGTTTTTCATTTTGCATAATAAATTGCATTTTCCATGCCAGTGAGTTGCCTTCGCTTTTCATACCAACCCCCCCTCTCGTATCCCCACATTTACTTGTACTCCTTTCTATTTCCTTGGTCTACATTGAGCTTGTTTTTTTGGCTGCCACACGTTTAAGTATGAGAAGTCTGTAAGGAAATGTTAGGGGAAATGCCACCCAACTTGAGTTTTGTAGTTGCCACGTGCTTTCTGCACCGTGTACCATGCACCATGCTTCATGCAGCATCCACGATGCACCATGCACCATGCACCAGGCTCTATGCCACGGACGGCATCTGTGCGCGCTGTTTTGCATTAATCTCATTTCATTGCCTTTACCTTTTGCTCCTTTGCCAGCCACATTTTGCTTGCGCCTGAGCCCTTTAAGAAACCGAAGCCGTAAATCTCGGCATGACCCACACAATTTCCCTATATTATTTCACCCTACCTCACCTCAACTCACCTTAGCTTAGCTTACCTTTACCATTACATTTTCTACCTCATGGCATCACCTCATCGTCCACAGCTGTTTCCGCTTGCACGCGTTAAATCAATTTGCTCTTTAAACTCTGCCATCTACTCGCGCTTCACCTCCTTCACCATCTCGTTTCGTCATGCTACTTCTACTGTTTCTACATTGTACCCATTCTGCTGTATGTTCATGCTGCCATCTTCGAAGATGCTGCTCATGTTGCTCACCTCTTGGCGCAAACCTTTTAGCTTTCCCGTCAACTTACGTCACTTGCAAAAGACGCGAATGCAAACGCGGACACGCAGCTTCCTTCCTTCCGTCCTCTTGCCATTCCTTCACTCCAGCAGCTCATTTCTTACTCCTTAATGTGCATGATGCCGTTAAATGATTTTCATGAGCTTAACGAAGTGGTTTGAACCTAGTACTAGCAGCACTCCTACTACAACTCATTCATTTATCAAGCAACTCATACGCACACCTCCAACAACACACACCATTTGCAGCTCCATCTCTCAAAGTCCTGACAAACAAATGCTGCAATCAGCCAGCAGCTGACTAAAACAGATCAAAGGACTTCACTCACAATCAGTCTAATGAATATGGCTCATACCGAAATATAAATACTCTTTCCTTACCCCCCCCCTCCCCTCTCTCTCTATCTATATAAATATATACATGAATTAGTTTTTATCTCTGCCTTCATCGTCATGCATAACATTTGATGACTTGTTATGAAACTTTTACCCCTATATGATGATGATGTTGATGATGATGATGATTACTATGATGAATAATGAATATTAATGATATGGTTTGTTATATATATATACGTATATATATAGATGTATTAATCGTATTTGTATGATTAATATGCCCATTTGCACTCTCCCTCTCTCTATTATTTTTTTTAAGTCCTTTGAGTAAACATCAGAAAAAGTTCTCTGATTGGTTTTCATTTCTTTGTTTGTGTGTGTGTGTGTGTTTTCCATCGGTTATTTGACTTTGTTTTTTGTTTTATTTTTTGCTTTTTTTATTTTCCTTTTGGTCTATACTCGTGGCGGAAACAATAGATTTTTGAGTGTTGCCACTTTGTTTTACAATTTTATTGCACAAATTTCCAGCAACAACGTCGACAAAAAGCAGCCCCAGCACGAACAACAACAGCACAAACAAGAGCAACAACAACAGCAACACCAACATCAGCAACAACACAAACAACAGCAACAACACAAACAACAGCAACACCAACAACAGCAACAACACAAAAAACAGCAACACCAACAACAGAGTCATAAAAAAAAGTGAGAAACTGCTTCAAAGAGCTGCCCCTTTTTTTTGCTGTGATCTGTGTGCGTGAGTGTTTATATATATGTGTGTGTGTGTGTGTGTGTATCGTTTGATGCGAACATTTGAAGCATTTTTCTTTTTTTTTTTTCTTATTTTTTGTTTTTGCCAACATTTTGTTTTTGTTTATGTATTTGAGAGTGCGGCGCGTGCCAAAATTGGTTAAACGTGAGTAGCTTTCAGTTGCCACACGATGCGCGTAACGTTTGTCCGTTATTTTGGGTCCTTCGGCATTCGTTTAGGCAAATGAGTAGAGAGTGTGTGAGTGTGGCATGAATACCGTCATAAATCATATGCCACAACACCAAAATACACCCAACAAATTTTGTCTGCATATATTTTCGTTTAGCTCGTTGTAGTTTAATCAGCCAAATGGCCAACACAGAAGTCAAAAATTATTGTGCCATAACGAGTATTGTGTGGCAACTGAATACAACTGTTTAACTAGTTTTAACTGTCTAACTGTTGTCTGTTGTCTGCTGTTTGTTGTCTGTTGGCTGTTGGCTGTTGGCTGTTGGGTTTTAGCTGTTGGCTGTTAGCTGTTGGTTAGTGGCTTAAATTGTTTGGGCTTTTCAGTTGTATAGAAAACATGGAGAAAAATAACAAAAAAAAAACCAAATATATATATATATATATATATAGAAAAACAAAGGCTGTCAACAACAAGTAGCAGAACAAAAGGCGATCCATTGTGAAGCTGACTGATTGTCTGTCTGATTGTCTCACTGTCTCACTGTCTGACTGCTTGGCTAGTTGTTTAGTTGGTATGGTACGGTATCGGTCTGGTCTGGTCTGGTGTGGCATAAACACGTATAGAACTATAGAAGTTACCAACAAGCAGGCACAAGCCTAGCTGGCTAGCAAACAAACAACCTCTAGTATAGACAGTAAGAAAGAGAGTGTGTAAGAGAGAGAGAGAGATAGCGAGAGAGATGGAGACAAACAAGCGCACAAATCTGCATGGACGCAGTTGACAAATGGCGTTTTGGTCATAATGCCGTCGCAGCTGGTGGCGCATAGTCATTCACAGAACTGTCTGTGCGCTCTTACATACCACCCCCCTTTCCTACTATTGTCTTTTACTTACCCTCTGTTACCATAGTACTAACACATGTTTGTGTCAGTCTCTCTGGGCATCAGTGGCAGACGAGCTGCAATTGCCGCTGCTTTCGGCTTGCTGCTGACTGCTCACTGCTCACTGCTCAGTGCTCATAAAACTAAATTTCTAAACAATCTGCGTTTGGCAATCTTAGAATTCTGCCTGCCGCTATGTTGCAGTCGCAGTTGGCGTCGCTGCTAGCGTTGCTGCGGAACTTTATTGAAATGTTTGGCAGTTTTTCGTGTCGTGCTCAATTTGTGTCACAGTCAAACACACACACACATATATATATATATATATATACACACACACACACACAAATACATATATATATATACATATTTGTCCTATTACATAGCGTTGCAATTTTGATTTTTGCAATTTTGCCATTGCATACTTTTTGGGGCGCCGCTGCGCTGCATGTAAAACAAAGTTTTTGATTACAGCACAAATTGTGCCATGTGCACCAAATACTCAAAGCACATACATATTTATATATATATATATATTTATATATAAATGTAACTTAATCTATATACATATATATATGTATAAATGTATGTTTGTAAAGTGTGTTTGTAAGTGTAAGAAAATTCATTGATTTTTGATTGAATTTTAATTGAATCATAATTCAAATTTCAAATGTAACAACCAAATAGTCTCAGCATAGTCAAGAGACAAAGCATAGGCTTGAGGAAGGGTAGGAATGAAGAGGGGAAAACGCAGAAATGCTTTCTGTGTGAATGTTAAATTGAATATAAGGCAGCCAAGCATAAAAGGATAGCCAATGGGCAATGGGCAATGGGCTATGGGAAAACAGGCAATACGATTCACATCGAAACGTTGCCAAATCGATGAGATGATAAATAAAAGCTTGTTATAAGCAATAATCCAAAGTATAGCAGCCAAACAAGTCGTTTGTAAAAATCTCAAGACGCATAAACGTTGCCCAACTTCCTTTGCCCGAGTAAATATATATATGTATATGTGTATGTTTGTGTTTGTATGTGTGTGGGCGAACAAGAAATGGGCGCATTTGAGATAAGCAAACAGCCATCAGCTGTCGATACACATTTACACATAATAGACATTGAAAGCTATAAGCAGTTGTTGTTCGCCTCTGCATATACATATATATATATATCTATATACATGTATATGTAAATGTATATATGGGTGTGTGTGTGTATTATTGTATAGTAAGTAAATCAAAAGTATTTTCACAGAATGTTAGCAATAGATTTAACAATATGTTACCTATCAATAGATAGAAAATGAAATTTTCCTAATGTGGAGAAAAATTCAAATCAAAACCTGCAACGATTTTCCTATAGGATATGGATGCTTTATCCTTTTGAATATTTTGCGTATAAAAAACACCTGTTCCTAGTTCCCAGGCAAACAGAAAAAAAATAGCTTAATCTTCAGTTAAGCGTGAAATAATACAATATATATTAATGATTCTATAGCGCCGCCTGTTTATAAAGGCAGCTTTATATGGCTGTTGAGCATTATCCTAGTTTCCAAGAAGATGGTTTCTATTTAAGGATATTCAGCATATTTGGCCACTTTTGTAGCTGTTTATTAAGCTACAAGCTGTGGTAGCTTTTCTTGGAAATTTCCATTTTAAGCTTGTTGATTGCCAAAAAGTTTGAACGTTGAAAAGATTTCTACGATGCAAAAAGGATATATGACAGCATAATACATATAAAGTATCAAATCAAACTCTGCAGAGTTTCATGTCAGTTTTAAATTTCACTTTTTCTATATCCTTTCTGCAGTTTAATTAATACATACTGCAAGCCATATCCTTGCTAGCATTCAGTTTTTGCTTCTATGTTATGTTTTTCTGAATTGTTTTGCCTTGAACACATGACATGCATATCCTTTTTAACCCTTACTGTTAAGGTCGATGCTATTAAGTTAGCTGAATATATGTCAAAACTATAACTGTCAGTGTGCATTTTAAATATATTTTTCAAATTGAGGGAACAACATGCAAATAATTGGCAGGTTACATCGAAAGTTCATTTATTGAATATGAAATTAGAATTGACTTAAAACAAAAGTTGTGTCCTGTTGTGGCTCTGTTGTTAGTGTATATTCCATTAAAAAGGATTAAAATAATTGACTGTGTGCGTTGTCGTGCGCTTTTTAAGGTAATCGATGGGGGATAATACACCTAGGCGCATGTGGCAAGAACTTGACAAACAACTACAATATAAATAATAAAAGAAGGACTCTGCCTTGAGCTCAAATTTCTTTAATAGCTTATATGACATTCAGTGCTAGGCTAAGTCTTTAAGTATTACACTTAAATTTATCAAAGTAGCCTTGGTAAGGACTTTCAATTGGTTAGTAATGTTTTAGAATTATACTATCCGCCTTTTCTTTTCATTTGTCTGTATTCTTTTCACTTTCTTCGTTCTAAACTTCCACACTAGAGAGTCTCTTGAGCGAACACTTAATGTAGTTGAAAAAGTTTTATATTGTATAGAAAGTTTACAACGAGTGTTCGTTATATAAGGTTTTACTGTAATAAACCTAAAGCAAAGTCAATCAATTGATTTGAAAAACAAACAAGCAAAACTTAAACATTTTCCTTAGTTGCCAAAGGCAAACATCGCAATTAATGACTTGTTGTCGCATAACTTTTAAATCGCCCCTCGCTGAGCATACCAATAGCAAATTAACGAGCAACATGATAAGAATTTGAGTTGCAATTATGCAAACTCGACAAAAGGCAATGCAAACAGCAGCATTTAATTTATATGCTTCAATAGACACTAGCACAGAGCAGCGTCAAGGAATCAACAGCAAATAGAATGAAGGGTGAAGGGAAGGGATTAGTTCGACTATACGAATATATAGTCACTTTATATCCACAATTGTTTATCGGATGTTTGGGAGGAGAAGCGGAAAAAAGCGAATCAGAGAAAAAAGAAATTTTAATAGTTTTTGGAGGAGACAAACTGAAACCGACGGCAAATGGACAAACAAAAGTTTTCATCTGCCAAATGGACAGGAATTTAGAAATTAAAGCAAAACAATGCGCAAAAGATTAACAACAGATACCAGGACAACACATATACACATGCATTTACTTTCACACACACACACACATACATACATACATACATATATACATATATACGCGACACAAACAACGTATAAAATTCGCTATTTTACGACAATGGAGAAACAAGAGTTTTAGTTTTTCTTGCATACCCTGTAATCAAAAAGTCCTTAAAGTGCAATAAACTTCTTGAGCATGATTTGCCTTTAACTGCCGCCATGCTATAAACAAATTGTGCCACATCCTTTTACAAATGAGCTCATCAATCGCCAGCGTTAATTTCTTGCCAAGATTTCCCTTGACGTAGTTTTTGAATATATATACATCTATATATATATATATATGTTTATGAGTTATAGATGCTAGTAAAAGTATATATAATTATAAATATGAAAAGTAGCTGTAGTTTGTTCTAAATATATGTTTATTTTGATTGTTGTTATTAGTTTTACCCGTACAGTAGTTTTATGTTGTGTTAAGGGTATTCAATAGTCTTAGATTATATGAGAATTTTAGCATATCGGTCTATGTTTGTCTTTATTTGTTTGTTTCCATGTGAAAAGGCAGTGAAATAATATGCACGACAAAACGTGAAGCAAACGTTGATGACCGACACATCGACCGACCGACAGAACGAACGGCCAAGCGCTGACGTTGACCATGGCAATGTCGAGGAAATTGTCGGCTGCGACGTGGCCAACGATTACAACAATCAACCACAACAAAAACACCAACCTTAGTATATATATATACATATATATGTGTTAGTATATATATATATGTGTATATGTGTGTATGTGGGAATGTGTGTAGCACATAACGCTTTTGTTGCATTAACGGAATTGAACGCCATGTCGTCGGATGCGAGGAAATGTTTGTGTTGTTTTAACGGAATTGCTGAAAATATGTTTTCATATTTTAGTATTTTTCTCAGATTTTCTGTTTATGTGCACAACAGTTAACTGTGTTTCATAAAGCCAAAAACTTTACGATATATATATATTTATATATATACTTGTGATTCTATTTGAAGTTCTTTAGCTTATTCTTACCTTCTGCTTTATAAGCAGATCCTTACTTATATTAAAGTCAAATGAGAAATGAACTTAAATATTATGCCAATTTCTGTTCTTATTTAACAAATAGTATGTTATCACTTATCGCTACTCTCATCCTATTCTCACTTATCACTATTCTCATCCTATTCTTACCCTATGACCTACAATGTAATGCTGACAGGTTGGGACTAATTTTTGTGTACTTATAAGCACTTGAATCGCACCCTCTTATTGACACATTTAAGTGGTATTAACTTGTCTATTTCATTGTCCTTTGACATTGAGAACATATTCAAAATTATGTTATTATTGTATTGAAGTGTCGAAAATATGTTTGAACATTCCGACAAGTTTTTTGTTTACTATAATGTTCGCTGTTCTACTTTATATCTTTTTAGATCATTGACTTATAAATTTATAATTGTTTTGTATGCCAAGTAATCCGATTTATGATTTTTGTGAACTAGCTTCGTGTCATCATCTAAATTTCAACAAAAACAATTAACAAGATCAATAATAAAATTTCCTTTACTATTAATTTATGTGTTTCACGAATCTATATACAGTATATATCGGTTATATGACGCACTGCTTATATGAAAATATTGCTTAAATGCAAAATTATGTTAATTTTAAACATCATAAAACTATTTATCCTCAGAAATGCACAAAATTGCTTATAAGAAAATATCGTTTATATACTAATAAAAAATTGTTAATTTGGAATCAGTTCATATAAATTTAATCGGTTTTAAGCAAATTATAAGCTGTAGGACAGCAAAATTAAAATTTTTGATCTTATTATTATCATTTAAGTAAACTTCTAAACCTGTGGTTTATTTTATAATAATCATTTAAATACAACGTATTTGCATATAACTCATGATTGCTTAAAAGAAAATATCGAATTTATGCAAAAAAAATTTCTGCATTATAGGTTTTGCATATAAGCGGTATATACTGTACTCAATAAATTTTGGTATAAGTACAAAATTCAATTAAATTTATTCTTTATTCATTGTAAATTAAATTTTTGACACGTTGCTATTGTTTGAATCAGCATCCTTCGCTTTGTTAAGCTGTTATTGCTCTGTTAAGCTGTTCTCGCTCTGTTAAGCTGTTGTCGGTCTGTTAAGCTGTTGTCGGTCTGTTAAGCTTTTGTCACTCTGTTAAGCTGTTGTTGCTTTTTTAAGCAGTTGTCGCTTTATTAAGCTTTTGATGCTAAAATCGAATTTTACTGCACAAAGAATTTAATTGTATATTATTTTTTTATTTTAATATGTAAATAATATTTATAATTTTTATTTTCAAAATTAGTTTTTGGTTGACTGAAAATAATCGAATGCATTCAATGGGTTATAAATGAAAGTAAAGTTTTTCTATAGTTTCTGTTGAAGAGACAATTGAATACTTTGCATTATTGAATATATTTCGATATATATTGTTCTATTATTTTACGTATGTTGTTTGCTTGATAGGAAATACAATCAGAAACAGATAATTTTATAGATTTACATAAAGAAAATATAGAAAAAGAAAATATGTAACTATTGCATTTTCATTTGAGTTCATAACAAATATGCAGATTGAGTTAATTGAATGTGTAAATGGTAGAAGATTTGCTTGAAGTGTGAATAGACTCGATTACTCGATTATTATCACAGCTGTGGTTACTCTTTGAATTGTTGTTGTTTCTGTTTACTGTTTCTCTTGTAGTTGTTTGCTTTGATTGCCAGCAACTGGGCAAAAGCATTTATGCGTTTTACTGATGGAACTTCCATTTGCTCCTTGCCAACAACAATAACAACAACAACAACAACAACAACAGCAACAGCAAAATCAACAACAACTTGAACTGGTGCATACTTATACGTACTCAGTGTAGGAGGATATACTATTCACTATTCACTATTCATTTGCAGGCCGTGGCATTAGTAAACAGATACGTATATATGTGATTATATGCAGTTATATATGTATAAGTATGTGTGTGTCCATATATATATATATATATATATATGTGTGTGTGCGTTTGTGTGTTTGTTTATTTGTTTGTAATAAGTGAAAGGGGCGTGTAGCTATATAAATGGGAATGAGGCGTGTTGCGTAAATGAATGAGCCAAGTCGAGCAGAGATGAATCTTCTTGCCACACAGCCAGTGCCAAACTTACACAAAGTGTGAGACTCGTTGGACGCGTGGCTTTGAGTGCACTTGCCATATGCGAGTGAGTGCCGCCGCTGCTGAGGCTTGCCTCTGAATGTTGAGTGTGCTCGCCATGCATGCGTATGAGTAACGGTAACTGTTGTGTGTTGGTGTGAGTGTACTCTGTAAATATAAATGTATAAATATGTATATGTAAGAGTACCAGCCAAATCGTATATATATATATAAATATATATATATTTATATATGTGGCTGTGGGTAGCATCAAGTGCTCTAGTGTTCAAGAGCTTGATGTATTACAAAATATACGACGTATACGCAACCGCAGCTACAATTACAATGCCAAGTGCCGGGGTTGCATGCCCCTTACTGAACCCATCCTATAATCTGCCTACATACCTTTCTACTCCCATTTTAACCACATCCTCTTATAGAATGTAGCTAATGTCTGTCTGTCTGTATGTCTGTTCCTTTGATTGTCCAATGGTTATGTTATTTTGTTTGTTTGTTTGTTTGTTTGTTGTTATTTAATAATGCAAACATGTGCGCGAGCCGCTGTTGTCTTTGTTTTATTACATTAATAAACATTAAATTGGCATATTGTTTGCATATGTGTCTCATACACACACACACACACACACACACACACACACACACGTATATATATATATGTATATAGATAGTCATACTCGATGTAGTATCCTCTCCTTCTGCTCTGCTGGTCCCCTATTGAATTGCCGTAAGTGGCCATTTATTTACATATTTGCGTTGAGCGGCGTCGCGTTTGCCAAGTGCTCTTCAACCTTGCCCCATTGTTGTTGTTGTTGCTGCTGTTGATGTTGCCACTGGTACTGCCACTACCACTACCATTGCTGTTGCTGTTGCTGTTGCTGTTTTATTGTTATTATTTTGCCACACATTTCGATGGCTTGTTGTTGCCACTGTTATGTTAGTGGCACTCTGCGTCATTTTGTGCAATTTATGAGTTTAGTGAGAGACTGAGAATATATATACATACATATATATACATAAGCAAATTCACATTCGATCTGCGATTGTTATTTTATTATATTTTGTTTTTTTATTATTCCTCTAATTGGCGTTTATCGTGAACTGCAGCACTCTGGAGAATTGCTTTTAAATGTAAATAACTATATTTTACTTTTTTTATTAACATTTTTTATTCAAAATATTTGTCACATTTTTAACTCAATGATAACATGCCCAATCAGCATAAAGTGTTAACAGTTCCCTTTAAATAAACGCCAGTTGGAAGTTAAATCAAATTTTTTATTGCTATTTGTTAAAATAAAAAATAATATGTGTTATTGATTATACTAATATAACATGTTTTACGCCTTTGCAACTGTTTTTCTTCATCTGTTTAAAGCGAATTTTTGCGTTGTTATCACTATGCAGATCTTTTTCGCTCTATGTAAAACTATTTTAAATAACAGCTGGAGCTCTTTATCTAGCGTCAGAATTAGGCAGCGAATTCTCTCGTCATTCAAATTCGCCGCAGCACACACGCGGCTATATCTAATAGTGACAGCCTGCAGCATAGCCCTATTCTTATATCTCTGAGCAAATTGGCTTTGCAATAATTTCAGATTCGCTCAATTTACTACGCAGATCCAATTTGCCTCAATACACAGACAAACTGTTGAAATCAGTAGCAGCAGCCTGCAGCATAGACCTATTGATATGTCTCTGAGCCAATTCGCTTTGAAATTATTTCAGTTTCGCTCTACTTACGCAGATCAAATTCGCCTGAATACACAGACAAACTGTTCAAATTAAGAGCAGCAGCCTGTAGCATAGCCATATTGATATGTCTGTGAGCAAATTCGCTTTGCAATAATTTCAGATTCGCTCAACTTAATAGAACATTACGCAGATCAAACTCGCGTCAAAGTTAATAGAGACAATACTAATTTGTGCATTGAATAGATAAATTTTTGTTAACAAATTTTGTTGTTACTGTTCTTGTTTACTGTTAGACTGCATAAGTAATCATTTAGTAATTCTGTTAAGATATTAGGTTGTGCAATTATTTCCTATTAAAATGCATGTTTCGTTTGAGTTTGGAATTAGGTTTAACCTGTTAATTGTTGGAATTTGACTATCGGCCTCACAGTGGCTGAGTATGGTATTCGCATACGTATTATTATTGCCGTTTTGTAGCAGCCGTTGCCATTGCCATTTCCATTGCCATTTCCATTTCCATTTCCATAGCTATACCCTCTATGCCTGTTTAATTTGCATAGAGTCGAGTTTCGCTGCTACGGCAACAGCTCCCTCCTGTGGCAGTTTTAATGGACGGCGTGCGCCTAATTAACGTAGATTGCCAATGGAAATGGTTTCAACTAGCTTTGTCTTTATCTTCTACTCTCAATTTCACTCATTCTCATCCTCATTCTCTTGTCTCTCTTTCTATCTAACGTAACTTGTTGTTGTTATCGTTGTTGTTGTCTATGTTGTTGCTTTTAATGTTGTTGGTGTTGTCATGTTGTTTGCATGTGTGCTAGTTTTTGCCATCCTCTGTGTCTGTTTGCCTTAAGATAACACATGGCACACCGTCAGAGGATTGGGACATTTACAGCCGTACAACGGTGCGTATGGTTAACTTTATTAGTGCAAATTAGCTGGCAGTATAAGCTGATGGGGAATGCAGCAGCAAATAAGCGCATTACGATCGCAACATCCATGACTTTATTTGTGTGTCTGTGTGCTGTGTTGTGTGTATATTTTCTACCTAATACGCTTAATTTATGGATTCCCTGATAATCTTATACTGTGTGCAAATTAACGCAAAATGAATTTTATTTCTCTTAATGAATTATTTATTTTTTGAATTACAATTTCCATAAAACAGATAAAACTTGCTGAAGTTTATACATTTAAAT
The DNA here is from genome assembly GCA_037044455.1 of Zygothrica quintamaculata. Taxonomy (NCBI): domain Eukaryota; kingdom Metazoa; phylum Arthropoda; class Insecta; order Diptera; family Drosophilidae; genus Zygothrica; species Zygothrica quintamaculata. The sequence continues at coordinate 25,273 of JBAMBS010001149.1, read as the reverse complement.
AGGAAATGGCATAAAATCCAAAAAAAAAAATATTCTCAATATCCGGCTTTGGGTTTCCTTTAAGCCAGATTTTTATTTTTGTTGTTGGTTACCTTCATTTTAATCTCCTTTGTGGTAATCGTAAGGATTCCACTTTAAGCATATTTAATTATTTTTCATTTCTTGTTTTCTTTTTGTTTGACGGAATAAATATTCAATTAAAAATTATAACAATAAACCAAATGTTACAGATTCAGGAATATATAAAAAGGCTTTTAATGTATAGATAATTAGTCTTCATGTTGCTATAATTAGACAGATATCTGGCTATATGTACTTGGTTATTATTCATAAAATGCCTATTATGTTGATGAGCCAATGAATAATTTATGGTACTCACTTAAATCGTTCATTTATTCAAATTACTCATGATGATTCTACAAATTGAGATATAAAGGAATTCAAAATAAAAGAAAAGAGAATGAGAATGAGATTAAAAAATGGAAAAAGGAAGGAAAGTAGCCAAAAGAAAGGTTATAAAAGTAAAGTTAAAATATCGTTTGTTAGCAACTGACTTTGTTTTTTCTTTACTTTTCTCTTCTCTTCTCTTCTTTTCTTTTCATTTCTTTTCTTTCTCTTTTTGTGTTTTTGTGTCTTGTCTTGTCGCTTTGTGTGCGATTCAAGTGAGTTGAAAAAAATTGTCATTTTGGCACTTTTGCAAAAAAGTTCTTAATCAAAATAACTTAATGATTATATTTGCTTTCACCCGCTCTCATTTTCTAATTCCGTGCACGCTTCTCACTTTCTTTATCTCATTACAGGAAGACAGGCATCTGGTGTTATATTTTTTTTTTTTTTTTTTTTTTTTTGCTGGCCGAATACTGCAGCAATTTTAACTACTCCTCGGGCAACTTCTTGGACCTTGTCTTTGACGGGCGGCAGAGACTCGCGCATTGGATAATTGAATCATAAAGGACAAAAAAAAGAAGAAGACAGACATACAAATCGGAGCCAAGTTCGTTTGGTACAGCGAAATGTTAACAAAGCCAAGCGAATAATTGTTATATAGAGACCACTCACAAGAGGAGCACGGATAGAGAGAGAGGATAACAGCATAGCATAGAAAAAGCAAAACTAAAAAGAAGAATAAAATAAAAACTGTGGTAACGTAAAGGGGAAGTATAGGATATAGGAGAGAGGAGAGAGGAGAGTGGAGAGAGGAGTAGTGGCAGCGGTGAATACTAAGAAATGACAGTCGTGGCGCTGCTTTAATTAAAGTTGCCGCGCGAAGGAGACGCGTGGTAAAACGTGGGCGGGGCAGAGCCGAACCGGCCAAAAAGAAAGAGAGGAAATTGAAACGCAATGTGGCTGATGCCGCCAACTACTGTGCACAACAGAACAAAGTGGACAAAATTGCTTTTAGAACTGAACGAGCGTTTACCGGACGACGATACACATACATATATATATAGATATATATATAGAAACCAAGAGAGCCAAAAAAGATATTCATTTTGATTACAATTTACCTTGTACATCAACGGCAATAATAACGGCTGCAGCACAGCATAGAACGTAAAATTAAAAAAAAGAAAATTAGCCAAAAAGTAACCGACAAACAACAAATAATAATAAATACAACAACATATAACAACAACAACAACAACAACTGCAAAAACAATTATAATAATAAGAAGAAGAAACAAACCCAGACAGGAGCTGAAGTAAAAGCAGCAAAGCAGCAAACAACTAGCAGCCAACCAAATATAATCGAGCCAAGCTGAGTTCGCGACCAAGACAAACTTTGGCCAACAACTTGAACAGCAACAGTAACATCAGCAACAGCAACAGCAGCAACAACTCTAAGAACAACATCAAGCTAAAGCTCTACTGTAGAATTTAACGCATGAAATAGCCGCAAACAAGGCAACAGCAGCAGAGCGTAGACAGAGTGGGAAAACTTGAAGCGACCGTGTGTAGTAGGTGCGAGAGTGAGAGGAATAGAGGTGTTGCTGCAGCAGTCACTTTGCATGCCTCAAGCACTGGTACAAGCCGCTGCCCATCAACAGCTACACATGAACACGCTGCCGTGACACGACGAGTTTGAGTGAGAGAGAGCGTGTGCGTGTGTGTGTGTGTGTGTGTGTGTGTGGGTATATGTGCTTGTATGTGTGTGTGTGTGTGTGTGTAGAGAGAGAGAAAAAGGGTAAGCAGAGCAAGCAACTGGCACTGGCTTTGGCACTGACACTGCCACCAGGCAACGGGTATTTTCGTCAACTGTAAAGTCGGTGGAGCAGCCAAGCGGAGTGTCAGCGTCAGGCCATCAACGCAACGTGGCATCTCCCCCAAACACGAATTGGCTACAACACGACACCAACCAAGCAACCAACTAGCCAACTAACCAGCCAACCAACTAACCCCACACAATTCTGAAAACATTAGCCCACAAGCACATCACCATAACCTATCAACAGCTAAGAGAGAGAGAGAGAGAGAGAGTGAGAGAAAAGGAAACAAACTGCATAGCATCAACACAGTAACAGCATCAACAGTAGCAGTAGCAGCAGTTGCAGCAGTACCACTAACAGGAACAGCAACAGCAGCAGCAGCAGCAGCAACATCATCATCACTAACATCAACACCAACAACTGGCAACAATTGTCACGGAGCAACGTGGAGTGTAGTGGTGTGCGTGTGTGTTTTAAGCTAAAGCATAACCCATAAGCAAATCCACAATTCACAATCAACAACAGCCCAAAACTCAGCCCAGTAGAATCCCCGATATTGAAATTCTATTCCCGTTACCAGCAACAGTCCAATGAATCTGCTCTGTTGTTGTTGTTGCAGTAACATGGCACCAAACCAGCGCGTCACACGCAAATGGGAACTGTTTGCCGGACGCAATAAATTCTACTGCGATGGATTGCTAATGTCCGCACCGCACACGGGTGTCTTCTACTTGACGTGCATCCTGATTACTGGCACCAGTGCCCTCTTCTTTGCCTTCGAGTAAGTATCAAATGTGAATTTTACCATTTCCCCATTTCCCCTTATACTATTTACTATTCCGGATACAATGCCCCTCCCACTCCCCCTCTACACCCGAACCCTTTTTACCAATTCCTCAATTCTAGCATTCCTTTTTCTCCATATAACCACACACATACACACTTAAACACACACACACAGAGAGAAAGAGAAACACACTGGACTGTTCGGACTAGGAATAGCGAATTGCATGTTTCAGTCAGCTGCCTGCTGTCTGTTCGCTTCTCATTTGCACTGACTGTGGTTGCATTGTTTGCAAAATGAATACGTTGCTAATTAAGCACTGCCACGATGCCAGTATGCCAGTATGGCAGGATGGCAGGATGGCAGGATGGCCTTAGCAAACCTTAAATGGATATTGCCCTATACTAGTAGTAGTTGTCTGGTTTTGCTCGGTTTCCAATTACGCCCACATTAATGGTCACTGACTGCTTCACTCTTTTTCATCCTTCTCTCTCTCTCTCTCTTTTTCTGTCTCTGTGTGTATTTGGCTATTTTTGCTGAACGTATCCAATGGCATGTAATTATTGCTGTGCAACGTGGCGTATGCGTTATGCTTGGCCGGGCAAAGGATGTTTTGCTAACCTAGCCTTAGAATTTCAAGTGAACTTTGCATGTTTTTCGACTTGGTTTAACTGCGGGCAACCAAACTCCTATTTTAATCTTATTGAAGCGATAGACAATCTTTTACCATACGATACCACAATTTGTCGCATGACTCTACATTGATGCAACAGTCTCACACATCCAACACACACAGTGTATATGCCTTTAGCGTCAAATTGATTATTGGGCAAAAATCAATATGTAAAATTGAAATATTTTTGAATTTTTGTTTTAATTTGAAACTTAAACAAACTATAATCAAAATGTAACTTGATTTCAACTCTTATACTTTCTATATATACATATATATATGTATATATAGCTATATACTATATTTCATATCTGATTTAAAATTGAATCAATATTCATAATAAGTTGTGGCAATTTAATTGAATATTCTTTGACTATCATTATTGAAATGTTAAATCGTTGGCACGTTGGTTGTATCTGGTATCTAGTAGTCTTAGTTACTAAATAAATATGTTGTTTTTAGCGTTTAGCTCGATTTTATGTACATTTAGTTGCACGTGTCGTATACGCAATTCCCACATATTCGCTCCTCTTGCTAAAGCAAATAACGTATACGTCACGTACAGCAAATACAAATAAAAACCTTTAAGCGTATTGAAAGCATGCAGTTAGGTAATGTTATGTTGTTGTTGTTGTTAGAGTTGTTGTTGTTGTTGTTAGAGTTGTTGTTGTCGTATGTTCACATGTGCAAGGCAACATAATGATGCGATTTCGTTCAACAAGGTGCGATTAGAAGCAGGTATAGATATATACATATACATATATATGCAATTGAATATGTGACTAAAAGTATACCCTGCAAACACAAACAAACAGGATATTCAGCATATCCTTACAATAATTTATATATATTGAATAGTTTTCTATGCCTTAAATAGTTTATAGGGTATTAAAATGATGCTCAAGATTTTCTGCACGATTCCTTTCAACTTCAAGGAAATTGCACATATGTATCGATGCTATAACAAGCACATACACACACACATATACATTACATATATGAAGCAAAAGAATTGTAATTTGCGTCTTTTAGTTGTTGTTGTTGTTGCTGTTGACGTTATTGTTACCGCCTTCAACTTGCAATCCAAATTTATGCGCTGCCGAAAAGCCAACGTCGTCTCGACTTAGAGAGTGAGACAGCCAATGCACTGGCAGGACGAAGGCAACGCGATTTTATTTTCATTGCTTGCCTTAGTTATATTAGCGCACAGTCGTACAGGTAAGAGGAAACGGCTGGCGAATCAGTTGGAGAATGGACAACCTACTCGTATTTAGGGGCATTACGAGCACAATATCTTCGTAGCTTTTAGAATTTACTTGTATGGTTTTAGCTTTAGTCAGTTGTTGCTTCTCCTTCTTCATCTCCATCTGAGCTCCTAGCTAAGAGGCAGGCTTTGCTGCAGATGCCACATTGACTATACCTATAGAACTTACGTACATCTTGTTTCTACAACTACAACTACAACAACTAGACTACTCTACTCTCTTCCATCTACTGCTGCTGCTTCTATTTCGCACAGAGGCCGTGGGCTATGGCCAAATTGTATTCCGCTCAACGCGCTCGCAATGCAAATCGCTAAAAGGTGCCACACAATGCAATGTGCAGGCTTCATTTTTATATTTTTTATATGGCATTGTCAGCGATTTGCCAGCTGAATGCGAGGAGAAGCAATTTTTTTTTCAAAATTTTTTCCTTTTTTCATTTTGAATGCTTTTGCCGTTGTGTCGAGTGTTGTTGTGTGCATATGTGTGTTTGTGTGTGTGTGTGTGTGTGTGTGTGTGTGCTGTGTGTTTAGAAGCTGAGGATAACTGAGGGAAGCATTGTCATGACAAATGTATTTAACTATTTTCGGTTAGTTTTGCATTCGCTCGCACATTGACTGGCCCCAAAATGCAGCTGCAATTCAAAGCTGAGCTCTGGGGCTTGTCACACATTATTTTCATTATGCTTCAAGCTCCCTAGTGGGTCTGTCAGCAGTAAGCAAATATACACACACATATATATAAATATATCTATATAAATATCTATATGTCTCTGTGTGTGTGTGTGTGTGTGTTTGTGTGTGCTATTCACAAATCGTTGGCACGCATGGGGCATAATGTAACAATGCTGGGCAGCATTATTGTCGCAACGCGTCGTTTGGTCTATTCGAAAGAAAAAAAAAATATATATATATATACTATTTATATATGAGAAGGGAAGGAAGAATCAAAAAGAAAATAAAAAGAAGAATATATAGGTATATATATATATAGTATAAATCCCGCTGGGTTATACACATGCTTCGTGCCACAGTTTTCCCCCTCTTGTAGAAGTTTTTGGCGCCCGTTCGGCGCTCCATGGAAATTCCCTTGTTGCATATTTGTGCGGGCGAATGCATTTGGGGCATTGCCAAAACTCCAGAGACATTTGCATGCATCTTTGAGCAAAACTAGCCCCACTGCCTTAAAGTGGCCATGACACTTCCCTCCAACGCTAATCTCGAATGCAACTTAAAGCCAACCAATGATCTACCTAAGATATTCACTAGAGATGCAAGTCTAGATAGTAGATAATTGATAAAAAAAATTAAATAGATAATGCGCAATAAATAATAGTTAATAAATATTAGATAGTAGATAATAGATAATAGTTAAAAGAATATAAAGTAAATATAACAAAGAAAAAGTTATAGAAATTTAATTATAGATAACTAAAATAGTAAACAGATAAACGTTGAAAGAAAATAGATATATCATAGATAACAGATAATAGAATATGAATATATATTTGATTATAATAATTAGTAATAGGTAACAGAGAAAAAACAACAGATAACTGATAAGAAATTTATATTCGAACATGGAAAATAGATAATTGGTAAAATATAATAGCTTATAGATAACAGATAACAGATACTAAATAACAAATAATATATAATAGATAATAGATAGTATGAAGATAATATATAGAAGAAAAAGGTTAAAGTAAATAGATAATAGATAATAGATAAAGGCAGATGATAGCTAATTTAAAGTAAATAATGTGTTATAGGAAGTCGTTAATAGATAAAAGGTTAAAGATAATAAATTAAATATAATTTATATTAGTTCATAGATAATAGATAACAGACAATAAATAATATATAAAAGATGAAAAATTATATAAAGATAATAGGTGAAAATTAATGGTGAAAGTTAATGGATATAATTGATAGCTGTTTATAGATAATAGGTTATGGGAAATAAGTAATTTATTACAGATTATAGATAATAAATGATAGATAAGAGCTAGCTTAGTATATAAGATATAGATTAGAGTCTTAACAATGGTCTACCTACAGTCCCAGAACATCAATTTGTTACAAGAAAGTTAAATAAGTTCGAGGACTAAAGTTAATCGTAGCTAATTTAGGACAAACGAAGCTATTCTCTTGCCGGAATATATATATATTTATATATATATATATATATATATATATATATATCTGTTATTCATGAAGTCCTTTACTGATTGTGAACAGCTGTTAAACGGATCATTAAATCCATAGTGTGGCATGAAAGGACACCACAGCTGCTGGAAATAAACGTTAATTGTTATAGGCATAAGAAGAGATAGAAATTCAAGTCCTTGTGCAAAGTAAAAGAAATGAAATGATAGCAAGGGTCGTAGTATGTTGTTTGTTTGTGTGTTTGTGTGTGTGTGTGTGTGTGTGTTTTTAGAGGGGGTCTTTATAAATGGGTAAACTTAATGTTAGCTGCATGTTTGTATAATTTGTTTATTACAAAGGCTTTATTTTTTTTTTGTTTTGTTTTACTTGCAGCTGCCCCTTTCTGGCGACGCGCATAAATCCAGTTATTCCTATCGTTGGAGCCGTATTATACTTCTTTACGATGAGCTCCTTGCTGCGTACAACCTTCACAGATCCTGGCGTCATACCGCGCGCCTCAAACGATGAGGCAGCCTATATTGAAAAACAAATTGGTAAGTTATCCTTGTGCAAGCGCCACTCCTTGTGTCCACCACTTAAACGAATCTGGGCAAGGTCGTTTGCCTGTTGAATGGCATATGACTTTTCACTCCCACTTTCTCCTAACAGACACACACACACACACACACACACATACAGAGGGACACACATACCAATTTAATGAAGTGAAAACAAATATATACAAATGGTTGTGTGTATGTATGTGTATGTGTGTGTGTGTGTGTGTTTGTGGTGTGTGTTTGCGAGAGCTCACATAAAAAGTAATGAGCGTGGCCTGACATAGAAAAACTGAAAAAAAGCTCAAAAATTTAAAAAAAAAATGAAAAAAAAAAGAAATCATCAAAGCGAACGCTGCGTTGCCTTTACCCTAATGAGTTGCTGTTGTGGAAAATATTTAAAATGAGAAAACTTTTTTCACTTTTTTCACATTTTTCTCACATTATATTTTTTTCATCTTCTTCTTTACTCTTTATTTCATTTTCCCTTTCGTTTTCCTTTCTATCGCGCTATCTCTTTCTCTTTACTTGCATGTCAACGACGACTTTGTCGCTGCCTTCATCGCTGATGATGCTGATGCTGCTGCTGATGGTGTCTACTGATGCTGTTGCTGTTTTGCTGTTGATTCTGTTGACGCTGATGCTGCATTTCCTGCGTCATGGCGTACATCCGGTTCCGTTTGCCTGTTTAACGCCCACGCTTCTACATCATCAACCACTAAAATGGAATGTGCAACATACAACATACAACGTGCAACCTTCCAACTTCAACCTCGATCAACAACAACAATATCATGTTGAACAGAAGTGCCAAACTCATTAAACAGCCCCACATACCGACCGCCACCTCGCACCAAGGAGGTGCTGGTCAAGGGGCAAACGGTCAAACTAAAGTATTGTTTCACCTGCAAAATCTTCAGACCACCACGCGCCTCACATTGCAGCCTATGCGATAATTGCGTGGATCGCTTCGATCATCACTGTCCCTGGGTAAGTCAATGAACGCCTTTCAACGCTTTGGCATTGCTATTTTGACCCGCTTCTCCTGACATTGAGCCGCCAAGTCGCGAATGTGGGCCATCAGAAACAACAACAACAACAAAAACAAACAAATATATATAAAAGTAAAATACAAAATACAAAATACAAAAAAAAAATAGACAACTTTCACTACATTTTTTTCCGCCCGCCAGCACTGACTTTAACCCAATTTCTGCGCCAACCGCTGAGGTTGCTAATTTTTTAGCAAAAATAATTTCAGTCGAGCGCTGAGCGCATTTTGCCTGGAATGCAAAAAAGAGCCACATGGCCACAGAGCCACCAGCCCATCAACAACAACCAACCAAAAGAACCTACTAGTAACCCACCAACAACCCAAAGAACAACCCACCAATCCACACACAACCAAACCTCCACCAATTTTAGTTTTGTTTTTGTTTACCTAATACCCTGTAGCTATTAAAGATGTTCACAATGTCAGCACAAAGCACACACATATTAAACTACTTAATACAAAATAGCATATATATATATTTCGATGTAGATATTATCAGTTGACATGCAATGTTATCAAATTAATGAAAACGTTTAATAACCAATTCTTGCCTGACTGCAACATTTTTACCAAGCGTAAAGGAAGTTATATCTGCTCTTAATTCTAGTAATATCCTGTTTGGGTATACTTATGTTGTAATTATAGGGTATTTTATTAGCTGAGCAGTCTTAACTTAAGTTATTTCACTTGTTTTTCTGTCGCAGCCAGCTCAAAATGTGAATTCCCCGCGAGCGCCTAAAAGATGCAACAAAATGTGGCGGGTTGGACGAACCAAGCAAACAAACCAGTGCACACATACATTCATACACATGCACACAAACTGATGCACTGATATACTCATACTTAAGTAGCCGCATATTTCTTTGCATATGTGTATGTTTATATGTATACATGTGTTCGTGTGTTTGTGTATGTGTGTGTGTGTGAGTAGCTCTATTGCATTAAGTGTAACGCGCTTTTTCAGGCAAGACTGTCGTCGTTGTTCTTATACCCTCTTGCTATTTAGTCTAACCTTATCAGATATATTAATATAAACATAAATTTATGTATCTTTTTAATTAATCAAATTGTGTACTTTAGTGTCCTTTACAAGCTGTTAGTTTATCAATTTACAGACAGTATATAAACGTATGTTAATAAAGGGACATTGCACAGCTTTTTTTTTTTTTGTTTTTCCTGTGTTGCAAGTTGCTTCTTCACTTTCTTTCCAGTTTATTTATTATTATAGTAAAATAGAAACTTTTTTCTTGCTTGAATATTTGTGAATATTTATAATTAAATGTATTTTTAATGTTTCTAGGCTTTCAATTCGTTTTATTTTTTATTTTAAAAGACAAAAAAAAAAAAATGTAATTTTCAAAAATAAAAGACTTTAGAAAATGAGAGCATTTTCCAAGCTGTAAATCATTCTGACTTTATATACCTCGTATTAAATATAATTATATTGAGAATTAGTATGAATTAAAGCTTAAGTTTAGCTTAAACATCAGATCTTCAGAGAGTTGAAAGGATATTTATAGGCAAAAGGTGAACCTTTTGATCATGAAATGAAATAAATTGAATAATTGAAATTGTAAAGAAATTGTCTCCAAACGAATTCTTTGATGGTTTAATTATGTTTTGTGACAAATTCATCTATTGTTGTTTACAGGATATCTAAGTGTTGCGTTGCAATAAAGTTTTTTTTTTTTTTTTTGCTTTAACGTGTTGTTGCTGCCCCCCCACTGAAAAGTGAGCTTTGAATTTTTCATTTGCTGGCGAAAGCGTTTTGTTCGGACGAACCGCTAACACCACACCACACCATACCATTGACTTGGTGGACCCCAGACTGTGCCACATCTGACTAGTCTTGATTATGGGCTGGTGGAATTGGTGGAGGAACTGGTGAAACTGCTGTCAGCTGCTGAAGGTCGCAGCTCTGTCTCTGTCATGCTAACCGCTCTTCTCTCTCTCTCTCTTTCTCTTTATCTTTCTGTTCTGCTTTTTGGGTCTTTTCCGTTGGCTTTTGGTTAAAGGAATAGCAAGCTGGGTTGTTGGTCTGTTGGGCTGCTGAGTTGCTGGCGGCTTAGCGAAAATTGAGGCATTTCTCGTCGTTGGCACACGGCGCGTAATTTCATTTTGGCGTCAATTATATCGCATGGTCCCAACACGATGAGAGTGTCCTGTGGACCAGGCCATGAAAGGCAATTAACCTTATTGTATATTGTACATACTGTTCATCGTATTAAAGGGGCAAACACTATATCAAAGGGGCAGGGGTTTTTGCTTGCAAAATACGTGTAATGAGCATTATGTAGATTTTTGTAAAGAATCTTTCATTGAAATTTTCTAATTTATTATCTCTCTCTCTCTTCCTCTCTCTTCCTCTCCCTTCTCTCTCTCTCTCTCTCTGTCTCTTTGCAGGTGGGAAATTGCGTTGGCAAGCGAAATTATCGGTTCTTTTATTTGTTTCTAGTCTCATTGGCATTTTTAGCCGTATTTATATTTTCGTGCTCTGTGACGCATTTAGTTTTATGTAAGTAATTTTTTAATTAATTTACAAATATACATATACATATACATATATGTATATACATATAAATATATATATATATATTTATATATATTATATATTTAAAATGATTTTTATTCAGTAATGAAAACAGAACAGGAAGTTTTTGAAGTAATAAAGAAGGCGCCCTTTACTGTGATTGTTGTATTCATATGTTTCTTCTCGATATGGTCGGTTATCGGTCTAGCAGGATTTCATACATATCTGACCACAAGTGATCAGACAACAAACGAGGATGTAAGTATATTATCTATATTATATTTATATATATATCCAAATTATTCCATATCAAAAGTCATTTAATTAAATCGTTGTCCATTACTTTTATTACATTTACATTTACAGCTCAAAGGATCGTTCTCATCAAAGGGCGGACCACGTACCCAAAATCCCTATTCACGTGGCAATATTTGCCTAAATTGCTGTCACATTTTATGCGGACCTATGACACCATCGCTTATAGATAGGTAAATTGCAGTTCAGTTTAGTTAATGCCGCTAATCAGTATTGAAGCAACCTTTATTGTTGATTATTATTGATGAATTGCTATGATCTATTCCATACCATATAGACGCGGCATTGCCACTGATGAGTATATACAGCAGATGCATCATTCTAGCCCGCGACATGCTCTAAGCGATGTCATTAGTGCCTCACAAATGGTTACCACAGCACAGCCTATGCTGGGTGGCATTGGCAGCATTGGCGGTGGTATTGGCGGCATTGGTAGCATTGGCGGTGGTATTGGTGGCATTGGCGGCATTAGCGGTGCCGGCGGTGGTGTCAATATTGGCGGCTCCGGTGCTGAATTAAAGCCACGCTTCTATGATGAGGTAAGAGCATTTAAAGCCTGTTCACAAATCCGAGCACCTACATACAAATTCATATCTAAATGTCTCGGCACTGTGCTTGCTTATCAAATCTGTACCTACATATATATAAATATATATATATATGTGTATATATATTGATGAACACTTATATATATATATACATATATATATAGACATATATATATATAAATATCTCTCTCTCTCTTCTTCTCTCTCTCTGTCTCTCTCTCTCTCTATATATATATATATATATAAATCTCTCGTACGATGAATTTCTGTGCACCTCATTTTGACGCTCTGTTCTTTCTACCTCTTCTTTTTTTGGTTTTTGGTCAATATTCTTTTTGGTAACAACTCGTTATAAATATATATATGCGAATCACAACCAAATAACAACAACAACAACAACAACAACAACAACACATCCAACATTATTAACAACAACAACAATCAATCAATCAATCAACTACACATCATATTATCACACCGACAACAACAACTTGATAATAAAAACAACAACAACAACAACAATAACAATAATAACAATCAGTCGAATCCCTCCTCATCAACGTTGGAGAGCAATGGGGTGACCGCTGCATCCACAGGAGCTGTTAATGGCCATGGACATGGCCATGGAAATAACTTTGATCGACCACCCAGCTACGATATGCTCCAAAATGGTAAGTCAAAGTCCCGCAGACAGCAGCACCAGCGGTGCTCGCTGCAAACACTGCTGCCTGCCAGCGCACAGCATCAGTTCAAAGCCAACAAACACAAACAACTTAAACACCAACCACATCATCATCAACAACAACAACAACTACTATTACAACAACAACAGCAACAACAACAACAACAGCAGCAGCAACAGCAGCTGCCGCCACGTCATCATCAGCAACAAAATCAACAGCAGCAGCAGCAGCAGCAGCAGCAGCCGCCGCATCATCATCAACAACAGCAGCCATATCAGAAGCAACAGCTTATGGCCGCTGAACTGCAGCTACATCTGCAGCAGGAGGCGCTCGCCAGTGGTATGGCCACGCCGCCATCCGTTCAGCGTTCACCTGCCACATCCTCGTATCGTTTAAATTTAAAACGTTCATTGCATCTGCCGCTGACGCCGTCGTACGATGCACGCAATTCACCGCTGCCATTGCTGCATCATCATATGCATTCACAGCAAACGACTGCCATTGGTAGCGTGTCAGCAGCAGCAGCAGCTATTGCTGCAGCAGCAGCTGGTACTAGTGCTGTTGCTGTTGGTAGCGGCAGTGGCGGTGGTGGTTCATCATCGTCAACGACAACAGCGCCAACATCAGCATCAATGGCAACTGTATCGGCACCAGCGCTGGCACCACGACGACCCTCGACGCTGCAGTTGCAGGGCAGCGCCGCGGCCTCGGCAAGTAACAGTACGGTGACAACAATACAAACATCAGCACCACAGCCGCCGGCGCCTAGTGATTTTAAATATTATTCCCCGCAACGTAGCACCGATTCAAATTTAATGAGAAATTATCCATTCCCAAAGCAGGCGCGTGGCATGCGACGCCAATCGACACAATCAGTTGATTCACAAAAGGTGAACATTGCCGGTTATCATCCATTACCGATGCGTACACGTTATAAGCATCAGGAGGTAATGTTTGAATTGAAATCACCAACAAATCGATTAACTATACGTGAATGCGATTTTGGCGGTGGCGGTGAACCTTGCGACGATGATCAATCGATCAAGGATAGCCAGATCTTTCGTGTTAGTAAACGAAATCTTTATATGAATCACCGATCGCCATGGAAGGAGCGTGATCGTTATTCAAATCTCTACGAATATTCATTTAATATTGATCTAAATTCAATTATTGAAGATGCCGCGGGCAGCGATTCGTCCTAGTACGCAGCTCGTAGCTATAATGCAAACACTGCCGCTGACTGTTACCTCTATATATATATTATACAAATAGAAATATATATAGATATATATATATATATATATAATGATAATAATAATAACTATTATATATATGTATATATGCTGGTTCCAGTCGCTATTGACTATTCATTGATTGGTTGTTAAACGCTGTACGCTCTAAGGGGATGGCCCCATGCTGGGTCCTTGGCAGTATGCCTCCGATTCCTACTACTGCCAGGCTCGGGCTATAGTTATATTGTCCAAAAAAAAAAAAATAGCGGTCAATATTTATATAGGTTTAGGATTAGAATCGTCAAATAGTATCAGTATGAATATGAATATGAATATAAATATGAATACGAATTAACGAATCCTTTTCAAAATCCTTTCAAAACATTGCTGCAATTTGCATACAACAATCTGTTAATTGGGCCTATTAAAACAAAACTTAACTAAACTAAACAAACAAACTAAACAAGCAAACAAACAAACAAACAAACAAACAAACAAACAATAACAAACGAACAAAAATTTCTAGGTTAGATCATTTTGTAGACGTAATCTCGTCCTTATAGATGAACATTATTATTTTGCACGCGTAGAATTTGAGACAAAAGTCGCGTAATTTTATTTTCTTTATGATTTACAAAAACTTAAAAAAGTAACAAACACCCAAACAAACAAAAAACTAACCACCCCACCCACCCCTCAATAACAACAGCACCAACCTGCTGCTCCTGCTCCAGCTCCTTCCCCTTCTCCTTCTCCTGCTATTGCTCCTTGTACTTAAAGCTATAAACTTTGTTCCCACTCCCCTCTGCCTGCCTGATGAAAAAGTAAACAAAGAAATAATATCAAACTTGGTTCATACAAACTTTTACGTTTATTTAGCACCTGTATCATAGGCGTGGCCACGCTGCCGCACCGCCCTGCTGTTGTGCAACATCAAGTCACCAAAGCAGGTGGGCGCGGTCAGTGTGTGCGATATATATATATATGCATATAGATATATATATATATTATATTGTCGCAGCAACCTTAACCTTAGTATATATACACGTATATATATATAACATATATAGTTATAAATGTGCTTAAATGTTGCAACTCCAAATCCTCCCGACGCCGCCACCCGCCACTTCCAAACAAATCAAAATCAAACCAAACCAAACCAAACCAAACCAAAGCAAAACAAAACTAATGATATCTAATTATAAACAGATTCAAGTATAAAGTAAAAGTATAAAGTAAAAAAACAGTAAATAAAAGTAATTAAAATATGAAATGAATTCAATGAAAGCATTTCAAAGACACTTTTGCATGTTGAACGTTGTTGAACTTGAAACGTAGAAATGATTTGAATGTTGCAAGTTGAAAGTTGAGCTGAATTTTTTTTTCAACTTTTTGTTTCTTTTTTTTTTTATTTTTGTTTTGTAACTTGTTGAATTGTGACCCTTGAACTTTGTCAGTCACTTGTGCAATTTACACTAGTTGAAATTTAATTTTTAAGGTTTCAATTTAATGAAGTCAAAGTACTTAAAACTAAAATGAAAACTTAGCAAAAGAAAAAAGAAACAAATTAAAAAAAAATAATAAAAACTATATACAAAAAAATTATAATAATAATAATGCTATAAGAAAAATAGTTAGCCAAACAACTGCCATTTAACGAATAAAATGCATTTTATTGGATGAATTTTTAATTATTTTTTACAACGAATTCGTTAACTAAAAGAAATGAAAAATGGAAAAAAAATGTTGTTTAATATAAATTCAATAGAAATTTGAATTTTGTATTTGATATTTGTAGTTTATTGTATTGTATATCAATTTTAATAGAGATTTGTAATTTTAAAAAACAAACAACAATAAAAATTATTTAAAAAAACTAAACAAAAAAAATAATAAACAATTATATAATAATATTAATACAAATTATAACAATATTGAATAATATTTAGGTAACAAATTGCCAAGTGACTGCAAAAAAAGTCATTAAAAAAGCCCAAAAAAAAAATATTTAAAAAAAATGTTAAAACTGAGAGATAAAAATATTTATACACATGACACATAACATAGTTATAAATAGTTATATATGTTAAGAAAAAGCAATGCCCCAGCATTAATAAGAACCCAAACCTAATCGCCTGCTTGAAGGGGGTTAGGATGGAGGGGAAGAGCTTTGATTTTAAGTGAAAATTAATTAGAACAATAAGTCAGCTTACTGTAAACGCAGCAATAGCTCGTGACCAGTCTTTAAGGCTATAAATGTTATGCATATATAAATATATATATATACATACATATATATATATATATATATATATAAATATAAACTTATATATACATAAATGAGTTCCTTTTAGCAATGGAAATTCGTATGTTAATATGAAACGAAGCGTTGATTAAGTATATATACATATATGTCTATACACATAAAGTAAATATATATATATATATATATATATATATGTATACATAAATACATCTTTACATATAAATATAAAGATATATATATGTATATATATATTTATATATAAATGCTGGGCAATAAAAGGTATCTTAGCGTATCTATAAAACAAATGAAATGTTAACGTATTATATACAGATTCACACACGCACACACATATACATATACAATCATATACATACAACCATACATGCTGCAAAAATTTTGATTATCATATATTGTCGACTTATTAGTTAACCGCCAAAGAATTGAGAGCTTGCCATTTGAAATACTTAAACAAAGTCGTTGCTTAAATATAATTTTTATCGATCGATAACTATTGATTTTATCGATATTTTTGCAGCTTATTTATACATATGCATATATATATATATATATATATATAAATATATATTTATATTATATAATAAAAATGATCAGTTATAAAGATCAAGTACACACAAACACACACACACACACACACACACATAGACACAAAAAGTTGAAGTGGATGCCATATTATTAAGTCTGTGCGCTGCTTATAATTCCTAACAATCTGCGCTGCAAACGCTGCCTAACGCCGCCATATTTAGGTTTTAATACAAGTTTGTACCATTCCATTGAATGTGATATGAGTTCTGTCTTTTTTTATTTTGCTGAATTAAAGGGTGAAATTAAAGAGTATATATCCTATACATAAATTAACACACATATACAAAGACATATATACATACATTTTCATACATACACATACACAGACACAAACACTAATGCTAAACTCTTTTTTATATATATCTTCCAATACAACTTGACTATGGAAACAAAAAAAAAATATTTAAAAAAAATATGAAAAAAATATATTTACATATATAATAATATTATAATTAATAATAAAACCAAAAATAATAATAACATAATAATAATTGCAATTGAGTGAAAGCTTTCGAGGGCCGCTTAAAACTAGAGACTTAAACCAAAATGCGTAAAATGCCTCCATTGGGTGAGTTGTCTCCACACACCACACCCACACATATACATACACACACGCACACACAATCAAAATTCATAAATAATAATTTAAAAAAAAGTACAAATTTATTTTCGTTGTTGTATAAAATATAAAAAAAAGCAAGAAAAAAGTAAATCAAAAAAATAATTACATACAGTAAAAACTCTTTTGGCTGAACCATTTTTGTTCACCTATTATTTGTGTCCATTAGGACAGTTTTTACTGTATGTATATGAATGTATATGAATATAGCTACACTTATATATGGCTTTAATATAAAAATTTTGAATTTTTATTTTCTTTTTTATTTTTGTTTCTCTGTTATATTATCAATAGCGCAAAATACTTGTAACTAAATCAAAACAAAAAATTAATAGAAATTCCCCTAAGAAAAACAAATTTAATTTACAAAAAAAAAAAAAGAAAACCTGCCTTTTATTGCTTAGTTTATGTGATTATAAAAAAAAACGCATTCATTATATAACTTAAGGTAACTTATCGATCATTCATGAACATTTCAACAAAAAGAAACATTTGATAAACATTCAGACCGAAAACATTTTTATTTATATATATTTCAAATAAATTTCATTGTTTTCTTTTGATATCATGAATATTCATTTTGTAGCAAGACTATTTAAACTATTTAAATTGAAATTAGTTAAATTTTTAATTGTTAAAATTAAGTAAATTGTTAAAGCATGCTTTTAATTGTTCCAATTGGCACCGCATTAATTTATTATTCTATACAATTTAAAAGAATAAAACTTTATATATAGATATATATATATATATATACTGATTCATATATATATAACTATATCAATAAAAAAAAAAACAACAGAAATTATACACAACAGAAATGTTTAGCTAATTTATTGATTTGAAGCTGCTTATCTATAAATTAAGTTATGTATTTTTAATTATGTTAATTATCATTATCTCCATACCCAAATGAAAGCAAAAAAGAGCAAAAATTGCTGCTAGCAACCAACCGATGTTCAAGTGTTAAATTATATATTTATAATATAATAACAAATTCCAAACATTATTTCCTTTCACTTCCATATATATCTATTTTTTGCAGCTAATTTTATAATAATTTTTTTATCTTTTAATATATTTTGTTAAAATTAATTTTTTATTTGCCGCGTTTTCAGCAATTACAAAATTTGTTGTTCTTTTTTTGGTTTTGGTGTTTTTGGTTTTTGTGTTATATTTTTTTTATTTCGCAGCGTATAGAATATACAGCAACAACAACAAACAAACAAAGAAAAAAGAAACATTGAAAAAACAAAAAGCAAACCACACACAAAAAAAATATACAACATTTTTAATTAGTTGTCAAATAATTTGTTGTAATGAGAGTTTGTTAATATGTTTCACATTAATTATGTATATTTTGAAATTAGATATTTTATTTGAAATATTGCAGAAATTTTGAACTAATCGTGCGCTCTTGTGCGCAACGTTTGTTTTTTCTCTCTTTCTTTCTTCCTCTTCTGCTCTTTTTCGTTCTTCTCGATTGCAGGTAATTCCAATAGTTTAGCCCAGCTGGTTGACAATGAGATACCATTGGCCCAGATGGATCTGCCGACTTATACACATCAGACGGCAACACAGGCGCGTAAATTTCGTCATCATAAGCAGCGACAGTTATCACAAACGAATGGTGGCGCCACGGGAGCAGTTGGAGATTTGGCATATGAGAATCAATTGGCAGCAGCTGGTGGTAGCGAGGATGAGCTTGATAATCCAGATGTTGTTGTAGTGGGTGGCACTGAAGTGGTAGCTGCTGTGGCAGCAATTGCGGCAACAAATAAGGCGCGTGAGTTGCGTAACCGCAACCGCAGTGGCAGCTACAGCAATCTGTTTGATGTTGACTTTGATGCAGCTTTGGTCAATACCAATGGAACGATGGGTGAAAACCACAAGCCATCAGCTGGTGCAGCATTACTAGCAGCAGCCATCAGTGGTGAGCAGCATCCACTTGCCAAGTCCGTGTCACAAACAGAGAATATGTATAGCAATGTGCCACAGGTAGCGGTTATACCGTCCACTGATCTAGCATTGCATGTCTACTCGAACATTATAGATGAACGTGCCAAACAGCACCGTCAACTAAACGATGATCTGCATATAACGTCCGTGCTTTCATCGACTCTACTCAGTGATGATCTTGATTTAGATGATCCACTAACTGCATCCTTCACAGCTGCACAACTACATGGACAACGAAAAACTGCTGTCGGTGATGGTAACGATCAACTTAAACCTACAGATCGACTACGTATGCTGCATGATAATACTATTATTGAAACGGCACTCGATCTCGATAGTCTAGATGGTTCTAGCATGGGTAACAATTCACAATCTTGCCTGGTTAAATCCAATAAAACTACATCCAGTTGTTCTGGTGCGCCTATTATTTAAGATCATCGCTTTCTATTGCCGCTTTACTCGCTTATACTAAAAATTAAAAAAAAAAAAAAATATTAATTATAATATAAATAAGAATCATAATAATAATAATTATTAAAATAATAAATTTAATAATTGTAAATAAAATTACGAGTATTTAACATTGAGCTTCGGAGCCTAGTGCTAAGATTCCATACGCGAGCGCAGCAGCAGCAGCAGCAGCAGCAACAGCCGCAGCCAATTTTTATATAATTATTAGTTTAAATTATTATTAATTATTTGCCTGTTCATTTATTAATTATATTTTACCAAGCAGAAACTTCAAAACAAAATCACACACAACAAAACTTGGAATAAAGGAAACAGAAATAGAATTAAGAATAGCAAAAGAAAAATAAAAGAATAAAAAAGAAAAATATATAAAATGAAAAAAATTAAGATGCAACTAAAAATATTACCTTAAGGCGTTACGCATTCATTTATTCATACAAATATATATATATATGTGTGTATGTATAAATATATATATATATATATATATATATATAAAATAAATGATTTAAAAATATATAATTAAAGTATATATACAAGTAAATATACATATACAAAACGTGGTGAACAATGTTAACAATTCAAATGCATTAAAAATGAATGAAAAAATAAAATAAATACTATATTATTAAATGACAACTGTTTATACAATACACACGTGCATACATGTTAAGCAAGCATATATAAATATATATAAAATATTATATTATATATACATATATATGTATATATATGAATATATAAGTACATACTTGTATATGATTAGTTATAGCATTTAAAGAATTTTTTTTTAATATTTAAGTTTTTACATAAGCAAAAAGCGATGTTCTTTAGAGTTTATTACAATTTTCTGTAACAATTAAATATAAATCAACATATATACATACATACACACACTCACACAGAGAAACCCATACATGCTTCTGTGTGTGTATGTAAGAATTGTTACAAATTAAAAACATTTAACTAAACAAATGCAATAAAACAAAAATTTAATGAAATATAAAGAGACACCACAAAGATAAAATATATGTTAACAGCTTAACAGAGACACTGTTGATAGTGTGACATTATTAAAAGTTAATGTTAATGTTTATTAACATGCATATATATATATGTATGTATAAGAGTACTATGATGTATGTATCTGCATGGGTGTTGTACAATGTTATATGTGAACAAATAAATCGAGATAATGAGAATTTCACAGCCCCCAAAAAAAAAAAGAAAAAAAAAATTAAAAAAAAATGGGTAAACATGTTAAATGTATATGTTATGCATAACTAACGAACTACAATTATACAAAGAATACAATTTATAAATAGAGAACACGAAGTTGTTGGATTTTTAATTTAGTTTTGAGAAGGAATAGATCGAAAGAAGTTTTCAGCACTAACTTTAGTCCTGAACAAATTATTAGTGGGGAATCTTTTAATATATTTCAGAATTAAGCATCGCAGTTTCTAAAAACTATATGTAAGTGGGCCAGACGTATGCTAATGTGGCTCATATCTTCTTACTCTTTCCAGTTTCTTTATATATATATATATATATATTTTTTATATATTATTCATACTTTAAGTCAGCTTCATTGCTGACAGCTCTCAAACTTTAAGGAAGGCATTTGCAGATGATTTTTTTTAGTTGTCAAAAGAGAAGGTCAAGTGGTTGGTGTCTTGACTATTTACGTGTTGCAATCCGATCCAGTCTGTCTTGATGCTGCTGGTTTTTTGGTTTTTTCACTTTCGCAATAATTCGTAAAATGCCAATGTCCTTGCGGACATAGATCAAGTAATACTTTGATCAATCTCCGTAAGGTTTTACATTGAAATTATTGTTTTTTACTTTATTTTGATCTTATGTCTTTAAGTTATGCGCCACTGCTGTATATCACAATTACATGTGGGTTAAGTATAATGGTATAGAGGGAGAAGCTATGTTTGTCAGTTCAAGTTAAAATATGTAGCTGAGCAATTATCTTTACTGTTCTATATGAATCAATAACCAATTCACGCGACAGTCTAATCTATAACAAGATCTAAGCAATTGCAATTGTAGTTCAAAGGCTTAATTAAGAATCATAGTTTTAATTTTTGGCAATACACGTAAACTCTTTTTCATTAACCAAAATTCGTTTAATATGATTCACAAAGTTTTCACATTGGTTAGTATCACATAATGTTTATAATTATGATTTCATTTGAAATGGCGCGAATGTTAGATAAAATCACGGCGAATTGGTATTTAAAATGTAACTGTCGATAACTGACTCCAACTGAATGTCTCTAGCTAATTTCTAACATGCCCATACGAGCTTTACATAGATATAACAGTAGCTTAACAGAGAAACATTCGCTCCATAGCGACTGCAATCAAATTCGCCTCTTAATCAAAGTGGCGCGAATTTTTTTGAAAACAATCACTGTTAAACTAATCGAGCAAACTAAGCAGTTTTTAAAATATTAAAAATAAAAGAAATATTTAATCTTTTTGCTTTTGAATTTAATTTAAATATAAACTACAAATGAAATACTTCAAGTCAATGGTTGATAAGTTATATAAGAATGTATTAATTTTTAAATTATGGAATAGGTAGTGTTTGGGATCCTACCAGGTCGTAAACTCTAGTGAACGAAAACTTTTCCCGGTATTAACCGTTTACCATTTTAGAAAATCATGAAGTACAAAGGTTTCTCTGGTAAAATTGCCGATTAGGAACCATTTTATTATTTGTTTTGCATCAGCGCAATAACATTACAACTTTACTGCGATTACAATAAAAAAAATTTAAGAAAAATCCTGCTATAATTTTTTTTCTTGAACGCAATGAAACCTGCATTCTATGTAACTTCTGTAAAACTCCAAAATTGTTTATGCAAATTTAAAGATATAAAGGCAATGCCGACATTCCATCAGCATATGACTAATACTTAATTCCTCTACAAACTCAGTCATTAAACAAAATAAAATTTATGATAATTAGTCATACTGTGTGCATTTCAATGCAACAAAAATAAACAGAAAAAGTCATATAAAAAGGTTAAAAGCTTTTTTACATGCAAATATTAAAGATTGTATTGTATTGAAAAATCTAACTATTTACTATATGTGGAAAATTCGAACAATTACTGCATTCTAAAATTAAGGTAAGTATATTAAATAATTAATATAACTCCTTTCAATTGCTGTACAATGTATGAAAATATATTTATATACTTTGATACGAAGATGGAGAAACACAACTCAATATCTATTTTTAGATGATATGTTCAACTTATTTGCTTTATATTATAAATATAAATTACTATTAAATTTCAATATAAACGTTACTAAAAAACAATTTTTTTTTGGGTTGTGAACTTTGCTTTGAAATTGAAAAATAGAAAAAAGCTGTTAAATTTAGGTATTTGAAATACTTCTTAGATAAAATAAAACTGATATTTATTTAAAGTATATCAAATCCTCAGTGTTGAAATATGCATTACCAGCATAGGTACATCTATTATCTATATCAAAGTATTCCTTGGTAATAATATAATAAGAAATGTTAACCAAGAAAATGTGGCTTATTACAGTAAACAATAAACTCTTTTTTTTGGGTCTCAGGCTAACAATTTTTCTGCATGTTTAAAAGTTTTTGTTTATTGTTAAGAAACTGTATAATATAATCAAATTCTATAATCAACCTTATTTAAATATAAGAACACAAGTTAAATTTTAAGATTTTATTAAGAAAATTAGGCGACATATACATTGAGATATTGTTTCAGTTTATATATACATATATATATATATATATATATATATATATATATGCCTTGTATAGTATACATTATGCATTTTGATTAAAGACATTCGCAAGTGCATTTTTAAAAAAATATTTGCGTTGTGGCTGTCTTCTTATAACAAAAAGATTACAATTTGAATGTTTTCTTTATTATTAGAAAACTTTGGAAAATATATTAATTTACATAAATATTGCCAATTAATTTTTGAAACTGGAGTTTGCTTTCAATATATATTGGGCAGTACTTTTATCAGTATTATTATCATTATTATAATTATTATTATTATTTGTTATCTTCGATGAAGCCAATTCGTTGGAAAAGTGCGTAAATATTTATATACATATTTAATATAATTAAAAGAAAACGAAACATTCATTATTATTTAGTTATAACGGCCAGTATTTGTGCTGTAATATATTTAACATTTCTTTATATATAACTATAATATTAACTACACTCGGTTGTATGTCTTTTTCTGTATGTATGTGTGTGTGTGTGTTTGTGCGTGTGTATTTGTATGTGCCTAGCTAAATATTCTGATAGAAAATATATATATATAGAAACGGCAAACTGGATAATCGTTATAAATCGTGCACGAAGTATGAGCAAAACTTAGCAGGGATTAGCAATTGATTAGAGACAAAAACTTGAATCCCTGCGGCATTGGAATTCAAGTAAATTTCTTAAAATTATATAAAAAAAAAAAAAATAAACAAAAGCCCAAAGCACTTTATTTAATTTTAACTCCAATCTCTTGTTGTTGTACTCTGACTGTATATCCATTTATCTAATTCGTTTTATATCATTGTATTGATTTATCTCTGGGTTTACTTGTCATGTTGAGATTGTTGTACATTGTAGTGTGAGTGTGCAATAGACAAAGCTAAGCATTGCTGTTAATAGTAATTTATCGACGATAACGACCCAAATAGGTTTGACAGTTGGGGCACGTGTGATGCACATCCATGCAATCATCAATGCAACAAGGTATCAAGCAGCAACCAAGCCAGCATCTGTAATTAAAAATGATACAGAGTTAGCCAGAGACCTGTATATGTGGAGTAGGAGGAGAAGTAAATGTGTAAACTTCATTCATTCACTTACCCAAGCAATGCAATTACAAAACCGGATAGATAGGCAATCATGCCAGGTTCTGTGCGTGTCGTTGATTCAATTTCAGCATGGCACGAGGGCACGATCATGTGTGTAGAGCTCCGACCAATGGGTACCACAGTGGTTAATATGTTTGTACCGACTGTGGCAGGCGCTGCAACTGGTGTATATGGACCCACTGGCTTTACTCCCCCAACAGCCTCCAGGTAAGAAGGAGGTGCCGATGGTGGTGGAACGTATGTGAACGGTGGCGCATTGCCTGTCGATTTGCTCATCTTGCTTAATCGAAATAGTTTCCTAAATGCGAATGATGGTTAAAAGTTCTGCAAATAGAATATAAAAAAAAAAAAAATAAATAAATAAAAACAAATTTAAAATCAAAACAATTTATGCGCCACAAATAAGCAATTACAATTATCAGCCAGAAAAAAAAAAATTAAATATATAAATATAGCACCTTCA
>JBAMBS010001148.1:0-25980 GCA_037044455.1 Zygothrica quintamaculata | reverse complement strand
TCAGGCGCCAGCTCGGCGCAGTTTCGCGAAATACATAAAAATACTTGGCTAAAAAGACTGACTGCTGATGGAAAGAAATTAACTGTAGGTCCCAAGGTAAATAATAAATCAACACAGTGAGAAAACAATTTGATCGAAACTGTTTTTATTCACTGTTAGAAATCTGAATGCAGCTGGGTAGTTTTCTGCGTTCATGATGATACTGAAGCATTGCTGGAAGGTTATGCCGAACCACGTCAGGCAGCCGCTCATATGCCAGAGTGGGCGGTATCGCTGCGGGAGACACTGCATATATCACACGCCCTGATACCCAATTCTCATGAATTCGAATTTGTTGTAACACTTAGTAATGAGGTACTACGGTTTCATGCTGTTTCATGGTAAGTTGCACACAAATGCACGCACACAAGTTGTAACTTGATTTAATTTTATTAATACGTTATTGGCCAACAGGGAGATTATGCAAGAATGGGTTGAAACGTTACGATCAAAACTACGAGAAATGAAAATTCTATCGCCTCGTGAAAATCTATACACAAAGTTACCTGAAGTGCGCGCTCCATTGTTGCCCACTCGCGATCCAACATCCCCCTTACCCGCACCTCCACCAGTACCAGCTGCTATAGTGCCCGGCGTGGAACGTATACCAGCCCATCAGCATCAACAGTCAAGTGAACAGACGTCCAGAGTGCTTGCCACTGCAGCACCTACACTCTCAGCTGCAGCAGCATCAGCAGTTCCAGCTTCAAGTCCGCTTCCAATTGTACCAATAGTACCGGCGCCAGTCATAGAAGCCGCCCCAATACCAACACCTCCACCGCCAACAGCTATGTCCAATACATTAACACAGCATTTACTTAATATGCTCTCGGATCCCATTAGCACCTACAGCGAGCAAATTAACGAAACGGCAACAACAGCAACCGGCGACGAATTGGAAGAGGAGGAGGCAACTGAATTGCCAACCGAAGTTTCAAATGAAATAAATTTATCCGATGATGAATTTTTATCACCCATTATGCGTAACAGCGTACGCCTTGATGTAGCTGCAGCAAGTGCTCAACGCATATCTGCCGGTAAATCTCAATTATAATTTATTTCTTTTATAATTAACACTAAAATATAAACTTTAACAATTATTTTACAGATCAAATTTTAAATTTTGAACAAATATTACAATGTGAACGTCTAATACCAAGGTAATTCAAATTTAACGATTTCATATCCCTTCATATAAGTCATTATATTGTTCTTCAATTAAAGTAAGCACCACGCATTGCTCTTGCTTGTCGCCTTCAAAAGTTTCTAAAAAGAGTTTATTAAGTAGTGCCAGATATCGCATGGCCAGGAGGGAGAGCTCCTGGAACCAATTTGTGTCTTGCATTTTTATAAAATTCTTGTAGCGTTTCCTTACATTATCTTGCAGTTTATTGTAGCTCTTACTAAGCTCCTGTGTAATAACTAACCGCATCTTGGAATTTATATGTTTACTCAAGAGGTGACCAAACTTTGAATCCAATTTATCGATTTGTTCTTTATCTTCTTCATCTTCACAGAACACGTTAAATAGGGTATGAAAAAATTTTGGCTGTTTTATATCCTTTGACTGCGTTTTAACAAGTTGCTCCAGTGCAGTAACTGCTGCAGAACCAATTATGTCCTTTAGATAATTTAGCTCTTTGTTATACTTGGCATCATTGACAGAAAGTATCTCAATGTTGGATTTATAATTATGAAGACGTTCCTCAAATTCACTTTTTCAGTTAAAAGTTTCTTAAGCTCCATGGTCATAAGTTCATTTTGCTCAGTCAACTGTTCCTTATATTCTTCCACCCCATAGACCTCTTCGCTGGTAAGATCAGTAGAAGGAACCTTCATCCGGGTTGGAAACAAAAGGAACATCCGGTGCTCTACAATGCCCTCCACATTGGTGATCAACTCATCTCTATTGCAGGTGTCGCAATAAGCAGCGCCGCCGAAGCAAATAAGATCATTCGCAATACCAACACGCTATTTGTAAGCTTTTATTTTTAATTATTATTAATAGTGATACACGAAGAAATATTTCCCAAGGGGTTTAATTTGCTTTTGTATTCAATTGCTATATTACGCCACTGTGCTTACACTCCGTCTATAAATATTACTTGTTTAAATTTGTCAACCAATTTCAATGAAAGTCAATTAACGACTTGCCTTTGTTATTTATTTGCAGATCGAAGTGCTTTTGCGTCGCATCCCCTTTGGTCGTGCCTATGCCATACGTCGAGATCGTGAAGGTCAATGTTTGGGACTTATTCGCGATGGTAATACATCAACCATTGTAGATGTGGTGCCAAATAGTTTGGCTGCACGACATGGCTTGCCTCCCAAGGTAAATAGATGAAGCAAACTTTATTTATTTATTTTTTTTAATTATTTCGTCTTAATTGTAGACACAATCATGTGACGGCACTGGTCTAACATTTTGGATATTAACAGAAATAAATGGACGGCCGCTCAATTTGTTTTTTAAAGATTTCGAGATACGCGATCGCCTTAATTCAGTGGGCAGGGATATATCAATATTGGTGCAGCCATCGGATTTGATAACCAAATTAAAAAAGCAACTTAAATCGTTGCGTGGCTACAAGGATTATCTAGTGCAGTAAATATCGACTACGCCTCATTATAAAAGGTGGTCGATTGAATTTATATAAGTTCATTTATCTATATATATATATATATAGATATTTATATATATATAGTGGTATATATAGCAATGTAGTAACTCAAAACTGTTATACTATATTATACGTGTATATTTTTGTATAACACTGGTCCAGATAACCATTCCATTTTTCATGTTTACTTAAACGATAGAAAAGCTATATAGTCATCTTTTATATGTAGAAAAAAAACTTATATTAAATACTTATATACAGAAAAACGTAAACGAAAACGAATTATTAATATATATATATATATATATATTAATAATCTTTTTGCGTTTTACGTTTTTCTGTATATAAGTATTTAATATAAGTTTTTTTTCTACATATAAAAGATGACTATATAGCTTTTCTATCGTTTAAGTAAACATGAAAAATGGAATGGTTATCTGGACCAGTGTTATACAAAAATATACACGTATAATATAGTATAACAGTTTTGAGTTACTACATTGCTATATATACCACTATATATATATAAATATCTATATATATATATATATAGATAAATGAACTTATATAAATTCAATCGACCACCTTTTATAATGAGGCGTAGTCGATATTTACTGCACTAGATAATCCTTGTAGCCACGCAACGATTTAAGTTGCTTTTTTAATTTGGTTATCAAATCCGATGGCTGCACCAATATTGATATATCCCTGCCCACTGAATTAAGGCGATCGCGTATCTCGAAATCTTTAAAAAACAAATTGAGCGGCCGTCCATTTATTTCTGTTAATATCCAAAATGTTAGACCAGTGCCGTCACATGATTGTGTCTACAATTAAGACGAAATAATTAAAAAAAATAAATAAATAAAGTTTGCTTCATCTATTTACCTTGGGAGGCAAGCCATGTCGTGCAGCCAAACTATTTGGCACCACATCTACAATGGTTGATGTATTACCATCGCGAATAAGTCCCAAACATTGACCTTCACGATCTCGACGTATGGCATAGGCACGACCAAAGGGGATGCGACGCAAAAGCACTTCGATCTGCAAATAAATAACAAAGGCAAGTCGTTAATTGACTTTCATTGAAATTGGTTGACAAATTTAAACAAGTAATATTTATAGACGGAGTGTAAGCACAGTGGCGTAATATAGCAATTGAATACAAAAGCAAATTAAACCCCTTGGGAAATATTTCTTCGTGTATCACTATTAATAATAATTAAAAATAAAAGCTTACAAATAGCGTGTTGGTATTGCGAATGATCTTATTTGCTTCGGCGGCGCTGCTTATTGCGACACCTGCAATAGAGATGAGTTGATCACCAATGTGGAGGGCATTGTAGAGCACCGGATGTTCCTTTTGTTTCCAACCCGCAATCCTAAAGTTGTTATAATAAATTAGTTTCTTTATATTAACTGACATTTGTAGTATAAATTTGTGTCATACCAGACGGCACCGAAGGCATCAACCCAAGCAATCGAACCGACACAATCCTTACGTCGCAAGTTAAGTCTGACTCCGCCTGGATGCATAATTTCTCGTCGCAATTGCATCACTTGCTGCTCACGCAAAGTTAGACGTTTATTGTTGCTTGAAGATTGGCCCGTGACCTGAGGCGGTGATTGCATGCGAAAGGTATTACCTGATGTATTGCGACCAGGCACAAATTCATTGTTATTAGCGCCACGTTGACCATTTGAATGATTTGGTGCTGCAACTGTCGCTCCACGTTGCAATGGCGCCTGAGCATCGGATGTAGATGAGCTGCGCCTGCGCTGCTCTGTACTTTCAGCAGAAGTGGCTGTTGCTAGATTATTGCTCGGCGTTGATGCACCATTGCTAGAACTGGATGTTTGGGCATCACCATGTTCAATATTATTGTTGGTATTTGAGCTGTTTGCCTTATTGACAACTTTCGTTTTCAACGGAGTATTGAGCAGCTTCAGGTAGTGAAAATCACGTCGACTAGGTCGCGTACTAATAACCAGCTCAGTCAAGCCACGAGTTAATTGAGGCATAACACGTCCGCCTCCTGGTTTCGGTGAGGCAATACCAAGCACACGACGTGGTAGAGCTGGACTACCATTACTTACAGCTGGCGGAGTATTTTCTAAGTTTAAAATTGCATTGCTTTGTATCTGTGATGCAGCCTGTGCTGTTGCACCAATATTAGATTGATTCTGACTAATCGTTGGACGCTCTTCTCGCCCTGCAGAATTATTGCTGGTAATGGGTATGCTTGATGAAAGGAAAACCTTTTCATAATGTACATTTCCACTGATCACATTTGCATCATTCGCCTGTTCATTATTGATTCGTATATTTGTAATACCCGAACTATTGGCGCTAAGTATAATCTTTTTACTAACTTTTGGGGTTTGAGGCTTGGTGGAAATTCCACTTGCCGAGGGGTAGCAAGTGCCGTAAACAGCAACAGTTGTTGCCGTTGTCCTAGACATTGCATCGCTATCGGGCAGCACCTGTACCATTGTTGTGTTACTGTTAGCAGCAGAAACATTTCGAGTTGGCGTATTGGAAGAATTTGGTTTTAACGGAATTGTATATGGATTGCTGTTATTACTGCTGGTGCTACTGCTGGGTTGGCTCAACACTTGTATACTATTCAAGTTGGACGGAATTATTTGAACATTACTTTTATAATCGTTTTGTTGTTTTTGATTCTGTTGCTGTGTTTTTGTCTTAGTCTTTAAATTGATTTCGGGAAAACGAAATATATCCGGTTTTACTTTATTTTTTGGTGGTAATTCCGGTGCTTTTATATCTCCATTAGTATTATCACTATTAGAGACTTGTATAATTGTGATGTTATTATCTGTACTTTCCTCGACGGCAGTTGAGTTATTAGCTGTTGCTTGAACCTTGGGTTGTGGTGACCTTCTCTGCGGTCGCTTTGATTTGTCTGCGGCGCCAGCAGACATAGAACGTGATGTTTGTGGTC
This sequence comes from Zygothrica quintamaculata, assembly GCA_037044455.1. Lineage (NCBI taxonomy): Eukaryota > Metazoa > Arthropoda > Insecta > Diptera > Drosophilidae > Zygothrica > Zygothrica quintamaculata. Next base: position 20,354 of record JBAMBS010001148.1, on the reverse strand, counting down.
TAGAGAAACAAAATAAAAAATATTAGGAACATAATATATCATATAAGTCTGGGTAAACATATCAAAATAGTAATACAATTAAGTAAAGTTATTAAATAATTATAAAAACGTCGATCGAAGATTCTATATCAATCTTACAGAATTGCTATGGCCGAAGATTTCGAATTAACTGATGAAAAACTAGATGAATTATTCTTAAAGGAGGTTGACAGCGTGACAAAAATCATCGAAAAACTACCAGATAAGAAAATAACTTTGGATATATGCAAGCGTTGGTTTAAAATATTTGATGAAGCAAATCCAGATGAGAAGTTTGCTCGCAATTGCATGTTGTTGCTGTTGCATAAGCAGCTCAATGATCAGAATTCTTTGAACTATCCTTTTACAGATATACGTAGCTATCAGAAGGATTTACGGACACTTCATCAAATGAGCATTAGCCGAGAAAAGGCAATGGCTAGTATGAACGAAGAATGCGAGAGTTTTTACAGCACGCCGGGTGGTTCTCCCCTTAGAGTTCCTTCTACTGATCTTACCAGCGAAGAGGTCTATGGGGTGGAAGAATATAAGGAACAGTTGACTGAGCAAAATGAACTTATGACCATGGAGCTTAAGAAACTTTTAACTGAAAAAGTGAATTTAGAGGAACGTCTTCATAATTATAAATCCAACATTGAGATACTTTCTGTCAATGATGCCAAGTATAACAAAGAGCTAAATTATCTAAAGGACATAATTGGTTCTGCAGCAGTTACTGCACTGGAGCAACTTGTTAAAACGCAGTCAAAGGATATAAAACAGCCAAAATTTTTTCATACCCTATTTAACGTGTTCTGTGAAGATGAAGAAGATAAAGAACAAATCGATAAATTGGATTCAAAGTTTGGTCACCTCTTGAGTAAACATATAAATTCCAAGATGCGGTTAGTTATTACACAGGAGCTTAGTAAGAGCTACAATAAACTGCAAGATAATGTAAGGAAACGCTACAAGAATTTTATAAAAATGCAAGACACAAATTGGTTCCAGGAGCTCTCCCTCCTGGCCATGCGATATCTGGCACTACTTAATAAACTCTTTTTAGAAACTTTTGAAGGCGACAAGCAAGAGCAATGCGTGGTGCTTACTTTAATTGAAGAACAATATAATGACTTATATGAAGGGATATGAAATCGTTAAATTTGAATTACCTTGGTATTAGACGTTCACATTGTAATATTTGTTCAAAATTTAAAATTTGATCTGTAAAATAATTGTTAAAGTTTATATTTTAGTGTTAATTATAAAAGAAATAAATTATAATTGAGATTTACCGGCAGATATGCGTTGAGCACTTGCTGCAGCTACATCAAGGCGTACGCTGTTACGCATAATGGGTGATAAAAATTCATCATCGGATAAATTTATTTCATTTGAAACTTCGGTTGGCAATTCAGTTGCCTCCTCCTCTTCCAATTCGTCGCCGGTTGCTGTTGTTGCCGTTTCGTTAATTTGCTCGCTGTAGGTGCTAATGGGATCCGAGAGCATATTAAGTAAATGCTGTGTTAATGTATTGGACATAGCTGTTGGCGGTGGAGGTGTTGGTATTGGGGCGGCTTCTATGACTGGCGCCGGTACTATTGGTACAATTGGAAGCGGACTTGAAGCTGGAACTGCTGATGCTGCTGCAGCTGAGAGTGTAGGTGCTGCAGTGGCAAGCACTCTGGACGTCTGTTCACTTGACTGTTGATGCTGATGGGCTGGTATACGTTCCACGCCGGGCACTATAGCAGCTGGTACTGGTGGAGGTGCGGGTAAGGGGGATGTTGGATCGCGAGTGGGCAACAATGGAGCGCGCACTTCAGGTAACTTTGTGTATAGATTTTCACGAGGCGATAGAATTTTCATTTCTCGTAGTTTTGATCGTAACGTTTCAACCCATTCTTGCATAATCTCCCTGTTGGCCAATAACGTATTAATAAAATTAAATCAAGTTACAACTTGTGTGCGTGCATTTGTGTGCAACTTACCATGAAACAGCATGAAACCGTAGTACCTCATTACTAAGTGTTACAACAAATTCGAATTCATGAGAATTGGGTATCAGGGCGTGTGATATATGCAGTGTCTCCCGCAGCGATACCGCCCACTCTGGCATATGAGCGGCTGCCTGACGTGGTTCGGCATAACCTTCCAGCAATGCTTCAGTATCATCATGAACGCAGAAAACTACCCAGCTGCATTCAGATTTCTAACAGTGAATAAAAACAGTTTCGATCAAATTGTTTTCTCACTGTGTTGATTTATTATTTACCTTGGGACCTACAGTTAATTTCTTTCCATCAGCAGTCAGTCTTTTTAGCCAAGTATTTTTATGTATTTCGCGAAACTGCGCCGAGCTGGCGCCTGAAGCGATTGCAGGTGCATTTGCAGGTGTTGTCGTAGACGTTGTTGTTGTGTTTGCAGTTGGGACTGCTGCAGTAGCCGCAGCCATGGCCCTTATCCGATACACCCTTAACCTGCCTTGCACTGCTGAACGTTGCTACAATACATTTGGGTTGAAAATCATTTAACATACTTCACATTTCACGCGATTTTTTGGCAAAATTTCATGCACAACTCTTTGACAACAAAAAAATTAACCAGAAATTGGCGACGACGCCATATTTGCTTTAAGCAATGTCTATCGCATGTTTATCGGTACTTATCGAGCTGCCACCACATGATACTGGGTAGTCCGCTATTTTTGGTTACTGTATTAAAATTAATTTAAAACGATTAATTTTAAAATTTAGTGCAATTTCGTTTGTTTAATCAGAAATATAAAAAAAACGTATTAACACATAGCTCAGCTATGTTTCGCCTTGGATCTGATGTCCACTGTTTTTACTGGGTATTATTCATTTATTGTAAAAAATTTAATTGAAATAAAATTGGACTGGTTTATACTATAATACTTCTTTTTATTTAGATTTTTAAAAATAGTTTTTACATTTTTTTTTGATTTGTTTTTTATACCTTTATATCACAAATAACGTAAAGATCTTTTTTAAGTTGTCTTAGATATATACAACTAATCAAAATCTTTATTCCTAACTCTACATTCAAAACATTTAAGGTTAACTATATTTGTGGTCTCTGTGCATTTGCGGTAAAACAAATCTACAATTATTTTTTTTTTCACTTATGATTAGACAAAAAATTGGTATTGCAGCGTTTTAGATTTAGCACTAATTATACTTTTGCGTATATAATCGTTACAATTAATGCATTTTATAAAAAGTTATTAAACATTAGTTCATATTAATTACTTTGTATTTTTTTTTTCATTTAAATTTAAATTACTTATATACAACTGCATATTAAAATTAAAATTGCGAGTCAAAAGGAGTTAAAGTCGCAAATGTTGTTTTATACACATAGAACGTACAACGAGTTAACAAGGAAAAAAATATACGAGTCAAAAATGAAAAAATCTTATAGCAAGCTTAGATAGTGGGCAGGAAGAGAATTAAATTAATTATATTATTAATTATAGTCATTAAATAGGTATTTGAATTAATAAACGTTTACATATGCCTTTTGTTTTTTTTCTAATACAATTGAGTCTTGTAATTCTTACATTTGCTTTTGCTGAAAATTATTAAATATATTATTACTTTAAGGTCCTATATAGAAATTGCACTTCACAATTGAGTCGTATGTAAAAAAGTCATTAGTTTATGTTTTGTACGTTTATACGAAGGTTTCACTAGCTTTAGATTGTTTCCGCTAGTAAAAGTGAAATTTTAGGCTCTACTCCATTTTAACACTTTTTTTTTTATGTATTATATTTTTTTTTTGTATTGGTTTAAGGTTTTATAATATTTTTAAGTAATGTTATTCGTTTGCATTTCGGTTGAGTTGGTCAATGTATCTTAACGTGTTATTTAATTGTATGTATGTATATGTGTGGGTGTGAATGTCTGTGTGTATGCGTATGAACCACTGAAACTTTTTCTTTAATTTTTTTTTGTTCTTTTTGACATTGTAGCCTATTTTGAAATGTGATATTTTGTTAGGACATGGGAGGTGAATATCATATATAAACGTTTACAGAGTTATTGCAAGGGATTTAAGCTTTTACATAACGCAGCTGAAACGCTTCTGTATGAGGTTCAGTTGTTCAGACTATTGCGGCTGGGCTTACGAGGCTATAAAATCGATTTGATGGCAAAGTGGTACAAATTCGTCGGCCATTGGGTTTAGTATAGATTTTTCCACATTACATTGGCTTTTAGGTAGCGCGGACAGGGCCGTGTTTTGTTCTTCCGTCCTAAGAAATTATATTTAAAAAATTTTAACTTATTTTTTACTTTTATACTGTATATATAAAAAAGCTCACTTGGCTTTTTCCCACTCATTTATTTGCTCTTCCAGCTCGTCTTCAATCATGGCCTCAAAGCATTCCTGCATAATTTCTTCTTCCTCAAGTCGTTGCAATTCCTGTTTAATTTTAATTTTATATAACAAATTTGTTTAAATCTTTACTGGCATTTTACGTACGTTCTTGTCGAACTCCTCCTCATTTTCCATCCACATATACTCTGAGAAATCTGGCTCATCGTCAAAGTCAGACAGTGATTCGTCATCGTCCACTACATAAACTATATGATCCGTCCAGTCCACAGATGGTACCTTTAACAACATGGTAGTGCTAAAGAAATGAAGATTAATTAATTAGTGAGAATTTAGATGTTAAAAAAGGGGGCAAGAAATTAAAATCTTTCATATTGAGTTATTAATGTATTTGGTATTTCATTTTTGAGAGTATTCGAAATGTTTAAGAGCTTTCTCAGTAAAGGCTTGTATATAGTTATTTTTAATATGTAGACATATGTTTTGCACCGGCGCAAAGTTAAAGTTCTTGTTTAAACCGGTTTGACACGATTAGCAATTTTTCGATTTGGATAAATAAAACAATAAACACAATAAGTTACTACATAGGTATATATATATATAAATATTAATATGTTTACAAATTAAATTTTCTCTTTTCTTTTTTGGGCAACTTTATTTTTATTTTGTTTATGGGACTGAAGTCTATTTTTTGCGCTGTGAGGCAGCCGTGAGGAGTCCGGCAAACAAAATTTAAAAACAAAATGACTAAGCTCAAAGTACATGAGCGAAAGAAAAAAAACTTAACAACTACACATATATAAACATATATATATTTATATATATTATATATATATATATATATATATATATATATATATATATATATATATATATATAATTATATGAAAAGACATTAAATGTTTATAAACAAATGGAATATATATGCTTACAGATGTGTAAAAATTTGATAAGCAGTATCAAAGAATTATTGTTAGGGCAGCAATTTGTTTCTGTGCACAATTTATTATATTTTTTATTTACGTCTGTTTATAGCTGTATGCGTTAATATTTTAGAAATCGTTATCACCTGGTTAAATTGAATATAATAAATAAAACTTAAACAAATTTGAGGATGACGTTGCCGACGTGAATTTATGCAAAACGCAATAACAAAACAAATGTATGCAGATCGCTTCGGACATGAACACTGTTGGTTCATGGGCGTAGACAATTGTTAAAGTCCCAAGCAAATGGCTTTCTGCATAAGAGTGAGTGAGTACGATTGCTAGAGACCCTGTAGTTGTGAACGTGCTTCTCCACATACAGAAACATACTTACACACGCGCAGATAAAACAGACACACATATACAAGCGTCGCTCTTGTTACAGTTGCCATATTGTGAAAATTAAAATATATTTTGTCTGTGAAGTCAACAGATGCATTATATGTATATATATGATTATTCGTTAATTTGTTGTTAAGCTTGTATATAACGATATATATATATATATATATGCATATATATGTATGCCTGAATGAACTTCCATCAACTCAATACAAGTGATAAAAACAACAGCACGGCATACTCAAGGTAACAAGTGTTTCGAAAAGTTTAAATATTCGACAAAAGAATGAATATTTGTATGCGCAATTGCGTTGCAAACAAAAAAAAACCTGGTTAACACTTGGCACGTAACACACAAATTCTGTTGGAACAGGGACGACTTGGTTGTCCAAATTGCCAGAGCTTACAAAATATGTCATCGGTGACGGCGTCGATATTTTGGCATTTATTGATTTCTCAAGAAACTTTGAGTTAGGAAGTACTGCTCGCGGAAATGTTAAGTGCCAGCAACAAAAATCAGGAAGTGTTTAGTTTAACACATGCTTCCGCCTTTCCTTGCCACAAACATTAAGTTAAATTATTGGAACGCTATTTACAACTGGTGCATTGTTACTTATTGCTTTATTTTTGTTCCCAATAGCTTGGATTGTACTCACTTTGAGAATTGCTTAAGGAGCTACCAAATTGAAGTCTATGTTCTGGTTTGTTGATCTTCCACTGAGAATTTTGTAATGCAAAAGTGTAAAGGGAGATACTGACAATTTATTATTGCATCCAGAGAGAAAACACGAAAATTTTTCTTAGCGAAACCAATTCAAATACTGCGTGCGGAACACGTCAATGAACGTCAAGCAAACGAATCGAAAATGATTTATAAAATGAAAACTGACAGACGATAAGTGTTGCACAGCTGTTTTGGTTTAGGTATCGATATATCATAGTTTTAGCGATACTTTAATAAGTCGATATGTCGATACAAAAATTGCTCATTATTGCGTAAGTAACTAAAATAACCACCGTTTTTAAAGTAAAAGTGTTAAAATTAAATAAAGGAATATTTAAAAATCTACCACAACAATTACATTGTAAAACCACATCGTACCATAAATATAAAATGTATTCTCGTAGTTGCGTTTATTCTGTGTAGATATTTTTGTATATGTATGACTAGTTATAATATGTAAATGTTCCATTTGTTCCCAAAATCAAAGTATACAAAACTATTTTATTTTTATTTTTTAATTTTATTTTATTTTTCTAAGGAATACGAGGTCAACAAATAACCTCTTTATATCCTTTGTCTCAATTAATTCAGCCTCTTTGGACGTGCCGACGAACCATTGTTATGGAGAAATTTAATCAATTAAAGGCATGCGCGAAAAAGTATGCAGTGGTAAATATAAGATAAGAAGGTAAGATATCATCTAAGAAATTTGTTAGTGTCTTAAGGTCTTGAGGTAACTTCCTCTAGTAATGCTGTATATCATGTTTAAAAATATAGTTAGCGAAGGTATAATACTTCGTATTAGTTTTTAATACAGTCAATGTACCTTTCATTTCCGGTAGCCTTCCGATTTTTTGTTAACTGCTATAATCGACTCAAGAAAAGACATTCTCGAAGCGAGACCCTAGTGTGTAAAGCTCTACTAAAGTTCATATAGCAAGAGTTAAGTACCGATGTCATAAGAAACATTATTAGTTCACGTTATACAACGCGTATGATATGTATTGCTCACTGTTTAACTTTGGCGATTGACAACGTATAACTAAATAAATATCGTTATCTATAAATGTAATCTTTGTTTTTATTTATTTATACCAATACAGAAGTCATCAAAGAACCGACCATACATAATAAACATAGAATAGGGAAAAATTTCTTACTTATTTTTAAAAAATCTAGTTACTAGCTTGATTGTTGAGCATATGAGCAATCAATACGAAGGTTAAGGTCCCACTTAAAGTTGCTACAATGTTGGCGGCACCTCCACCGGTGCTATTTCCCCTAGCGGCCAGGAGTATAGGACGTTCATTTTCTTGAGCATTCATCCACGCCTGACATTCTGTCTCATTCTTAATAAAACGGAAGATAGATTGCACAATGTTGGCAGGTGTAATCTCAGCACATTGTTCCAGATGATGTACAACACAGCCTTCAAAGCTTTGCAGATCCACGCAGTGTGTGGGTGTGAAAAGTAGCTCAGGTTGGCTCATAAGATCCATTACTTGACCATCCTTAGGAATATACTGATGAAAAGATTTGTTAAGACAGTAACTGATGCCCTCTTTGTTCACTTCAATGCATTCTGGTCCTTTAACGGAAACGAAAAGTGCCAATTTATCGCCGCCACGTGAACAGGCAAAACTTAATAGTGAATCCCCAATACGTTGTATTGTGGACTGTTGGTGTAGTTCCTCTGTAGTTAGACACGGTCTCACTTTATCATGGAAGGCACGTACACAATCTTTTGCTTCTGGTGCACGCTGACAGTATTTGTCGAACACAATATCTAGCTCTCCAATTGGTTTGGCTTCCTCCAGTTCAGCTTGTAAAGCTGTCAAATTGGCCAAGCTACTTAGGCAGGTACCCATCTTGGCTGCAGCATTCTCTATATTTTGGTACAATGTTGAATTCTCTACACCGGTAACCTTTTTGCATTTTTCCCGATATATACGTTTAATATCATCTGTATAGAAAACCAATTACTGAATTTTAACCTAATTATATTTCATTATATTACTTACTCATGCTAACGTTTGTATTACGAAACTCTGGCGGCAGAAACTGGGCAGAGACAGTGGCCAGTTGTTTGGCATTAACCTCTGGTAAACTGTTGCCCGATCGTACCTCCTGTATAACGGTAATAAGTATAGCCAACAGGCATATTGCGAGTAAAGAGTATTTTTTCATTTTTTTACTGACAAAAACTGAATTTAACTATATAAAAATATATATAAAATAACTAATTTCTTCTTTTTTTCACGAAGTGCGCGTATGAAGCAAACGTTACCGCAGGTACAACGAGAAGGTCTGTCGTTAAGACCCGATTACAAAGTGGCGAACAGCGGAATAAGTTAAATGCTGCCAAATAGCTGATAAAGACTTATCAGTAAATTTTCACATATACAATGATTCAATATATAGATATACTTCGTCATAGTTGGCACACATACAAATTTAACAAGACGCTTGTGAAAACCATTGAAGGGTCAAAGTTCGATTTGAAAGAACTCAGCTGATATAAGAACTGAATATATAAGGTAAATAAATAAGACAATTTAACTTAATTATTTTAAATTCTAAATTTTTGTTATATTAAACATTATAAGATTTTTATACGGAAGTTAGTTGAATGATATACTACCTAAAAACCTTTGCAGCTTTGAAGAACTTGTAATTTTTGTTCACTCGTAAGACTTGTGATTGATTAAGTATTTGAGATAAAAACAGAAATATATACAATTAGAAAAGTACGATAAAAAATGTATTTTTTCTTTATTTCGGCAGATATAGGAAAAATCTTATCTTATAACTGATTATTAAAAATTTTAAATATATATAACAAAAGGCAAAGTTTTACACGTGTATCCCGATTAAGCTGTTAATGTAAAGATTGTATCCAAACAAGATTTAATTACTAATAGAACTATGATAATTAATAATAAACAGTGTAATGATAGTGAGTGTCACGATATTTCTTTATATAATTACGATGTTCAGTAAAATGTATAAGATTCGTTAATAAAATAGTAATTTTTCCATTAATTCATTTATCAATATGGGGATTTACTTTTTGAATTTTTCTCGCGTTTATACAGAATCTAAGATTTACAGATATAGTTTTTTTTTCGGCTATTTTTTTGTTGTAGAACAAGTCGTTTTTAAACCAGTTAACAAATTTTTTCTGCCTATATAAAAGTCAGTCAATAGTAGAAACTAAATAGTTATATTGAAGATTTTAACACAATGAAGTTCTTTATATTGTTGTTTAGCTTTTTGATCTGCTGTATCCTTGTTTTGGCTGGGAGGGAATGTCCTAGCGTATGCGCAGCAAATTTTGATCCTGTCTGTGGACAAGCTAAGATCGGTGGTGAAACAGTTACTTGCTTCTTCTCTAATGATTGTAAAAGGGAAGTCAGCGCTTGTCAGAACAATATAAGTAAGTAAAATAATCCTTTGAAATATAATAAATACCATATTATTATCCACTACATGTATACTAATTCTATATATTTTATATATTTTACAGGATGGAATAAAGTACCCAATTGCTCAAATCCTTCACCACGTTGTAGCTCTCTGACATAAGTAATAAATTTATAAAAAAAAAAAAAAAAATTATAATGACATGTGTCTTAAGAAAAGGAAAATTATTGATAAAATTTTTTTGTTTATTAAATAAAACAGTATAAATAATTTTACTATTTACTTGAAATTTATTGTCTTTCTTACTTAACAAAGCAGTAAACTATATAAGTTTTTCAACAAAAAGAAAGTTTTTGCTATTATTTTTAACTGGATTAAAAAGGCTTTTATAGAACATTTTGTTATAAGTTTGTTTTAGTGCTTTAATTTAATAACTGCACAACAATGTAATACGATATGTACTGCAGACTTTAATCCTGTCTGTGGAGAATATAGAACACGACGTGGTTGAGTTATCCGTTCCTGTTTCTCTAATAGATGTAATATGAATTTAAGTGGTTGCAAGCGAAGAATTAATAAGTTTTATAGTATAAATTTAATACTGATTTATGATTAATATTATGTTTAAATTTTTAGGATGGCGACAAGTTTCTTTACAAAGTTGTTCACAAACATCACAATAATGTATGGCAATTTAATCATTAAATAAATTTACCATTTTAAAATGTTATTTAAATATGGTTTTACTTTTGTTTTGGTATACTTAAAACTAGTTAAAAGTTATTAAAATAATAAAAATTGTTTTCTATTCGTTTAAGTTATACTTTTATATTCAATGGACCACATTTTTGACTGTTAATGATTTAATTATAAATAACAGCTGTTGCATTTTGCTGCAATGTCAAACACGCGAAAGTTGAAATGAATACATTTAGTTTTCTTTTAACTTTCAGAGAAGATGAAACAATTCTTATTAATATTGTTACTTCTGTATAAACTTTTGATATCCTTTGATATAGCAATTGGAGCACGTGTGCTACGCATAACATTGGAAGCTGACAAAAAGAATTTCGTTGATCAACCAGTGAGAAGTTTTCTTTCTTCTGGCAAGCTACAGCTTGCACTTTTAAATAGAGAAAATATAGAGTATTATGGTAGAATTGGTGTCGGTAAGCCCCCACAAGTATTCAAGGTACTCTTCGACACAGGATCGTCTAATTCGTGGATACCCTCCGCCAATTGTCCAAAAACAAATTATGCATGTCAACGTCACGAGCGTTATGATGCTAAAAGGTCACAGAGCTATGTAAAAAATGATACTCCCTTTGAGCTGCATTATGGCAATGGTAATGTAAGTGGATATATGTCACAGGATACCTTTATCATAGGTGGCATAGAATTGCCTGGCCTGATCTTTGGAGAAGTAATCTCACATAATCAGGCGATCTTTAATGTTACTACCTTTGATGGCGTTATAGGTTTAGGGTTTAACGAGTTGGCCTGGACGGGCACAATACCTTTTTTCGAACTGCTCTGTAAAAGTAAACTAATCGAACATTGCTTATTTTCCGTTTATCTACGACATCAAAAAGGAGAGCCATATGGCGGTGAGATCATTTTCGGAGGCATCGATACATCCCTTTACACAGGACAGATGTATTATATACCACTTTCAAAGCTTAACTACTGGCAGTTTCAGATGTCCGGTGTATTTGTGGGAAACAAACGAATCACTTCTGTTGTGGATACTATTTTGGATACAGGCACTTCACTTATTTTGATACCCGAAAAAATATTCATACCATTACAAGAGGCATTGGGAGCCAGTTTAGGACCTATGGGTTATACAATCAGTTGCAATCTTAAGGAATTGCCCGATATTTTGCTACAAATAGGATTGGTCACATTTACTTTACCTCCATCAGACTATGTTCTTAAGATAAACACCACAAAAGGTAAAGTCTGTGTGACTGGATTTGTGCCCATATCCTGGGACTTGTGGGTGCTGGGAGATATATTCTTAGCGCGTTATTATAGTGTTTATGATATGGACGGAAAACGTTTAGGATTAGCTGAATCGGTTAAAAATGATTGTATATGCTTAAAAGAATAATTAATTTGAAAAGTGCTGAAAAGGTTTTACCTAATTTATACGCAGTTCCAATTATTTTGTTTATTGTTAGTTTTAATTATATATTATAAATATATTTAAAACATGTTAATATGTATATAAAAGTCTGTCTCACTTGGCGTATAATATATACATATATACATTATTAACCCATATGCTTAAATTTTTAATGATTTTTTGTTTGCTGTGACTGGTGACGCAGAGAGCTGCTTTTTAAACACTCCGTAAAATATTATTTGCATAAAGTTATTAGCACCAATTACATATATATATATATATATATATATAATATTTATATATATATATATATATATATATATATATATATATATATATATATATATATGTATATTGGTATATATTATATGTGGTTATATGTGTCTACGCTACCTTCAAAAGTTGTATATAAATCTCAGTGCTTAATAGCCGTGAATAGTCAATAGAAATTTGTTTGTCTGAATTCATATTTCCATAATTTGAGATGAAATTTATTTTACTCCTTTGTCTACTGGTGTTTCTGGCCTTGGGGCATATTAAGGCTAACTGTTCGGGGGATTGTCCCGAAACAGAGCAGGTTTTGTGGGCCTTAGGAGGCGGCTGTACTGTATTCCGTAATAAATGCTTCTTTGACAAGGAAAATTGTCTACGCAAACCACGTAAGTATCAGAGTTAACTCCTATTATATAATATATACTTATATTAATTCTTCGTACAGCCCTGACTGTTGCCACAAAGGAGGAATGCCAAAAGCATTGCCCAACCGATTGTCCAACACTTCATCAACCAGTGACCGGTACCTACAGGGGGTTTGGAAAGAAGTTTGATAATCCATGTGAAAAGCTGTTACATAGTTGCAGAACTGGTGAAAGTAAGTGAAAAGAAATATAAATAATTAAATTGTAATTAAATTAAAATATATTTTTATAGCATTCTTGGATTAAGGAGCAAAACTTAAATTACATAATATTTATAACAAAATATTATAAGTAAAAATATGGCAAATTTATAATTCTTTAATAATTTGAATAAATTTATGTTAAAATAATGGGACAAATTTAGGCATAATTAAAGAATTATGTAAAATATTTATTTATTTTTAGCAATTTATTCGCATTTACTAAATTTAATTTAATGTAAAACAGCTGCTTAAATAAGCTGTTAATTATATTCAGAGTTTAAATATTTTGCTTAAGAAATTTTTCTTAACACAATTTAAATCATTTTTATGTTTGAACAGCTCGTTTTTTGCCAACAATAATTGTTTAAAATTATTAAAATTAAATTATTTAAAAACCAACGACATTCTTACTTGAACCAGAATTAACATTTGTTTAAATGGCTTATTAATTTTGGGAAAAGTAAATTAAACTCAGCTTGAAATCCTTGACAAATATTAGTAAAAACAACTAATGAAGCTTAGTTTGAAAGATAAAACCTACATTTATGGAAAATCAAAAAAAAAAATTTAATTTCTATAAATAAATTCCTAGTATTGTTAAATATTGTAAAATTTACGTCAAACTAATAAAACCAGTTTAAATAACCAATTTAACACATTTGCCAAGCCCTTTGTACAAATTATAATTATTTGTTTATTAGAATGAGGTAACTCTAATAATATGATTCCCACAAATTACGAGCGTTGAAGTTACTATGAAACCTGTTTCGACACTGTAGATATTATCCAAATACCTATTTGATATTGGGTATAGCACGTAAATAGTATTACGTATATATAAATAAACATATATATATATAAAGCTGGATAGAATCTGCTCATATATACTCGTATGCACATTTACACTGCGCAATTCATATAAAAATTGAGTGTCAGCTATACACTTATTAAGTTTTGAAGCAATCGTCGAACGAGTTAGTCACAAAAAAAAGAAAACTAAAAAATAATTTAAAATGAATAAATTAGTTTTTGCATTTAGTTTGTCTGTTCTCTTGATTGTTTTGGAGGGTGCACAGGCTCAAGTTGCCTGCAACACATTTGCCCCATGCTCCACGGTGCCGGATCCAGTTTGGGCCAAAGATGGTGATCGTTGTTATGTTATTATCAACGGTTGTCAATTGGTAACTGAAAACTGTAATCGTATAAGGCAAGGCAGACCTGAATTGGTCATATCCGATAAGGCTACCTGTAAGCAGAGTTGCGAACAGTTCTGTGCTGCTGTCGTGCAACCAGTTTGCGGTGTCTTTGGAGAGCAGACAAAAACATTCAATAATGAGTGTGAGCTGCTTAATTATTCTTGCAGTAAAGAGAAACGTAAGTAAACTTTTTTATTATTTATTTTATTTTATTTTTAATAATTTACATACTATTTTTATTGCAGCACTCTCATTCTTCAGGAAAAGTGAATGTTAAGTTCCGACTTTATACTGAACTAGATAATCATACAGATAAGATTGAAGTTCTAATTCGATTGCATCAATATAAATAACTAACTATAGAGAATTTCTCATTGAAGCCAAACAATTCGTTTATCTTTGCTGTGAATCGACAGCAGAAAAATATGCACCAAATTTTCATACTGAAGACTCAATAAGCCTCCAAAGAAAATCCCGATCACCGAAAATAAATATAAAGAAACTAAAATATTAATAAATACTTAAGTTAAGCAACTTAAAAATAAAAAAAAAATAATTTTTTTTATATATTTACAATTAAACTTAATAAATAAAATACTGCATCTACACCCAAAAGCGCATTGATATACTATTTATCATTATTTATAGTAAAGTGGATACATTATTATAGTCTACAGTTTCGTTTGGTATATGGCCAATCACATTTTAATATTTTTATAAGGTAGCTAATATAAAAAATATATAGAATACATTAACTTCAATTTAATTGGTTGTTTATTTATTTAACATTGTAGTCGACAACAATTGATTCCTTTAAACAATGTTATAATATAAATACAAAATAGTATATGCCAAAGGAAATGAAAGATCAGGCTAGATCGAATAAACAAACAAATGCTTATCGTACTTTAATGGTATTTAACTCTTCGTTTACCACTTTAAAGAACTATACTATAATCGTAACATATTAAATAATTAAATATGATCTCTTTATGCTAATGGATTTTCTTTAGATTTAATTTAATGTCTTATATACTTTAGTATAACCTCAATAAGGTAAATTCTTTAGCATATTATGATAATACATATATTTTTTCACCATAACCTAATATATATACGCTAACTGTTCAGCCAATTCTTCTAAATAACGTGCAACCAATTTTAAATGTCATTGAACTGGCTTAACCCACTTTACCCTTAAAATAATTTGTTTACATATTATAATCTCAGATCGTATTACACTTATGAAACATTACAAGTGTAAAGTTCAAAATACTCTCTGATGATTTACTAAAATTGGAACAATTCTAATAAGACTAAAGCAATATTCCAAGTATTCCAGTTAAACTTCTTATCAAATGGATCACTAAAACTTTTGTAACATTTTTTAATAAATCAAAATATATTGTAATTAGATTTAATTCTTTTTTAGGAAAAAAAACGATGATTTTATATGCTGAAAGGAGGTATAAATGGATGGATTTTAGACAGGAGAAGCATCAGTTGTTTCTCACTCAGCAAAGAAAACAAGTATTAACTCAAATATAGAGAAATGCGTACCACAACGATTATCCTGTTGGCTTGTCTTATATATGGAGTAGTAGCTTATCATAAGCCTCCTGGTCCTGCTCCAGCTGCTCCATCTGCTCCAGCACCACCAAAGGCACCAGCCCCAGCTGCTCCGGCTCCAGCTGCTCCAGCACCACCAAAAGCACCTGCCCCAGCTGCTCCAGCTGCTCCTACACCAGCACCCAGTAAGCCGGCACCAGCGACATCATATTTGCCACCAAAACCTCCAGCTCCTGCACCAGCTGCCCCTGCAAGTCCTGCACCACAAGCACCTGCAGCTCCCGCACCAACGGCACCAGCTTCAAAGCCAGCCCCGAAACCAGCTCCAAAGCCCGTTCCAAAGCCTGCTCCAAAGCCAGTTACAAAGCCCGCTCCAAAACCCGCTCCCAAGCCCGTTCCCAAGCCCGCTCCCAAGCCAGCTCCAAAGCCAACTCCAAAGCCAGCTCCAAAGCCAGCACCAAAGCCAGCTCCAAAACCAGCACCAAAACCAGCTCCAAAGCCAGCACCAAAGCCAGCTCCAAAGCCTGCTCCAAAACCTGTTCCTGCACCAACTCCCGGCTATGGTTCCAGAACTGTTGGCAGCGCTCCCTATTAGATATTTGAACTTGACTCCTCCATGACAAAAATGCAAGCCGAACCACTGACAAATTTTAATAAGATACTTAAAAATCTTTTCATTTAAACCTAAAACCCTTTCAGCTAAATAAAAAATAAAATATTTAAAAAAAAAGTTCATTTTGGTTTTTCTTTATATTTTAAGCATTGAAAGAGGAATCCAGTGTCAATCCTAATCAATGAATGTTTCTTGCCTTTAGTAACATCTTTAAGCTTTGGTGATTTAATATATTTAATATAATTCTAAGAAACTTTTTCAATGAGTATTCTCTTTTGTCTATTTTTTTAGTACTATTTATTTATATTACAACTATTTCTTAGAATCTCCTATACATCCGAATATTTGATGATCCTTCTTCAAGAATCTCTTATGATCTTTCATAAGGAAAGTATAATAGTATAATATGAATAGTATATCTAGATCATGTCATATTAAAGCACCGGGAAAACATGGTATTTTGTTTTTTCCATAGATTTGTTTGGTTATAACTCTGGTGAATATGGTCAGATTACAAAAGAATATATTTTTTTAGAGTCCCAAAATTAAGTCCTGTCTACTGCAATTGGTTTTGTTCAAATCTGAATCATTGAATATTTTTTTTAATTTTGGCAGTGTTACCCCTGGAAAATTGCAAAAAATTAAAAAACAAATTATTTTTGTTTCTTTGTTAATTTTTGATGCCAAACGTAAGTACTGATCATTATTGAAAAAAATGATAATTTTTCTAATTAAATTATTCCTAATTCTGCCAATTTCTTCTTGAAGAATCTCTTATGATCTTTCATAAGGAGCTGGAAGCTTCAATAAAATTGAATGGAGCGTAAAGTTAGACGTATATTCAATTGATATTTTATAAAGTAATTATTAAGTGTTTATCTGTAAATTAGTTTCATTTAATATAATTAATTAATTAACTTATAATCTGATTAGATTTAATCAAAAGTCTCATATGCACTTTAGCATCAAATAAGTATAAATGGTCCAACTTTTAAAAGAAAAAGTATCAGTTGTAATCCAAGCAACAATAAAGACAGCTCCGATATGGTTTCTGGATCTTTTATCCTGCTGACTTGTATTATATATGGAGTAGTAGCGTATCATAGGCCTGCGCAAACCTATTTGCCACCAGTTACGGGTCCAGCTAAGACACCTGTCCCAGCTGCTCCTGCACCACCAAAGACACCTGCTCCAGCGAGTCCTGCACCAGTACCAGCAAATTCCTATTTGCCACCGAAAGCTGATGTTCCTGCACCGGTCCCGAACCACCCAGCTGTTCCTGCAGCATCTGTAAAGCCAGCTCCAAAGCCTGCTCCCAAGCCAGCTGCAAAGCCTGCTGCAAGGTCTGCTCCAAAGCCAGCTCCAAAGCCAGTTGCAAAGCCAGCTCCAAAGCCAGCTTCAAAGCCAGCTCCAAAGCCAGCTCCAAAAACAGCCCCGAAGCCAGCACCAAAGCCAGCCTCTAAGCCAGCACCAAAGCCAGCTCCTGCACCCGTTGTTAAGAGACCAAGTCCACAAATTGCCAAACCATCTCGACCCAGCTATGGTTCCCGCACCGTTGGTGAACACGCTCCATACTAAACACTCACACCTGGAACATGACGTCACAATGAGATAGAAACCAATCCAACCATATGAACTACAGTTGTGAATTATAGCACTTATCCAAAAATATTTTAAGGGAAAATACACAAAATAAATGTTGTTAAAATCATATTCCAACCTTTTTTATTCAAACTTAGTATTTTAATAAATATTACTGATCGTAAAAACAAAAGTTATTATATAACAATAATTTATTAAAACTTATCTTTATAATAATTTAAATATTATTTTATTTAATACTATAAATATGAATAATAGCTATGAATACTAAAAGTTTTATTTTTCGATTATGGTCTAAAAATTTCTAAGACGACAGCTCTACTCAATAAGTGACCCTGATCTAAAGATGAAACATCGAAAAATGATAGAAACTGTAATAGAAAATCATTGTGCTTGCTAAAGAAATATAGCAAAGACATAAACCATCGCTTCTGCATAAGACACTTTGGTTGATGTTTTCGATAGCCGCCAGACTCGTCGCCAAACTGCCGGCAGCTTTGCTTAGTATAGTAAAAATTTTTGCTTTTTAATCTTAAATTAATGTTAATAAAAGATTGATAAGAAAACTATTTTTAAATTTTTATAACGCTTGTACATTTATAAAGATTCTTAAGAATATCCTACGACATTTTAATAAATACATTTTAATAATATTTTATAAATTTGTGCCTATATCTCTATTGCTGTACTTAGGGCAATGTTCTTATAACCTGTAAGGTTCATAGGGTAAGCACCTGCAATAGCTGCATAAGCTTGTTAATTACTTATACTTTCATTATTATGAACTTCTGAAAATTTTTAATTATTTAATTAGCTAATGAGCTGATTAAATTTAATTGTAATCAGAACAATAATTTAAAACTTTTTACTAAAATTCTAAATTCAAATAAGTATAAATGGGACGACTTTAGACAGGCAGAGTATCAGTTGTCATCTAAGCTAATTCCGAAATGTCTTCCAACGCGATTATCCTGCTGACTTGTCTTATATGTGGAGCAGTTGCGTCCCATTTGCCCGGGCAAACCTATTTGCCTCCCGCAACCGGCCCTGTGAATCCACCAGCAAGTGCTTATTTGCCACCGAGAGCTGCAGTACCAGCTCCTGTACCAGTTCCAGCACCGGCTCCTGTACTAGCTCCTGTACCAGCTGTAGCACCAACGCCACCATTAGCTCCTGCAGGAGTTCCCAGACACCCCGTTGCTCCAAGACGTCAATCAGTACCAGCTGCATCTGCTGTTAGACGACCAGTAAATACCTATTTGCCACCGAAAACTGGAGGAACTGTCCATGCTGCAGCTCCAGCAGTAGTACCAAGACGCTCACCACATCCAACACCAGCTCGCCGACGTGTAGTAGTTCCTGTTCATTCTGCACCAACCCCAGTTGCTCAGCAACCAGCTGTACCAGTTGCCCGTCCAATCCCTGCCGGTCATCACCATGTTGTACACCAGCCTGCTGCTCCAGTCTCCCCCGGCTATGGTTCCCGCACTGTTCCCGTCCATCCTCCCTACTAAAAATGCTCTACTGTGACAAACGAAAAGTGAACCACTCATACAAAAAACAATTAAATAAACCATTATTATATATTTAACTCTTGAAAATAATAAAAATTGCAAATATTTAAATCAATATCCAAAATGTTTTTTATGGTATATTTTATTTTATTTCTATTTATTATTAAACATTTATTTGTCTTAGACTATGGGTTATAGATGATACGATTTGTAATTGGTTATAAGGTTTTTATTTTATAATATCACGGCAGAATGTTACACCAAGTATACCAAGTATAGCTTCTCAAACTTTCTGACTTTATAACTTTATCAATTCCATGTACTCTTGGAAAAGCTATCGTATACACAAGATTCAACATAATCCTTTTTTCTTGACATACTGTCATCGATCATTATATTCGCTTATCCTATACACAATGCCCCAAATAATATATATATATATATATATAATATATACTTCTAAAGATAAGTTAATAATACGTTAACCTAATCCGTAACTAGGTGAACAAACTGTGGCTGTTGAAGCTTATAAGTTCGCAACATATGTTAAGAAATCGATTAATCGATTGTTGTCAACGATTTATTTTCGCTATAAAACCTCTTGATATAACATATAATATATGCTTTCTGGAGTAACTTTTGGATTTTATTATTAACTTGAATATAGTTTCAAATTTTCGCACATTAATAAAATTATTCATCGAATAACTAATTATTTATATAATTAGTATAAGGCCTAATTAAACTACAGATAAGATCGCACTGTTAAGTTATTAAAAATAAATTAATTAATTATTAATTAAAGTAGAAACTTTATATAAAAGCTTCCACTTTGCTCATAAATCTCATCAGTATATTCCTTTACATTCAGTTTGACTTGATTACTTTGGAAAATGGCTGTAAAATTTATTGTCCTGTTAAGTTGCCTGGCATATGGAGCTGTGGTGACTGCTTCAACATCAAACTATATACCTGCAGG
>JBAMBS010001147.1:0-22310 GCA_037044455.1 Zygothrica quintamaculata | reverse complement strand
TGGCCCTTGGTGTACTTGTCTGTCTGCTCGATTTCCAAAGTGAATGTTCATCCAAAACATTCACTTTTGATTCACTAAATCTTTTTCATATATATTTGACAGCATTGTGTTGGCACTGATGATGCGCCCTGATGATAATGTCCAGCATTAAAAAAAATTACCAAAAATAATTTTCCTTTCCAAAAAACATCATCTTGCTGCTGCCCACGATATAAACACTGTACTTTTTTTCTGTTTTTTCCCTTTTTAATTTACTTTTCGCATTAGTTTTTCATTTTACACTCCATTAATGAAGTCATAATCATAAGATCTGAAATGAAAGTAAATCTTTTGTCTATATTTAATAACTAACCATATTAATAAATGATGAAAACATTTAACATAGTATAAGTTATAAATTATTAAATTTATTAAATAAAAAATATTTCCGTTTCTACTTAACCCTCAGTTGGATACAATATTTAATCAAATCATCCACAAAATTTGCAAATTCATCTACCAAAACTTTTATACAAGATTTCTGCTGAGTCAGAAACGAGAAAGTGTTACAAATAATGATGACAATATATAATCTTAAATCTACCTAGATCTTTGTACATATGTTTTTATGTACTTCAACTACCAACCGTGAGAACTGAAAGTGAATATATATGCATATATATATATATATGTTAGTTGCGTTGGAATCTTCATATGAAATTGAACGCAGTTTTTTTTCTGTTGTATTTTTTTTTGCGCTTATCAGTAAGAAGAGTAGAAAAGGCAGCCGTGGGCATTAATTATTATGCAGAAGATGTTGGGGATCGTGCAACAAATTGAAGCACCATGGAATCAACCAAAAGCTATGCAGACAGATACATTGACAGTAATATAGCCATATAAATCGTGAGAGCCCGAGTAACCCAAATATCGTGCGGAGATTTTTCGTTTTTGTTTTTTTTTTTTGTCGAAATGATGTGGCAATTGAAAGCAATGCTATGTGGCATGCAGCAAAAAACATATAAACATATTCAGTTGTATATATACATATAATATATTTTAAACATTTTTAATTTATTTTTTTTTCGAAAACAATTTCAGCTGCATGTTGGCATGCTGAGCAATGCAATAATCAAATATACAATATAGAAAACTATATGTTAAAATGGATTACGAGTAATCCACAAAAAAAAAGAAAAAAGAAGAAGAAAACGATACAACCCAAATGAAATACAAATCGAAAAATATAAATTTGTATCCGTTCATCAGGTAATCATTTGTAGGCAGGCAAATTGGAGTGGTGCTTGCATCATTCGCACTTAAATTGATGATGATGACGATGTGCCAATTGGCAGACATATATAGAGTCGAAGTTGTTGAGATGCAACTCAGGCAAATCTATGAGAAACACTTTGGGTAATTGTTTGTTATTACCATATGGCTTAGCTGACTATGGAGAACGCCGTACTCCATAGTCAGCTAAGCCATATGGTAATAACAAACAATTACCCAAAGTGTTTCTCATAGATTTGCCTGAGTTGCATCTCAACAACTTCGACTCTATATATGTCTGCCAATTGGCACATCGTCATCATCATCAATTTAAGTGCGAATGATGCAAGCACCACTCCAATTTGCCTGCCTACAAATGATTACCTGATGAACGGATACAAATTTATATTTTTCGATTTGTATTTCATTTGGGTTGTATCGTTTTCTTCTTCTTTTTTCTTTTTTTTTGTGGATTACTCGTAATCCATTTTAACATATAGTTTTCTATATTGTATATTTGATTATTGCATTGCTCAGCATGCCAACATGCAGCTGAAATTGTTTTCGAAAAAAAAATAAATTAAAAATGTTTAAAATATATTATATGTATATATACAACTGAATATGTTTATATGTTTTTTGCTGCATGCCACATAGCATTGCTTTCAATTGCCACATCATTTCGACAAAAAAAAAAAACAAAAACGAAAAATCTCCGCACGATATTTGGGTTACTCGGGCTCTCACGATTTATATGGCTATATTACTGTCAATGTATCTGTCTGCATAGCTTTTGGTTGATTCCATGGTGCTTCAATTTGTTGCACGATCCCCAACATCTTCTGCATAATAATTAATGCCCACGGCTGCCTTTTCTACTCTTCTTACTGATAAGCGCAAAAAAAAATACAACAGAAAAAAAACTGCGTTCAATTTCATATGAAGATTCCAACGCAACTAACATATATATATATATATGCATATATATTCACTTTCAGTTCTCACGGTTGGTAGTTGAAGTACATAAAAACATATGTACAAAGATCTAGGTAGATTTAAGATTATATATTGTCATCATTATTTGTAACACTTTCTCGTTTCTGACTCAGCAGAAATCTTGTATAAAAGTTTTGGTAGATGAATTTGCAAATTTTGTGGATGATTTGATTAAATATTGTATCCAACTGAGGGTTAAGTAGAAACGGAAATATTTTTTATTTAATAAATTTAATAATTTATAACTTATACTATGTTAAATGTTTTCATCATTTATTAATATGGTTAGTTATTAAATATAGACAAAAGATTTACTTTCATTTCAGATCTTATGATTATGACTTCATTAATGGAGTGTAAAATGAAAAACTAATGCGAAAAGTAAATTAAAAAGGGAAAAAACAGAAAAAAAGTACAGTGTTTATATCGTGGGCAGCAGCAAGATGATGTTTTTTGGAAAGGAAAATTATTTTTGGTAATTTTTTTTAATGCTGGACATTATCATCAGGGCGCATCATCAGTGCCAACACAATGCTGTCAAATATATATGAAAAAGATTTAGTGAATCAAAAGTGAATGTTTTGGATGAACATTCACTTTGGAAATCGAGCAGACAGACAAGTACACCAAGGGCCATCAATGTCAGCATTACAAACAATTGGCTTCAATACTCTTCAGTTAAAAGACAAAATAAAGCAACAACGTCACATGGTTTGTTGCCAAGAAGAAATAAGTAGTTTATGGTTAGACAAGAGGACAAGAGACAAGGAATTACAGTTGTAATTGTAGCAAAGCACATGACCAAAACTGAACACAACCAGACCAAAAAAAAAATATCTAAAGTAAGCAAAAAAAAAAAGCTGCTCACAATGTTACCACAATTCACGGCTGTTATTGCGGCTGCTGTTGATGCTGTCTTCAGTTGAACCTTGTAAGGCTTTTTATATAACAAGAGCAACAGCCTGTGTTTGTTGCTGCCACATACCATTACAAGTACTTATATACAAAATTGTGACATTTTAGACACGCTTTCCAATTTAAAAGGAAATTTGCCCTTCAGTTGAAAGTTAGAGCTACAATCTTAATATGAGTTATATAGGAAAGTTGCATGCAAATTATAGTGTTGCAGCCTTGACACAAATACGTTGAAAGAGCCAAGAAACTGTCAGTTATCTGTGCTGCAGAGATTTTCTTTTGGCAATAACCTGCTACTTCTACCAGACATTTCACTTATTTTTGTTGTTCAGTTGCAATTATATGTTCATTTCATAAATGCGAATGCGAATACGAAGTGGAACTGGATTTGTAGCAAGTCACGCGGCAGATGCAGCCCAGTTTCAGTTGCAGCAGGAAATCAACTTCACATTGCAGTTTTTGGTTATTAAAAGCTTGTCTTCTACTTTTAAGGAGAAAGTAAAGTGAACAGACGTAGCAGACATAGACGCAGTTGTTGACGCATTTAATGGCTATTTGGATTGGCCAGGCCAACTGGCAACTGGTTCAGCATGAAACCAAAACAACAACAACAACTCCCAGACATTTAGCCAATTGTGTAACTTAAATTGAACTTCGCTAGCAATGTTAATGACCTCGTTAACGCCCACTGTTGTTGTTATTTTTTATTTTCTTATAGTCACGTTGTTGTTATTACTATTTTTCAGAATCTATACTAAGGTACAGACTTCAAGCTCTGTTCTTAATTCAGACTTTATTTTCTGAAAAATCAACAAATCCAAACTAACAATTAACAACAATGCGATAAATCATATATTCTTGTATATTTTTTTGTGTAAACCAAATTTAATGCTAGTTAGGTGTGAACTGCCATTTAAGCCAAAGAACCGAAAGTCAACAGACTACAAAATATATACATATATATATATATATATATATATGTATATATATATATATGTTTTGCCAGACATTGACAAGCTCTTGACTCACTGACGGAGCTGGCCATGCCCTCTGGTCACAACTCATTGGACAGCATTGATTTAAGTCTAAGCCGTTAAGTCAATTACCTTGAAGTTTGGCGTTCATCTTAACAATTTTAATTATTATTATTATTATTATTTATATTATATATATTCAATATTCTATTAAATCAATATACAACATATTGTATGCTATGCTTAACGTCTTATCTCTTTTAAACTTATACAAAAGCTATACCATAATTGGTTTTTAAATGAAATTGTAATCATGCTGAGCTCCATATAAGTAGGTGTGAATGATGAAACGAGTGGCAAACAGCGGCTATTTCTAATAATAAGCCAAGAGCATGACCTATACGCTCATTCGTTAAGCTGATTCAGCTTTTTCTAGGCGCAATCTGATGATGATTCGTTTTGGGTTGGCTGGTAACAAGATCATTAGTTGGTTGTTGTTGTTGTTGGCGCGTGTTCAGTTTGTCTTTGCCGAGAAAGTTGTAGGAAGTCATAAACTAACTGCTACATACATAGCATGTAAAATGGTTAAAAAGTAATTAAGCTGTTTTTGGCCTTACGTAGTTATTTATTAAGCCAAAAACTATGACAATTACGTCTACTACACTTGGGCATTGAATCGCTGGAATTGAATGCCGCAGAGTAACGAAAGAATAGAACAAATACAACCTGAATATAAATGTGGTAATCAAAACACAAACATAGCCTGAGTGGTTGGTTCATTTTTTTCTCTTTCTTTTTTTTATAAACCGTCAACCGTAGAGAACTGAAATACGAAAAAAAATTTCTCTAGCAACAACTCAGAACTTTCGAGCCAAGTGCCACGCCAAGAGAAGAGAAATGCCAAACAGAAAGTTGTCATAAATATTACATAAAATGTATGAGTTGATGTTAGAACCTATTGCTGGCCTAGGAACTAGGCGCAGTTTAGAGACTTGCCACACACAGGTCTGTTAACTGCGTCTTCTTAATTATCTTGAACACTTGGTATAAGGCAATGGTATACCATAAATAAACATGCAACTCGTTAGTGTGGCACAGAAAAAAAACAAACTACAAGAGATACTCCTAATAATACAAGTAGTCAGTGGTGTATGACAGTTGTTGACATACCTTAGAATCATTTTGTTGACGTTGCACGTTGCCACTAGTTGATTGAACGTTTTTAATGACTTCTTCAAATACAGTTCTTAATCCTATTTTGGTCAGCAGAACGTTGCGTCAGCCCACGCTCTCGAATTGGCCTTAATTAATTTTCAGTCTGTTGTTTTGACTGTAGGCTGTTGGCCAAAATGCAGCACAGCAGCTGCAGTTAAGTTCCAACACTTAATATCAAGCCTGATGTCTATGTTTTATTTTTTGTTTTTTTCTTTTCTTCTTTCTTTCTTTCTTGCTTTCTTTCGTTAAACACTTTTGCTTAAATTTTTACTTTTAAGAACACGAATTACAGTCGCGAATCGGTTTGGTATCAAGTTTCAGGCTTTGTCACTTTTATATTAAAATTATACACTGCACTTGCTGGACGTTGAATTTCCTGTTAAACACATCCAAAGCAGTAACCAAGTACCGTTAATTAACCGCTTGCAGTACCGCCACGGCGTGTGTCCAACAAATAACTGAACCCAACGATCCAATGCTGCCACACAAAACCAAATGATTCGCTGACTTCAATGCTGCTGCGTCTGCGGCTGCGACTGCGCCTGCGACTTTAACGCTAACAGTGACAGTGGCAGCAGCGACACCAACAGCAACAGCGATAGCAGCCCACAACAACCGTCTCAATGTTGACTCACTCATTGGGTTATCAGCTAAACTGCTGCCTAAAGACACCGGCAAAAACAGATGACCAAAGACAACGACATCGGCTAAGCAACGAAATTCTCCGAAGCAACTTTGAGCTCGAGTTTGAGTGAAGTTACAAACCAGAGGTATCTGAGTGCGTGCTTGAGTTGTGGTGAATACATTATGTGGTGGCTTATGGTATGGTAGATAACGTGCATATGTATGGTTCGTTGCTTAAGTCTTTTGTATTGCCAAGAGAAATACGTGCTGCGATGGGCTGAATAGATTGTTGACTAGGGATTAATATTAATGTACAGATCTATAGTATATATCTTATATATTCAGGAACTGTTTTGCACTTGATTTGCAAATAAGATAAAACTTTTATATGCTGATTTATAAACAAAACAAAGTTTGGTTATGGAATACATAAAAAACCATAACTGCAATTTGTTAATAGATCTACAAAGATAAACTGAAGGATAAAGCTGAAACTATTTTAAGTATACTTAATATCATATTTAATCTATTAAAATTGAAATGTAACGTATTAATTGCTTAATTTTTGAACCAATAAAATTTTAAATGAAACCAAGCAAATTATTTCAATTTGTCAAACCGCTCACAAATCCGTTTTACAATCTTAACCAGACTCACACACACACACATATAAATATATATGTATTTATATAGTCTTGCAAGTAGCCAAAAATATAGCAAAACGTCAGAAAACTGAACCGTAAAATTAATTTAATTTAAACAAGATTTGATTTTATTTTTGCCTTGTTTTCCATATCGATTTTTATGGCCTTTCGGCTTTGGTTTTGGCTTTGGCTTTGTTGCCTTTACAATTGCTTTGCATGAACGCATGAAAGAGTTGTGCAACAACTGCGTGCAACAAAAAGAACAACAAGAATTTAATATACAGTGCCACAAAATACACATAACCCACACACACACACACACGCACACACACTTGTTTTTAAAAAGTCGTTTGAGCCGTGTGGCTGTTCTTTAATTTAAGCCAACTTGATACAAAAAAAAAAATTTTTATGCGCATTACAATCTACGTTATCGACCTGGTTTGACAGCCACACATTTTTCTTAACTATTTTGAATTTTGTATTTTTCAAATCATTTTTATTTTTTTTCTGACCATTTTTTTTTAAACATGCTATTAAATTTTAATGGCGTGTGACATTTTTGTTTACGCACCGTTTCAATGTAGAGCAAAACATTAGCATGTTTCTAGCTAAGTTTCTCATATTTCTGGCTTGTCATTGAGTCATTTGATGGGGCTTTAATGAATATTTATCGTTTAGCATTTTGTATAAGTTTTATGAATTTTGTGTTTGATTAAAGTACAAGTACTACTATAACTATATGGAGCTCATAATGGAAATGTTATGCTGACAAAAAGCTCATTGCTTTAGCCAATTTTAATTGCATTCAGTTTGGGCCAGTTGATTAGTTAGCCATGGCTAAACAAGCAGCCATACAGCAAATGTGCCATGTAAAGCCAATTTAATTAAGTTGGAGGCGCAGAATGGCTACAAGCTACAGCTAATACAGCAGACAACCTTGCCAAACATTCTTAACGTGTTCAAGATTGTTACCAACGCACTGTCTATAGAGTTGTTCTTGTTGTTATTGTTGCTGTAGTTGTTACTACTGCTGCTGCTGCTGCTGCTGCTGCGTTCACTTTTCAAATGCCTACAAAATGTCAATTTTCGGCACAATGTTATTTGTTATTTGATCGTAACGATTGAGCAATTGTTGATATGCTTGTACCAATTTAATGACTGTACACCTAATTGTCTATGAAAATTAATCTTATGTACTTCTATTAGTAAAAAAAAAATTAAAACATTTGGTGCACTATTGACATCTCCCACAGGCACAGCTGGCGTTAATATTGCGTATGAGTCATAGCTCGATTGATTGCGTAGTTAAGAGTACCAAATTGTATATATATGTATATATACTTGGCTTATATAATATTTTGTGCAATTGTTAACCACTTTTGTTAAAGCTTATATATTTTTTACGCAATTTATTTTTTTGGGTGTATTGAATTATTATTGTTACCATGACGTTTCATTATGGAAGCATGGTGTACTTATCAAAGCAATTGGATTTGCCATTTCTTTAACAATTGTAAGCATAATTTGCTCTTATTGTTACATATGAGCTACATAACACAAAAAAAAAGGTTAACCCTGAGCTGTTTATTGGCATAGTGTTTGGGCGAAGGTTGCTTATTTATTTTATTTATCTTTTAATGGTACATAATTATATTTTCATTTTGCACTCGATTACCCTTACTTACACATCGATCAGATAATCGTGTTATAGTAGTTAACTTTTTTAGCGCATAAGAGCCAATCTTAAAACAACATATTTAATGAAGTCTTCTATAAGCCAATTAATACACTGGACACAACTAATGAGAAATTGTTGCCCAAATAATATTAATACCAAACTCCACAAATCTCTGCATTACTTGAAGCTCATAAATTATACATTGTTTAAGCCACTGTCCAAAAAGCGTTGTCAAAAATGTTATTGTTGTTGTTGTTGTTGTTGTTGTTGTGTAGCTTGATAGCTTGATATGATAGTTAGTACAGTATAATGTTAACTGTTAACTGTTCGAGAGGGTAAAAAAAAACAAATCGCATTATTTATATTCATTATAAATTTATTTTTCTTTACTTTTTTTGTAGTTGTTCTATCAAAGCGTCATTGAACTCACGGCACGAGCTCAAAATGTGATAATTGTTTGTAGTTTTTTGTTGTGTTAGATTTAATAGTTCAGATTTCAGCAACGGAACGATGGAGCAAGTATCACCTGGACAGTGTTTAGTATGGCACATGGGAGTAATGATAGCCATGAGCGCAAGGAGCGTGTTCACCATGATGGTGGGTATGATGATGTCCACCATGTGGTTGATGTTCAACATGATGATGATGGTGTCCAGCATGATGATGATGATGATCTACATGATGATCCACATGATGATGACCAATATGTCCATGGCCCGGTTGATGTACAATTTGATGATGATGGCCATCGACTACATGTCCGTGTTGATGATGATCCGTCACAATTGGATGCACTGCACCGACTCCATGTATATTGTCAACATGCACTGGCTCGTGGACAACTGGTTCAATACTCGCTTCAATTCCATAAGCCAAACAACTTAGCAGAACAAGAAATATAACTGTCATCTTCTCTGGAACTCTTTATCAAAGTTATAGTGCCTTGAAATGTTCTATGGTAACTGATGTACTCTCCATCCAATCCTGTAGCTTATATAGTGCCAGAATGCAAAATTTAATTAATGTATTTTTGTTTTAATTTCTTTTGGATTAGATCTCATTAATTCAGTGACAATTAGCCAAACAATTTAAACATATTAATTTGACTAATTATAGAGCTAAGTACTTAATATATTATTCTTCACCATACAACTCTTTCAGATGAATGCTGCAGTACTTTTCTGTTATCATTACTATCAGAATTGTAAACCCTTTTCAATTAAGTTTAAAGTTCAGTTTACAATTTGAACTTTATCTGAATATCAGTTGCAAAACAAAACAGGTTCTACTGAACACAAAACACGAGTCAAGTTCAAAAAACACACAGAATATGAATAATGTAATGATCTAGGATTTACTTTATGTGTCATTAACCTCTTATAATACACAAAATATTATTTAAAGCTAAGTTTTAATATTTAATGCACTTTAATTATTTATTCAAATTTTATAGGAAATAATAATATATAATAAAATAATGATTATAATGGAATTATCGAATATCAAAGCAGTAAAAACGTTGTTATAGTTTTATGTAGATCATTTAGTAGGGAGTGGCAGAGCGTATCCTGCGAGATAGGTAGCCAGGTACGATTACAGGTGATACACCACGTTCTGTAGGTGGATTACCAGCAAAACTAGGTCGGCTTCCAGGTGTACCAGGAAGAGCAGGTCCTGTGGATGTAGTTGGATGTCTGCCTCCAACACGCGGTGGTAAGAGAATCGTTGATGGTACAGGAACATAAGAAGAACCTGAAGCTGGTACTGTTGGTTGGCTCTCAGCAGGTAAAGTACCTTCCACAGGACGTGTGATAACTTTACTATCACCTGCAGGTATATAGTTTGATGTTGAAGCAGTCACCACAGCTCCATATGCCAGGCAACTTAACAGGACAATAAATTTTACAGCCATTTTCCAAAGTAATCAAGTCAAACTGAATGTAAAGGAATATACTGATGAGATTTATGAGCAAAGTGGAAGCTTTTATATAAAGTTTCTACTTTAATTAATAATTAATTAATTTATTTTTAATAACTTAACAGTGCGATCTTATCTGTAGTTTAATTAGGCCTTATACTAATTATATAAATAATTAGTTATTCGATGAATAATTTTATTAATGTGCGAAAATTTGAAACTATATTCAAGTTAATAATAAAATCCAAAAGTTACTCCAGAAAGCATATATTATATGTTATATCAAGAGGTTTTATAGCGAAAATAAATCGTTGACAACAATCGATTAATCGATTTCTTAACATATGTTGCGAACTTATAAGCTTCAACAGCCACAGTTTGTTCACCTAGTTACGGATTAGGTTAACGTATTATTAACTTATCTTTAGAAGTATATATTATATATATATATATATATATTATTTGGGGCATTGTGTATAGGATAAGCGAATATAATGATCGATGACAGTATGTCAAGAAAAAAGGATTATGTTGAATCTTGTGTATACGATAGCTTTTCCAAGAGTACATGGAATTGATAAAGTTATAAAGTCAGAAAGTTTGAGAAGCTATACTTGGTATACTTGGTGTAACATTCTGCCGTGATATTATAAAATAAAAACCTTATAACCAATTACAAATCGTATCATCTATAACCCATAGTTAAGACAAATAAATGTTTAATAATAAATAGAAATAAAATAAAATATACCATAAAAAACATTTTGGATATTGATTTAAATATTTGCAATTTTTATTATTTTCAAGAGTTAAATATATAATAATGGTTTATTTAATTGTTTTTTGTATGAGTGGTTCACTTTTCGTTTGTCACAGTAGAGCATTTTTAGTAGGGAGGATGGACGGGAACAGTGCGGGAACCATAGCCGGGGGAGACTGGAGCAGCAGGCTGGTGTACAACATGGTGATGACCGGCAGGGATTGGACGGGCAACTGGTACAGCTGGTTGCTGAGCAACTGGGGTTGGTGCAGAATGAACAGGAACTACTACACGTCGGCGAGCTGGTGTTGGATGTGGTGAGCGTCTTGGTACTACTGCTGGAGCTGCAGCATGGACAGTTCCTCCAGTTTTCGGTGGCAAATAGGTATTTACTGGTCGTCTAACAGCAGATGCAGCTGGTACTGATTGACGTCTTGGAGCAACGGGGTGTCTGGGAACTCCTGCAGGAGCTAATGGTGGCGTTGGTGCTACAGCTGGTACAGGAGCTAGTACAGGAGCCGGTGCTGGAACTGGTACAGGAGCTGGTACTGCAGCTCTCGGTGGCAAATAAGCACTTGCTGGTGGATTCACAGGGCCGGTTGCGGGAGGCAAATAGGTTTGCCCGGGCAAATGGGACGCAACTGCTCCACATATAAGACAAGTCAGCAGGATAATCGCGTTGGAAGACATTTCGGAATTAGCTTAGATGACAACTGATACTCTGCCTGTCTAAAGTCGTCCCATTTATACTTATTTGAATTTAGAATTTTAGTAAAAAGTTTTAAATTATTGTTCTGATTACAATTAAATTTAATCAGCTCATTAGCTAATTAAATAATTAAAAATTTTCAGAAGTTCATAATAATGAAAGTATAAGTAATTAACAAGCTTATGCAGCTATTGCAGGTGCTTACCCTATGAACCTTACAGGTTATAAGAACATTGCCCTAAGTACAGCAATAGAGATATAGGCACAAATTTATAAAATATTATTAAAATGTATTTATTAAAATGTCGTAGGATATTCTTAAGAATCTTTATAAATGTACAAGCGTTATAAAAATTTAAAAATAGTTTTCTTATCAATCTTTTATTAACATTAATTTAAGATTAAAAAGCAAAAATTTTTACTATACTAAGCAAAGCTGCCGGCAGTTTGGCGACGAGTCTGGCGGCTATCGAAAACATCAACCAAAGTGTCTTATGCAGAAGCGATGGTTTATGTCTTTGCTATATTTCTTTAGCAAGCACAATGATTTTCTATTACAGTTTCTATCATTTTTCGATGTTTCATCTTTAGATCAGGGTCACTTATTGAGTAGAGCTGTCGTCTTAGAAATTTTTAGACCATAATCGAAAAATAAAACTTTTAGTATTCATAGCTATTATTCATATTTATAGTATTAAATAAAATAATATTTAAATTATTATAAAGATAAGTTTTAATAAATTATTGTTATATAATAACTTTTGTTTTTACGATCAGTAATATTTATTAAAATACTAAGTTTGAATAAAAAAGGTTGGAATATGATTTTAACAACATTTATTTTGTGTATTTTCCCTTAAAATATTTTTGGATAAGTGCTATAATTCACAACTGTAGTTCATATGGTTGGATTGGTTTCTATCTCATTGTGACGTCATGTTCCAGGTGTGAGTGTTTAGTATGGAGCGTGTTCACCAACGGTGCGGGAACCATAGCTGGGTCGAGATGGTTTGGCAATTTGTGGACTTGGTCTCTTAACAACGGGTGCAGGAGCTGGCTTTGGTGCTGGCTTAGAGGCTGGCTTTGGTGCTGGCTTCGGGGCTGTTTTTGGAGCTGGCTTTGGAGCTGGCTTTGAAGCTGGCTTTGGAGCTGGCTTTGCAACTGGCTTTGGAGCTGGCTTTGGAGCAGACCTTGCAGCAGGCTTTGCAGCTGGCTTGGGAGCAGGCTTTGGAGCTGGCTTTACAGATGCTGCAGGAACAGCTGGGTGGTTCGGGACCGGTGCAGGAACATCAGCTTTCGGTGGCAAATAGGAATTTGCTGGTACTGGTGCAGGACTCGCTGGAGCAGGTGTCTTTGGTGGTGCAGGAGCAGCTGGGACAGGTGTCTTAGTTGGACCCGTGACTGGTGGCAAATAGGTTTGCGCAGGCCTATGATACGCTACTACTCCATATATAATACAAGTCAGCAGGATAAAAGATCCAGAAACCATATCGGAGCTGTCTTTATTGTTGCTTGGATTACAACTGATACTTTTTCTTTTAAAAGTTGGACCATTTATACTTATTTGATGCTAAAGTGCATATGAGACTTTTGATTAAATCTAATCAGATTATAAGTTAATTAATTAATTATATTAAATGAAACTAATTTACAGATAAACACTTAATAATTACTTTATAAAATATCAATTGAATATACGTCTAACTTTACGCTCCATTCAATTTTATTGAAGCTTCCAGCTCCTTATGAAAGATCATAAGAGATTCTTCAAGAAGAAATTGGCAGAATTAGGAATAATTTAATTAGAAAAATTATCATTTTTTTCAATAATGATCAGTACTTACGTTTGGCATCAAAAATTAACAAAGAAACAAAAATAATTTGTTTTTTAATTTTTTGCAATTTTCCAGGGGTAACACTGCCAAAATTAAAAAAAATATTCAATGATTCAGATTTGAACAAAACCAATTGCAGTAGACAGGACTTAATTTTGGGACTCTAAAAAAATATATTCTTTTGTAATCTGACCATATTCACCAGAGTTATAACCAAACAAATCTATGGAAAAAACAAAATACCATGTTTTCCCGGTGCTTTAATATGACATGATCTAGATATACTATTCATATTATACTATTATACTTTCCTTATGAAAGATCATAAGAGATTCTTGAAGAAGGATCATCAAATATTCGGATGTATAGGAGATTCTAAGAAATAGTTGTAATATAAATAAATAGTACTAAAAAAATAGACAAAAGAGAATACTCATTGAAAAAGTTTCTTAGAATTATATTAAATATATTAAATCACCAAAGCTTAAAGATGTTACTAAAGGCAAGAAACATTCATTGATTAGGATTGACACTGGATTCCTCTTTCAATGCTTAAAATATAAAGAAAAACCAAAATGAACTTTTTTTTTAAATATTTTATTTTTTATTTAGCTGAAAGGGTTTTAGGTTTAAATGAAAAGATTTTTAAGTATCTTATTAAAATTTGTCAGTGGTTCGGCTTGCATTTTTGTCATGGAGGAGTCAAGTTCAAATATCTAATAGGGAGCGCTGCCAACAGTTCTGGAACCATAGCCGGGAGTTGGTGCAGGAACAGGTTTTGGAGCAGGCTTTGGAGCTGGCTTTGGTGCTGGCTTTGGAGCTGGTTTTGGTGCTGGTTTTGGAGCTGGCTTTGGTGCTGGCTTTGGAGCTGGCTTTGGAGTTGGCTTTGGAGCTGGCTTGGGAGCGGGCTTGGGAACGGGCTTGGGAGCGGGTTTTGGAGCGGGCTTTGTAACTGGCTTTGGAGCAGGCTTTGGAACGGGCTTTGGAGCTGGTTTCGGGGCTGGCTTTGAAGCTGGTGCCGTTGGTGCGGGAGCTGCAGGTGCTTGTGGTGCAGGACTTGCAGGGGCAGCTGGTGCAGGAGCTGGAGGTTTTGGTGGCAAATATGATGTCGCTGGTGCCGGCTTACTGGGTGCTGGTGTAGGAGCAGCTGGAGCAGCTGGGGCAGGTGCTTTTGGTGGTGCTGGAGCAGCTGGAGCCGGAGCAGCTGGGGCTGGTGCCTTTGGTGGTGCTGGAGCAGATGGAGCAGCTGGAGCAGGACCAGGAGGCTTATGATAAGCTACTACTCCATATATAAGACAAGCCAACAGGATAATCGTTGTGGTACGCATTTCTCTATATTTGAGTTAATACTTGTTTTCTTTGCTGAGTGAGAAACAACTGATGCTTCTCCTGTCTAAAATCCATCCATTTATACCTCCTTTCAGCATATAAAATCATCGTTTTTTTTCCTAAAAAAGAATTAAATCTAATTACAATATATTTTGATTTATTAAAAAATGTTACAAAAGTTTTAGTGATCCATTTGATAAGAAGTTTAACTGGAATACTTGGAATATTGCTTTAGTCTTATTAGAATTGTTCCAATTTTAGTAAATCATCAGAGAGTATTTTGAACTTTACACTTGTAATGTTTCATAAGTGTAATACGATCTGAGATTATAATATGTAAACAAATTATTTTAAGGGTAAAGTGGGTTAAGCCAGTTCAATGACATTTAAAATTGGTTGCACGTTATTTAGAAGAATTGGCTGAACAGTTAGCGTATATATATTAGGTTATGGTGAAAAAATATATGTATTATCATAATATGCTAAAGAATTTACCTTATTGAGGTTATACTAAAGTATATAAGACATTAAATTAAATCTAAAGAAAATCCATTAGCATAAAGAGATCATATTTAATTATTTAATATGTTACGATTATAGTATAGTTCTTTAAAGTGGTAAACGAAGAGTTAAATACCATTAAAGTACGATAAGCATTTGTTTGTTTATTCGATCTAGCCTGATCTTTCATTTCCTTTGGCATATACTATTTTGTATTTATATTATAACATAGTTTAAACGAATCAATTGTTGTCGACTACAATGTTAAATAAATAAACAACCAATTAAATTGAAGTTAATGTATTCTATATATTTTTTATATTAGCTACCTTATAAAAATATATAAAATATTAAAATGTGATTGGCCATATACCAAATGAAACTGTAGACTATAATAATGTATCCACTTTACTATAAATAATGATAAATAGTATATCAATGCGCTTTTGGGTGTAGATGCAGTATTTTATTTATTAAGTTTAATTGTAAATATATAAAAAAAATATTTTTTTTTATTTTTAAGTTGCTTAACTTAAGTATTTATTAATATTTTAGTTTCTTTATATGTATTTTCGGTGATCGGGATTTTCTTTGGAGGCTTATTGAGTCTTCAGTATAAAAATTTGGTGCATATTTTTCTGCTGTCGATTCACAGCAAAGATAAACGAATTGTTTGGCTTCAATGAGAAATTCTCTATAGTTAGTTATTTAAATTGATGCAATCGAATTAGAACTTCAATCTTATCTGTATGATTATCTAGTTCAGTATAAAGTCGGAACTTAACATTCACCTTTCCTAAAGAATGAGAGTGCTGCAATAAAAATAGTATGTAAATTATTAAAAATAAAATAAAATAAATAATAAAAAAGTTTACTTACGTTTCTCTTTACTGCAAGAATAATTAAGCAGCTCACACTCATTATTGAATGTTTTTGTCTGCTCTCCAAAGACACCGCAAACTGGTTGCACGACAGCAGCACAGAACTGTTCGCAACTCTGCTTACAGGTAGCCTTATCGGATATGACCAATTCCGATTACAGTTTTCAATTGACAACCGTTGATAATAACATAACAACGATCACCATCTTTGGCCCAAACTGGATCCGGCACCGTGGAGCATGGGGCAAATGTGTTGCAGGCAACTTGAGCCTGTGCACCCTCCAAAACAATCAAGAGAACAGACAAACTAAATGCAAAAACTAATTTATTCATTTTAAATTATTTTTTTAGTTTTCTTTTTTTTGTGACTAACTCGTTCGACGATTGCTTCAAAACTTAATAAGTGTATAGCTGACACTCAGTTTTTATATGAATTGCGCAGTGTAAATGTGCATACGAGTATATATGAGCAGATTCTATCCAGCTTTATATATATATATATGTTTATTTATATATACGTAATACTATTAACGTGCTATACCCAATATCAAATAGGTATTTGGATAATATCTACAGTGTCGAAACAGGTTTCATAGTAACTTCAACGCTCGTAATTTGTGGGAATCATATTATTAGAGTTACCTCATTCTAATAAACAAATAATTATAATTTGTACAAAGGGCTTGGCAAATGTGTTAAATTGGTTATTTAACCTGGTTTTATTAGTTTGACGTAAATTTTACAATATTTAACAATACTAGGAATTTATTTATAGAAATTTAATTATTTTTTTTTATTTTCCATAAATGTAGGTTTTATCTTTCAAACTAAGCTTCATTAGTTGTTTTTACTAATATTTGTTAAGGATTTCAAGCTGAGTTTAATTTACTTTTCCCAAAATTAATAAGCCATTTAAACAAATGTTAATTCTGGTTCAAGTAAGAATGTCGTTGGTTTTTAAATAATTTAATTTAAATAATTTTAAACAATTATTGTTGGCAAAAAACGAGCTGTTCAAACATAAAAATGATTTAAATTGTGTTAAGAAAAATTTCTTAAGCAAAATATTTAAACTCTGAATATAATTAACAGCTTATTTAAGCAGCTGTTTTACATTAAATTAAATTTAGTAAATGCGAATAAATTGCTAAAAATAAATAAATATTTTACATAATTCTTTAATTATGCCTAAATTTGTCCCATTATTTTAACATAAATTTATTCAAATTATTAAAGAATTATAAATTTGCCATATTTTTACTTATAATATTTTGTTCTAAATATTATGTAATTTAAGTTTTGCTCCTTAATCCAAGAATGCTATAAAAATATATTTTAATTTAATTACAATTTAATTATTTATATTTCTTTTCACTTACTTTCACCAGTTCTGCAACTATGTAACAGCTTTTCACATGGATTATCAAACTTCTTTCCAAACCCCCTGTAGGTACCGGTCACTGGTTGATGAAGTGTTGGGCAATCGGTTGGGCAATGCTTTTGGCATCTCCTTTGTGGCAACAGTCAGGGCTGTACGAAGAATTAATATAAGTATATGTTATATAATAGGAGTTAACTCTGATACTTACGTGGTTTGCGTAGACAATTTTCCTTGTCAAAGAAGCATTTATTACGGAATACAGCACACAGCTGCCTCCCTAAGGCCCACACAACCTGCTCTGTTTCGGACACTCCACAGTTAGCCTTAATATGCCCCAAGGCCATAGGAAGAAGAAGAGGAAAAATTCATATCCCCAATCATGGAAATGTTGAGAACAAAGAAATTTGATTGAGTGGTTTAACTGTGTCTAGGTTAAGTTTATATAAATAGCTTTTAAGTAAGTGTACACATATATGCATATATATATATATATATATATATATATATATATATATATATATATATATAATATATATATATATATATATATATATAAATATTTATATATATATATATATATATATATGTAATTGGTGCTAATAACTTTATGCAAATATTTTACGGAGTGTTTAAAAGCAGCTCTCTGACTACTAGTCACAGCAAGAGACAAAATCATTAAAAATTTAAGCATATGGGTTAATAATATATATATGTATATATTATACGCCAAGTGAGACAGACTTTTATATACATATTAACATGTTTTAAATATATTTATAATATATAATTAAAACTAACAATAAACAAAATAATTGGAACTGCGTATAAATTAGGTAAAACCTTTTCAGCACTTTTCAAATTAATTATTCTTTTAAGCATATACAATTATTTTTAACCGATTCAGCTAATCCTAAACGTTTTCCGTCCATATCATAAACACTATAATAACGCGCTAAGAATATATCTCCCAGCACCCACAAGTCCCAGGATATGGGCACAAATCCAGTCACACAGACTTTACCTTTTGTGGTGTTTATCTTAAGAACATAGTCTGATGGACGTAAAGTAAATGTTACCAATCCTATTTGTAGCAAAATATCGGGCAATTCCTTAAGATTGCAACTGATTGTATAACCCATAGGTCCTAAACTGGCTCCCAATGCCTCTTGTAATGGTATGAATATTTTTTCGGGTATCAAAATAAGTGAAGTGCCTGTATCCAAAATAGTATCCACAACAGAAGTGATTCGTTTATTTCCCACAAATACACCGGACATCTGAAACTGCCAGTAGTTAAGCTTTGAAAGTGGTATATAATACATCTGTCCTGTGTAAAGGGATGTAT
This sequence comes from Zygothrica quintamaculata, assembly GCA_037044455.1. Classification (NCBI taxonomy): domain Eukaryota; kingdom Metazoa; phylum Arthropoda; class Insecta; order Diptera; family Drosophilidae; genus Zygothrica; species Zygothrica quintamaculata. The sequence goes on along the minus strand of JBAMBS010001147.1, from coordinate 3,354 downwards.
CGATGCCTCCGAAAATGATCTCACCGCCATATGGCTCTCCTTTTTGATGTCGTAGATAAACGGAAAATAAGCAATGTTCGATTAGTTTACTTTTACAGAGCAGTTCGAAAAAAGGTATTGTGCCCGTCCATGCCAACTCGTTAAACCCTAAACCTATAACGCCATCAAAGGTAGTAACATTAAAGATTGCCTGATTATGTGAGATTACTTCTCCAAAGATCAGGCCAGGCAATTCTATGCCACCTATGATAAAGGTATCCTGTGACATATATCCACTTACATTACCATTGCCATAATGCAGCTCAAAGGGAGTATCATTTTTTACATAGCTCTGTGACTTTTTAGCATCATAACGCTCGTGACGTTGACATGCTTAATTTGTTTTTGGACAATTGGCGGAGGGTATCCACGAATTAGACGATCCTGTGTCGAAGAGTACCTTGAATACTTGTGGGGGCTTACCGACACCAATTCTACCATAATACTCTATATTTTCTCTATTTAAAAGTGCAAGCTGTAGCTTGCCAGAAGAAAGAAAACTTCTCACTGGTTGATCAACGAAATTCTTTTTTTCAGCTTCCAATGTTATGCGTAGCACACGTGCTCCAATTGCTATATCAAAGGATATCAAAAGTTTATACAGAAGTAACAATATTAATAAGAATTGTTTCATCTTCTCTGAAAGTTAAAAGAAAACTAAATGAATACATTTCAACTTTCGCGTGTTTGACATTGCAGCAACGGCAACAGCTGTTATTTATAATTAAATCATTAACACTCAAAAATGTGGTCCATTGAATATAAAACAGTTAACTAATAACAATTATTGTAATTTTAATAACTTTTAACTAATTTTAGTATAATCAAAACAAAAAGCAAACCATATTTGAATAACATTTTAAAATGGTAAATTTATTTAATGATTAAATTGCCATACATTATTGTGATGTTTGTGAACAACTTTGTAAAGAAACTTGTCGCCATCCTAAAAATTTAAACATAATATTAATCATAAATCAGTATTAAATTTATACTATAAAACTTATTAATCTTTGCCGACCACTTGAATTCATATTACATCTATTAGAGAAACAGGCAACGGATAACTCAACCACGTCGTGTTCTATATTCTCCACAGACAGGATTAAAGTCTGCAGTACATATCGTATTACATTGTTGTGCAGTTATTAAATTAAAGCACTAAAACAAACTTATAACAAAATGTTCTATAAAAGCCTTTTTAATCCAGTTAAAAATAATAGCAAAAACTTTCTTTTTGTTGAAAAACTTATATAGTTTACTGCTTTGTTAAGTAAGAAAGACAATAAATTTCAAGTAAATAGTAAAATTTATTTATACTGTTTTATTTAATAAACAAAAAAATTTTATCAATAATTTTCCTTTTCTTAAGACACATGTCATTATAATTTTTTTTTTTTTTTTATAAATTTATTACTTATGTCAGAGAGCTACAACGTGGTGAAGGATTTGAGCAATTGGGTACTTTATTCCATCCTGTAAAATATATAAAATATATAGAATTAGTATACATGTAGTGGATAATAATATGGTATTTATTATATTTCAAAGGATTATTTTACTTACTTATATTGTTCTGACAAGCGCTGACTTCCCTTTTACAATCATTAGAGAAGAAGCAAGTAACTGTTTCACCACCGATCTTAGCTTGTCCACAGACAGGATCAAAATTTGCTGCGCATACACTAGGACATTCCCTCCCAGCCAAAACAAGGCTACAGCAGATCAAAAAGCTAGACAACAATATAAAGAACTTCATTGTGTTAAAATCTTCAATATAACTATTTAGTTTCTACTATTGACTGACTTTTATATAGGCAGAAAAAATTTGTTAACTGGTTTAAAAACGACTTGTTCTACAACAAAAAAATAGCCAAAAAAAAACTTTATCTGTAAATCTTAGAGTATGTATAAACGCGAGAAAAATTCAAAAAGTAAATCCCCATATTGATAAATGAATAAAAGGAAAAATTAATATTTTATTAATGAATCTTATACATTTGACTGAACATCGTAATTATATAAAGAAATATCGTGACACTCACTATCATTACACTGTTTATTATTAATTATCATAGTTCTATTAGTAATGAAATCTTGTTTGGATACAATCTTTACATTAACAGCTTAATCGGGATACACGTGTAAAACTTTGCCTTTTGTTATATATATTTAAAATTTTTAATAATCAGTTATAAGATAAGATTTTTCCTATATCTGCCGAAATAAAGAAAAAATACATTTTTTATCGTACTTTTCTAATTGTATATATTTCTGTTTTTATCTCAAATACTTAATCAATCACAAGTCTTACGAGTGAACAAAAATTACAAGTTCTTCATAGCTGCTAAGGTTTTTAGGTACTATATCATTCAACTAACTTCCGTATAAAAATCTTATAATGTTTAATATAACAAAAATTTAGAATTTAAAATAATTAAGTTAAATTGTCTTATTTATTTACCTTATATATTTAGTTCTTATATCAGCTGAGTTTTTTCAAATTGAACTTTGACCCTTCAATGGTTTTCTTGTTAAATTTGTATGTGTGCCAACTATGACGAAGTATATCTATATATTGAATCATTGTATATGTGAAAATTTACTGATAAGTCTTTATCAGCTATTTGGCAGCATTTAACTTATTCCGCTGTTCGCCACTTTGTAATCGGGTCTTAACGACAGACCTTCTCGTTGTACCTGCGGTAACGTTTGCTTCATACGCGCACTTCGTGAAAAAAAGAAGAAATTAGTTATTTTATATATATTTTTATATAGTTAAATTCAGTTTTTGTCAGTAAAAAAATGAAAAAATACTCTTTACTCGCAATATGCCTGTTGGCTATACTTATTACCGTTATACAGGAGGTACGATCGGGCAACAGTTTACCAGAGGTTAATGCCAAACAACTGGCCACTGTCTCTGCCCAGTTTCTGCCGCCAGAGTTTCGTAATACAAACGTTAGCATGAGTAAGTAATATAATGAAATATAATTAGGTTAAAATTCAGTAATTGGTTTTCTATACAGATGATATTAAACGTATATATCGGGAAAAATGCAAAAAGGTTACCGGTGTAGAGAATTCAACATTGTACCAAAATATAGAGAATGCTGCAGCCAAGATGGGTACCTGCCTAAGTAGCTTGGCCAATTTGACAGCTTTACAAGCTGAACTGGAGGAAGCCAAACCAATTGGAGAGCTAGATATTGTGTTCGACAAATACTGTCAGCGTGCACCAGAAGCAAAAGATTGTGTACGTGCCTTCCATGATAAAGTGAGACCGTGTCTAACTACAGAGGAACTACACCAACA
>JBAMBS010001146.1:0-97517 GCA_037044455.1 Zygothrica quintamaculata | reverse complement strand
ATAAATAAAATGTTATCTGTTTTGCTTTTTCTTTTTCTTTTAGAGGAATAAAAGATTTGTTAATTGCTTAGGTAAAAATAACACCAACACTAATGCTAATTGGAATGCTAATTGTGAGCCCAAAGCACAACCCAATGACAGAAATATAAATTAACAAAATACGTTAACAAAATATCACAACAAATTTACTAAATAACAAAATCTAAAACCATAACAGAAACATGTAATTTACAACAAAATGCCGACTAAAATATTTTATATATTTACGTTGATTTGTTGTAACGCCAGCGGCCGCATTGGCTTCGCTGTTGTTGTTGTTGTTGTTGTTGACGTTATTGTTGCCGCTTTTGTTGTCGCTTTTGTTGTCGTTGTGCTGTTGTTACTATTGTTGTCGTATTAATTATCTTTTCGTATTTTATATTTTATTTTTTTTTTTTTTTTGTATTTATTTTTTTAATTAACTTTACCCGGACACTTTATAACATAGACTATTGAAAAGTTGTTACGATTGTTGTTTTGAGCACGCACACCAAAAATAAAACAAAAAAACCGCAAAAAACGATTCATAAATAAATCAACGTTCACGTAACAACAAAAACACAACCATTTTCGCTTACGTCTTGCTGCCTACTGACGTTAACTCTTACGCCGTCAAACTGGCAATGAGAACACACGGACAACAAACCCAATCAGAATGCTTGTTTATCGGCCATATTCTCGTTTACACCAGCGTACAGTGGGGTGCATTCTAACAATGAGTTTAGCAACAAATCGTTCAACTTTTAATGACAGTAACAAATACAATCACCATAGTTAGGTGAATGAATTAAATTCTAAATTCTCTAAATCCTCTAAAATTGTTAACAAATTATCACGTATTATATTATTTAATACTTAAAACTATATAAAACATTATATGGTCGCAGCTGATATTGGGAACATATCCTTTTACAGCTGTTAGAGGACAAAATTCATTCATCGTCTCTTAACAACTGCTGTTAATGTTAACCAACAGTTAAATGCTCTCTGCAAATTTATCTCACTGCGCGCATCTAAGAGGCAATTCTCTTGTTATCGATGTAAATCCTTAGCAAGTGCTGCCCATTCCTGGCGGGCGTATAACAAACTTTCAAACGCGTTTCATTTTTTTCCACCTAGAAAGTATACGAAAGCAATATTGTACTAGATCAAGCACATTAGGTTTTTTTCGTCAATTTAAAGCATACAGTTTTCATTTATTACAGTAGTTAAGGAATGCATGATTAAGATATTTTACTTGGTTTAAGAAAATGTATTAAAAAACTGTAATTTAATGCTAGTTGCTGTTAAATTCAAACTGATATTTACTTGAGAAAATTATTATTTAAACTTAAATCCTTAATGCACGCGTTAAAAATATGAATTGCTTTCTTAATATTAAGTTAAATAAAATAATACATTGTCAATTTTATCTTGTATCTTTTGAATAAAATTTTAAGCTACTGTTACTGTTTAAAAATTCCGCTTAAAGTTTGACATAACATGAGATTTTGCTTAACAGTGCCACTTTGAGTCCTTGATTTGTGTACACAAATAATTTGAATTGTCGGACTTAAAGCCAGACAACATGTGTCACAGTATTTCGCAGACTGGAAAACATTTGTAATATTTAATATCTTTTAAAACTGTAAGTTATATAAATATATGTACATATTGCATTCCCTCTAATACAGTACGCTTATAATCTACTTTTGATTATGCAGATATGCAATATAACTGTAAACTATCGTTAAATGGTCAACATTTTTAATTAATATTATTCACTTCACTTATATCGATATCGTGTAATAGTCATGTTCATGTTTATATTAATTACAAAACAATCATTCATAGAAAATATTAAATACATATTTCACCTAATTTAATTAACTTGTAACTCCCTGAAGTGAAATGAATTGCTACTGGCGACACTTGATATTTAAATTCGAATTGCGCAATTTATAACGATACTAAAATTCTTATACCGATGGTTATGAAAACATTTACCATTAGTATTATCGATAATATCGAGCATAGTTTTTCAGCTCTATTGTGCGGACGCATTTTGAGCAATAGCAACAGCAACGACGAAGGCACCACAACAACACAACACAATCAATTTTGTGTAAGAGTGTGCACAATATTACAAAATAATAATACGAAGAGAAGTTGCAAAGCAAATTTTGGCCTATCAAAAAACAAAAAAAAAATTTCCGAAAAAATATATAAAAGTTCGAATTTTGTTATTGCTCGACCGTTTATTTTTTTTTTTGTTCATTTTGTGTTGTAGTTTGTACTGCACGGGCAGTAGCAGCAGTAGCAGTAGCAGTAGAAACGTAGAAGAAAAGTGAAATCGATTAATAAACGCAATAGGCAGCAGCAGCAGCAACAACAACAATTACTATAATAATACTTGGTGGAAAAGCAACAACACGAAAGAGTGGAAAAGAATTGAAGTTACACATCGAAAAAAGAAAATAAAACGCAACACCAAAGCAGAGATTTAATTTTTAATGTCGCAGTTAATTTGTGTGCTAGCAAGAAGCAGCAAAAGCAGAAAAAACAACAACATCAGTAGCAGCTGAGGCAGAAGTTGAACGCAAAACAGAAAACAAAAAACGAATACGAAAAGCAAAGAGAAGGAAATAACGTACGACGCAGCCGTCGCAGCCTGCCTCTCTCCGTTGTTGTGTTTGTGTTTGCGTGGGAGCGAGCAAGTCAGCAGCAGCAGCAGCAACAACAACAGCAACAACAAGAACTACAGTAACAAAGGAGAACAACGACGCTGTCGACGACAACAGCAGCAGCAGCGACGTCTATTATTTTTTTTTTTTGTTATTTTTGACACAATTCAAACAAACGCGAACGAAAGCGGGTGCGGAAGCTTTGCACTTGAAAGTTTGTTTCTAAGCTCAACTCTGTGTTTGCAGTTGCAGCGCAAACTGCTTAACTGTTTGTGTATTTTTATATGTGTGCGTGTTTGTGTAGGTGTCAATAGACTGCTACCAGCTGCGTAAGATTGTGGCGGTGGGCGTATCATTATTAGCGCAGACATCGCAGCCACCAAAAACGCAAGACGCAGTTTGTTTGTTACTAGCCAAGAAACTAAAACAAATTACTGTTGCTGCTGCTGCTGACTGCTGACTGCAATAGCAACAATAAGAACAACCACTATAAACAATAACAATAACAATAAAAAAAAAAAAAGAAGACAACAGCAAAAGCATAACAATAATAAAGCAGCACAGCAGTAGAAACGATAAACAGCTGAAAACATATGATTTTTGTTTGTGTTGTTGCTTTTTATGCGTTTTGCTTTGCTTCTTCTTCCTCTTCTGTGTCCTCTGGAATAATAATAACAGCAAAAATAACAAAAAGAGCAACAGCAAACAAATAAACTACGGGAACCAACGGAACTGGAACGAGTAAATGGATACTTGTTGAGTGTTGTATGGTGTCTGTGCCTGCTGCTGCTGCTTTTGCTTGCTAACTAATTAACAGTTTCTTGGGGATGTTGTAGTAATACTGCTAGAGCTGTGTCAAGTGGTAAGTGTTATTAGTGATGATTGTTGTTGTAATTGTGTTTTATTTTTTATTCTTTGTTATTGTTGACGTGCAAAAGCAATATATATAATATATATATATATATATATATATATATATATATATATAGATAAGATATACATATACCATAAATATAATGCAATCACTAATTATTTTGTTTACTGTTTATTGTGTTTGTTTTAAAACTATTTCAAGTAAGGATACTGAAATAAATATATATATATATGCTAATACCTAATTACAATGATATGTGTTAAATATTGTTAATCTATAGATATATGCATATTATATATATATTATATATATATATATAAAAAAAAAATGTGTGTGTGGGTGTTTATATATTTCGATTTCATAATTTGTCAAATTGTTGTATATATCTCTTGTAAAACCAGTGAATATTCTTTGTTTTTAAATTTGTCTAAGTTCGATTTGCTTTCAAAAATACACGCACACATATATCAAGAGTCAACATCCATTGCACGCACACAGATACACACACACATACATTGGAATACATGCATATAAACACACAAAAGCAAAAGAGAAGCGACCACTGTATGCGTTAGACAGACAATGACAGCAACAAAAACAACTGAGGGAATTTATACTAAGTGAAACAAACTGATAGTGAAACACTTTTGGCACAGTGGTACAATAATTTGCATACTAATATATATAATAAATTATTCAAATTTATTAAAACAGCTAGCCCAATGTATAAATTAAAGTTAAGGTTAGGATTAAGTCAACCAATTTAACACAAACCAGTTTTAATTCTATTATTTGATGACAGAACAAAATAAATATGTATATCAAATATTTTTTTTTAATACCATTTATTATGTTATGATATACTATATATGTTTAACAATAACTATGAGTAATCATTAAACAATAGAAAATTTGATCTAATTAACCTAACTATTAGTACAACTAATAGTCAGAGTGCAACTGTTGATAATTTCATAGCTAGTTCTATATGTACTCCAACCACTGTATATTGTGCTCTTCTAGCTTAAAGAGACAAGCGAAAAGAGCAAAGCAGAAAACAACAATTCGTTGCAGCTGACCGTTGATTTTGTTGTTGTTTATTTTGTTTTATTTTCACTTGTTTTGTTGTTGTTTTACTTTTGATTATTGCCTTTTGGCTGTGGGGGTCTTTGTTTCCAAAATTATTAGCAAAACGCAACTAAAAATAAAACAATTTAAGAAGATGAAGAAAAGCAATAACAATAATTAAGCCACTGTTATTGTAGTGACACGATATTATCTTTTTACTTATATTAAAATTATTGTTTCTATATATTTTATATTATATATAAAATTAACGCTAAATGCTAATTTTGATTAGTATATAAATATATTATTATATATATTTGAAAATATATTTATTCTGTTTACGCTTTGCACTTTTCAATAACAAACAAAGCGTAAACAGAATAAATATATTTTCAAATATATATAATAATATATTTATATACTAATCAAAATTAGCATTTAGCGTTAATTTTATATATAATATAAAATATATAGAAACAATAATTTTAATATAAGTAAAAAGATAATATCGTGTCACTACAATAACAGTGGCTTAATTATTGTTATTGCTTTTCTTCATCTTCTTAAATTGTTTTATTTTTAGTTGCGTTTTGCTAATAATTTTGGAAACAAAGACCCCCACAGCCAAAAGGCAATAATCAAAAGTAAAACAACAACAAAACAAGTGAAAATAAAACAAAATAAACAACAACAAAATCAACGGTCAGCTGCAACGAATTGTTGTTTTCTGCTTTGCTCTTTTCGCTTGTCTCTTTAAGCTAGAAGAGCACAATATACAGTGGTTGGAGTACATATAGAACTAGCTATGAAATTATCAACAGTTGCACTCTGACTATTAGTTGTACTAATAGTTAGGTTAATTAGATCAAATTTTCTATTGTTTAATGATTACTCATAGTTATTGTTAAACATATATAGTATATCATAACATAATAAATGGTATTAAAAAAAAATATTTGATATACATATTTATTTTGTTCTGTCATCAAATAATAGAATTAAAACTGGTTTGTGTTAAATTGGTTGACTTAATCCTAACCTTAACTTTAATTTATACATTGGGCTAGCTGTTTTAATAAATTTGAATAATTTATTATATATATTAGTATGCAAATTATTGTACCACTGTGCCAAAAGTGTTTCACTATCAGTTTGTTTCACTTAGTATAAATTCCCTCAGTTGTTTTTGTTGCTGTCATTGTCTGTCTAACGCATACAGTGGTCGCTTCTCTTTTGCTTTTGTGTGTTTATATGCATGTATTCCAATGTATGTGTGTGTGTATCTGTGTGCGTGCAATGGATGTTGACTCTTGATATATGTGTGCGTGTATTTTTGAAAGCAAATCGAACTTAGACAAATTTAAAAACAAAGAATATTCACTGGTTTTACAAGAGATATATACAACAATTTGACAAATTATGAAATCGAAATATATAAACACCCACACTCACACACACACATATATATATATATATATATATATATATATATATATATATAATATATATATATATATGCATATATGTATAGATTAACAATATTTAAGCACATATACAATTGTGTGATTGGGTGTGCGCGTGGTGTGTGTGTGTATTTATTTCGTGTGTACTTGAAATAGTTTTGAAAAACGAACGCGAGATAAACAGTAAACAAAATAAATTGCATAAATATTACATTTATATATCTATGGTATATGTATATTGTTTATGTATATATATATATATATATATATATATATATATATATATGTTGTTGTGTATTTGCTTTGCACGTCAACAATAACGAAAGAGAATAAAAAATAAAAACGCAATTACAACAACAATAATCATAATAACACTTACCACTTGACGCAGCTGCTTTTGCTGGCGTTGTTGTTACGACGTCCAGAAACTGTTGAGAATTGGTTAGGCAAAAGCAAAAGCAGCAGCAGCAGCAGCAACAGCCATACAACACTCGACAATACCCGTTTATCTCGTTCCAGTTCCGTTCGTTCCGTAGTTTATTTGTTTGTTGTTGCTCTTTTTGTTATTTTTGCTGTTATTATTATTCCAGAGGACACAGAAGAGGAAGAAGAAGCAAAGCAAAACGCATAAAAAGCAACAACACAAACAAAAATCATATGTTTTCAGCTGTTTATCGTTTCTACTGCTGTGCTGCTTTATTATTGTTATGCTTTTGCTGTTGTCTTCTTTTTTGCTTTTTTTTTTTTATTGTTATTGTTATTGTTTATAGTGGTTGTTCTTATTGTTGCTATTGCAGTCAGCAGTCAGCAGCAGCAGCAACAGTAATTTGTTTTAGTTTCTTGGCTAGTAACAAACAAACTGCGTCTTGCGTTTTTGGTGGCTGCGATGTCTGCGCTAATAATGATACGCCCACCGCCACAATCTTACGCAGCTGGTAGCAGTCTATTGACACCTACACAAACACGCACACATATAAAAATACACAAACAGTTAAGCAGTTTGCGCTGCAACTGCAAACACAGAGTTGAGCTTAGAAACAAACTTTCAAGTGCAAAGCTTCCGCACCCGCTTTCGTTCGCGTTTGTTTGAATTGTGTCAAAAATAACAAAAAAAAAAAATAATAGACGTCGCTGCTGCTGCTGTTGTCGTCGACAGCGTCGTTGTTCTCCTTTGTTACTGTAGTTCTTGTTGTTGCTGTTGTTGTTGCTGCTGCTGCTGCTGACTTGCTCGCTCCCACGCAAACACAAACACAACAACGGAGAGAGGCAGGCTGCGACGGCTGCGTCGTACGTTATTTCCTTCTCTTTGCTTTTCGTATTCGTTTTTTGTTTTCTGTTTTGCGTTCAACTTCTGCCTCAGCTGCTACTGATGTTGTTGTTTTTTCTGCTTTTGCTGCTTCTTACTAGCACACAAATTAACTGCGACATTAAAAATTAAATCTCTGCTTTGGTGTTGCGTTTTATTTTTTTTTTTCGATGTGTAACTTCAATTCTTTTCCACTCTTTCGTGTTGTTGCTTTTCCACCAAGTATTATTATAGTAATTGTTGTTGTTGCTGCTGCTGCTGCCTATTGCGTTTATTAATCGATTTCACTTTTCTTCTACGTTTCTACTGCTACTGCTACTGCTGCTACTGCCCGTGCAGTACAAACTACAACACAAAATGAACAAAAAAAAAAATAAACGGTCGAGCAATAACAAAATTCGAACTTTTATATATTTTTTCGGAAATTTTTTTTTTGTTTTTTGATAGGCCAAAATTTGCTTTGCAACTTCTCTTCGTATTATTATTTTGTAATATTGTGCACACTCTTACACAAAATTGATTGTGTTGTGTTGTTGTGGTGCCTTCGTCGTTGCTGTTGCTATTGCTCAAAATGCGTCCGCACAATAGAGCTGAAAAACTATGCTCGATATTATCGATAATACTAATGGTAAATGTTTTCATAACCATCGGTATAAGAATTTTAGTATCGTTATAAATTGCGCAATTCGAATTTAAATATCAAGTGTCGCCAGTAGCAATTCATTTCACTTCAGGGAGTTACAAGTTAATTAAATTAGGTGAAATATGTATTTAATATTTTCTATGAATGATTGTTTTGTAATTAATATAAACATGAACATGACTATTACACGATATCGATATAAGTGAAGTGAATAATATTAATTAAAAATGTTGACCATTTAACGATAGTTTACAGTTATATTGCATATCTGCATAATCAAAAGTAGATTATAAGCGTACTGTATTAGAGGGAATGCAATATGTACATATATTTATATAACTTACAGTTTTAAAAGATATTAAATATTACAAATGTTTTCCAGTCTGCGAAATACTGTGACACATGTTGTCTGGCTTTAAGTCCGACAATTCAAATTATTTGTGTACACAAATCAAGGACTCAAAGTGGCACTGTTAAGCAAAATCTCATGTTATGTCAAACTTTAAGCGGAATTTTTAAACAGTAACAGTAGCTTAAAATTTTATTCAAAAGATACAAGATAAAATTGACAATGTATTATTTTATTTAACTTAATATTAAGAAAGCAATTCATATTTTTAACGCGTGCATTAAGGATTTAAGTTTAAATAATAATTTTCTCAAGTAAATATCAGTTTGAATTTAACAGCAACTAGCATTAAATTACAGTTTTTTAATACATTTTCTTAAACCAAGTAAAATATCTTAATCATGCATTCCTTAACTACTGTAATAAATGAAAACTGTATGCTTTAAATTGACGAAAAAAACCTAATGTGCTTGATCTAGTACAATATTGCTTTCGTATACTTTCTAGGTGGAAAAAAATGAAACGCGTTTGAAAGTTTGTTATACGCCCGCCAGGAATGGGCAGCACTTGCTAAGGATTTACATCGATAACAAGAGAATTGCCTCTTAGATGCGCGCAGTGAGATAAATTTGCAGAGAGCATTTAACTGTTGGTTAACATTAACAGCAGTTGTTAAGAGACGATGAATGAATTTTGTCCTCTAACAGCTGTAAAAGGATATGTTCCCAATATCAGCTGCGACCATATAATGTTTTATATAGTTTTAAGTATTAAATAATATAATACGTGATAATTTGTTAACAATTTTAGAGGATTTAGAGAATTTAGAATTTAATTCATTCACCTAACTATGGTGATTGTATTTGTTACTGTCATTAAAAGTTGAACGATTTGTTGCTAAACTCATTGTTAGAATGCACCCCACTGTACGCTGGTGTAAACGAGAATATGGCCGATAAACAAGCATTCTGATTGGGTTTGTTGTCCGTGTGTTCTCATTGCCAGTTTGACGGCGTAAGAGTTAACGTCAGTAGGCAGCAAGACGTAAGCGAAAATGGTTGTGTTTTTGTTGTTACGTGAACGTTGATTTATTTATGAATCGTTTTTTGCGGTTTTTTTGTTTTATTTTTGGTGTGCGTGCTCAAAACAACAATCGTAACAACTTTTCAATAGTTTATGTTATAAAGTGTCCGGGTAAAGTTAATTAAAAAAATAAATACAAAAAAAAAAAAATAAAATATAAAATACGAAAAGATAATTAATACGACAACAATAGTAACAACAGCACAACGACAACAAAAGCGACAACAAAAGCGGCAACAATAACGTCAACAACAACAACAACAACAACAGCGAAGCCAATGCGGCCGCTGGCGTTACAACAAATCAACGTAAATATATAAAATATTTTAGTCGGCATTTTGTTGTAAATTACATGTTTCTGTTATGGTTTTAGATTTTGTTATTTAGTAAATTTGTTGTGATATTTTGTTAACGTATTTTGTTAATTTATATTTCTGTCATTGGGTTGTGCTTTGGGCTCACAATTAGCATTCCAATTAGCATTAGTGTTGGTGTTAGTGCACTTATTAAAATGAAAAATATAAAAAGCGGTGCGAAATAACACGATATAAAAAAAAAGAAACGTAGCAAGAAGCAGAAAAGCCGCAACGCTGACGTTGACATCCACACACAGAGATGGAGCGACAGAGAAAGAGGTAGAGAACGCGTGTGTGTTTGAAAGAGTAAGCAAGACAATATCAAGAGCATAGCGACGCCATCTGTGTTTGTTAAGTGTATGCTAGTGTGTGTGTGTGTGTGTGTGTGTGTACGGTAGAACGTGGTAGCAGCCAGCAACCTAATAAGAATAAGTTAACAAACTGACGACGTGTGTTCAGGTTCTTTCGTATGCAACGTGTGGGGGTTGGAGGGCAACAGGACGCGTTCTCTTTACCTTTTGCGTGCTCACTAACAATTTCTCTCTGACTATCTCTCGCTCTGTTACGCACCGACATTCATTGATTTTTTCACTTTGTCATACACATTGAGTGGTGGGAGGTGGCGGCGTATACCCAACCAAGGTGAATTGTTAAGTTGCCTGGCTTGCAAGAGTATGAACATTTTACAGAGAGAGACAGCGTATGTGTGTGTGTGTGTGTTTGTGTGAGTACAAATAGGAAAGAACATTTAAAAGGAAAACAAAGGAACAACTTTGGCGTGCTTATATGCAATTGACAATTTTTGTTGTTAGCCACAATTTGTAATAATGTTAGGTCACAGTGTTAATAAGTTGGCTTGAAACTAGATTTGTTGTAATTTTTGTATTTCTGCTGCTTGCGCAATTTGGTTAAAACAGCATTTTTTGTTGAAAGCGTAAGCGAAGCAACCACCGAAACAGAACGAGGAGAACAAGCACTGCTTTTGGCCACCACCAGCAACAACAACACAAACAACAACAACAGCAGATGTATGGAATAACATCAAGCACCAACAACATTTAACAGTCGAAGAGTACAAGAAAAAGAGAGTAAATCAGAGAGGCAGAAAAACAGAGAGAGCTAACCTTATTGAGAGAGTTAGAGCGTTAGGATTGAACACAATGGTAAAGTTGTTGGCCAACAAAAAATTAAAAGTGAATTGTTAGTTTAAGCGCAGGCAATAATTTTTGTCCTCTTATTTTTCTTTTTTTTTTTTTTTACCTAAGCAATTAACAAATCTTTTATTCCTCTAAAAGAAAAAGAAAAAGCAAAACAGATAACATTTTATTTATCACTTTTTGCGCTATGCACTCAGTTGCCATGCTGATATTAACATTTAGATAACATCTCAGATATAACGAGAGCTGTTATGTGAGCTTTTTGTAGCTCTTCTTCTGTTCAGTTTCAAGTTCAAGCTGGAGAGATCATTAGAGAGCAGCACAACAACTGTTCCCATATTTTTTAACCTCCAATTAGATGCATTCAATTGTCCAATTGGTCTGCAATTCAGTGCTGCTGCTGCTGCCGTTGACGTAGCAGTTGTACTATACTTAAAACCGGCCTCTTACGTGTCGTCTATACGTAAGCGCATTTCATATACGTAGCGTGCTGCGATAATTACGTTTGATAGTGCTGCTGCTGCTGTCGTTCGAAACGTTAACCGTTAACAGTTAACGTCAACGGGCGACAGCAATTGCGACTGCGACTGCGACTGCGACTGAGACGCCACAATACAACCGCCATCAACTACCGCAAAATGTGCCACGCCGGTTTTTCTTTAACTTGAGGTGTACATTTTTATTGCTGTCGTCTTTTCCTGTGTGTTTTCCTCTTCCATCTCACTCTCTCAATCTCTCTCTTTTTGTTTTTTCTGTTTCCTCTTTAATGTTGGTAACCGATCATGTCATATTATACATACATATAACAAGATAGGGGAAATATTAAATAGCTGTAAAACCAAATCAAACTAACAACAAATTGTTAATGGTGTAACACTTTTAGATGCAACAAAGTTTTACAACTTATTTGATCAGTTCTCAGCATATACTCCAGTATATATATACATACATAAGATATATACACGATCATTATTTGTTATGTGCGCATTTTGATTATTTTATATTATATTATACTTGCGGGTGCCTATAAATAGGTATCGTATCGTACTCTCTTACAACTGTAAACTCTTGCCAGTGCGTGACGAATTGCCCCCATGCATAATTTAATTTTCTTATATGCAAAGTTACAATACTAAATGGCATGAGTCCCTTAACCCTCAAGTTAAAATGGAAAAAAAATTCTCATAGTTATTTATTATGTAAATATGTAAAAGGAAAAACGAATGTACAAACAAAGAAAGCAACAAAGAAAGTATTCCATTAAGAAAGTATAAAAAAAATATTATTTACTATCAGTTCACTTAAAATATTCTTATCAGAAACTCTTTAATTATATTATTTTTTTCCAAGAAATAAAGCAGACAATTTCCCGAATAAACAAACAAATGTGTTTGCTTTTTATATCGTTTTATTTCGCTTTATAAATTTAGATTTAGATATATCATACTAGAAGATTATTAGGAATTTTGTCATATTTTTTTATTATTTGTTTAACTTTTTTTTCTTTTATAAATTTTAATTAAAGTGTTGCTATGTGTTTTGTAGTTTTCAGTGTTGTCTTTGTGCCTGTCCTAAATATTGCCTAACCCTGTCAACCCTGTTTAACATTTGTTTCCCATAATTTAACATGCAAATTCGAGGAGCCCATTTAATGTTTATTTTAATTAATTAATTACTTTAATTATATTAATTTATTTTTGTTTAATTAAACTCATAAAATATAAAACAATTTTTTCTTTTAATTTTTATTTATTTATATATTTTCTTTTATTTATATAAATTAATTAAGCAAATTTTGATTTTTTTTGTGCTTTGGTTTATTTAACAATTTTCTTATTTATTTTATTTTATTTATATTTTTATATATTTATTAATAATTGTTATTTTTATTTTTTTATTAGTTTTATATAAATAATATATAAATTTAATTAGTTTTATTTATTGTATTAAAATATGTTTTTAGTTTATTTTTATGTTTCAATAAACAGAGGCGTACGCATTGAATTTTCTACCTGTGTAAGAGGGGTTTATAATTATATTTCTTGTTATTATTATTATTAGTTAACAAAAGTCAAATTATTTTTTAGTTTCGCCTCTGTTTTATTATTTTTAAATTGATATTATTAAAATTAATTTCTGCATTTGAACTCATATTCCTCTCTCTCTCTCTCTTTTTTTCTCTTTTTGTGTAACCAAAAAACAAAACAAAACAAAACAAAAAAAACCAAAAAATAAATTGAAAACCCTCCCAAAAATCCACTAAAAACAAAAAAAAAACCAAAGAAGAAACCAATAAAAATTAAAGAAAAAAAATGTGAAATTTGGAAATGAATGTAAAAAATATCGTAAATAACAAAAGTTGCTCAAAATGAGCAACAAAAACAACAACAGCAAACAGGCTGCCAAACAACAACGACTTCAACTAATACAACAAAAACAACAACAAATGTATCACAATAATTAAAAAATTTTGGCACGAAAAGCCAAAAGAAAAGTGCAAAAAAAAATCAAATTAAATACAAAAAAAAAATTATAAATTTAAAAAATAAAAAATTTAAAGAATGTTTTTTGTTGTTATTTCCCCAAAGCCTGGCATAAAAAATTGAGAAAAAAAAATATTTATATAAAATAATATATATATATAAATCATTTTATTATTTATAAAGCATCTACAGCTCCAGCTCCACATATAAATATATATTTATTTATATACACACACACATATATATAAATATATTAATTATTATTATACATATATAGATATATATATATATATATATATATACATATATATATACATATATATTAATATCTGTGCTTGTGTGTGTCTGTGTGCCTGTATGCTTGTCCATTTGCTTGGGTATGCCTGTGTTCTGTGTGTGTATATTTATCTGTGCATTCCATCCATTAATCTAAATAACTTAATCTAATGACAACCAAAACAACAACTTAAACAACAACTAATTAATTAAAATTTCAATACAACAACAACAACCGTCGCAACATTCGGAACAACCTAACCTAACCTAACTTGAAAAAAAAAACGAAAACGAAATAAAATAACAACAACAACAACTAAACCCTTAATAACAAAACAAAATGGCGGACATTATGCGTCCGCCGTATAGTGAAATAAAGCGGCCAGACGAAATTGTCAGAATGACAACCGCCGATAATTTGAAATTTGCCGTCCTCATTGGCCTCATCGAGGTTGGCCAAGTAACCAATCGTGAGGTGGTCAACACAGTTTTACATTTGGTAAGTACTTGCTACAATTAAAACAATAACATGTTTATCGATAACAATCCATGTCTATTTTTTATCGAAATAAATGCATATATATATTTTTTCCTATATATTTTATAGCTTAACTTCCAAAGAATTGTTCTTATGCTCAAATTAAAGAAATAATGAATGAGCTAAATATATATATTTATATAATTTAAGTTTTGTTATCGATAACTCGTCTCGATTGCATTAATTGTTGCGTGTTGTTAACAAAATTTGCATTTCATATGCAACTTCAATGTTTCATCTCCCTTTACCCGAAAATCATATTTGATTTCGATATTCTGCTATTATATAGTATTGTATCAATTGATTCAGATATTATATATTATAATCATTAAAATATCGATTGTAAACTGTTTTGTTATCGGTTTTAAACTAGTATACAAAAAGCAAATATCCTTCTTAAATGTGTGAGAATAAGTTGCGGTTGGATAAAGTAAATTTAATTTTATACTTCATTTTGTTAATCGACAACTATAGCTTTAGATCAAGCTTCAAAGAGCAATCAAAAGGAATATATAACATATAATAAATACCTTTATTTAAATAATATGCTATTCTTTAAAGAGCATTATTGTCTTAAGCTTTAGCTTTTCTTTAACTTTCTTAAGGGACATGGGAAAATCTCTGCGCCCAAAAATGTTTGTATATATAAAAATCTTTTACTTAGACATTGCAATTTCATTACACAATCTGACAAAATGGCGCCTAAACGCTATATAAACACACACACACACACAACCAAAAGCACAGACATGAGCTTGCACATACCTTAACATACACCGACACATACACACACACACTCACAAACACATGCAAACACACATATAGGAACCAGGCAAAGCAAATAGACGCTTCTTTCATTAGCACAAAATTAACATTTCGTAAAAGCCGCAGAGCGAAACAACTTCACGGGTGGTAGATGCAGGGCGGGGGGTGTGTTATACCTGGTGTGTGTGTGTGTGTATGACTAGGCTGTGATTAGATCAAAGGCCAGGCCTCAAGACAATATGCCCGCATACATATTGTATGATTACTCAACATTATTATTAAAGAAGATTTTCAAATTTACATTTCCTTCTTATATTATTTTATTTTATTTTTCTCTTAAGATTTTCTTTCTTATTTTTTTTTTTTTCATATGTTGGGGTGGATGGGGTGAAAGGACGTCGTATCGTAGGTAAAGTTGGTAGAAAATTTCAAATATTGTGTGGGTGGTAATGCTGCTCTATATACGTGTATATATATATATGCGTGTGTGTGTGTGTATGTGTGTGTGTGTGTATGTTTAAGGTGCTTAATGAGAACACGACACCGTCGCTCATCATTACAAGTCAAGATTCTCAGATTCAGCAAAATAAGAGAGAGAGAGTGGAAGGAGGAGAAGAAGGAATAAAATGAAGTAAAATTTCAACCAAAAAAAGTGACTAACAGCAGACAAGCGTTGTTGAGGGAGGGGTGGTAACTGCTGCTTGACAGGTGGTCTGTCTGCGAGTGTGTGTATATGTATAGATGTATGTGTGTGTGTATATATGCATACAAGAAATTGAAAAGAAATTGAATTGAAGTTCGTCGACGTCCCACAACGTTGTCAACGTTGTCAACGTTGTCGGTTTCCATTGATAAGATAAGAAACTGGCACTATGAGAGAAAGTGAGAAAGAGTAAGATATACATATATATATATATATGTATATATATATAACATATATATATTTATAAAGATATTTAATCTAGGCATAGATACAGGTGTTATGCATAGGTGTGCACATTTACTTCCCCATATGGTTTTTCATATTTTTTTTTTCGTCTGATTATAGGTTCTGATAATCTGATAAGAATGGTAACAAAATTAAATGTGTTGACGTGTCCCCACCAAATGTGTGGAATATTTTTGCCTAAAATAACCAACAACTATATTATAAATATATACATATATATATATATCTTTACTTTTAACCATTTTGGATATGGATTTTTAGAGTGGTTTTTGTGGTAAATTTTGGTAATTTTCTTTTTTTAATGGATGGGCCTGTTCAGATAGTGTGATATATATATATATATATATATATATATATATAAATGTATTATCAGTTTGTGATTTCATATCACAGACCTTTTAATGTGTTACATATATTTATATATAATTTTCAGTATCGATTTTTGATATAACTTGTTGTTAGTATTTTTTCTGCTTTGCTTTGCTTTTATTTCCTTTTTTTTTATCTTCACTTTAGCTTTTCATTTTGCTCTTTCTTTTATCTTGTTTCTACTTTCATATTCTCGCACTTCTTT
This sequence comes from Zygothrica quintamaculata, assembly GCA_037044455.1. Classification (NCBI taxonomy): domain Eukaryota; kingdom Metazoa; phylum Arthropoda; class Insecta; order Diptera; family Drosophilidae; genus Zygothrica; species Zygothrica quintamaculata. Next base: position 80,931 of record JBAMBS010001146.1, on the reverse strand, counting down.
TGAACTTTAATCTTTTATTCTGTTTGTTATTACTTTATTTTGTTATCCTCTTAATATTTTAATGTGTTTTTTTCCTCCAATTTTTCTTTAATGCTGTCTACACTCCTTGGCATTCCTTTATATAGACTATAACTGATTGATTCTCTGGTTCTCTCTCTTCTATATATAACATTCTATATCATTATTCACCAAAGTAACCCTCTTAAGCACCAGTCCAAACACACCCCACACCCCACACCTCACACCCCCACCCCCCATAGCAAGTTTTGTTTAAGGGTCAGCTACCGAGAACTTCCCGTTTCGACGCTTAATCGGTCATTGGGCCTTGTTATACAGCTCAATTATGGTCATTTGCCATGTGACGCATGTGGTAGACAGCTCAAACCTTTATGCTATATGGTATATGGTATGGTATTGTATATGGCATGGAGCCACCCTATAACCCCATAAACTTAATGCCTTAAAGCCCACACCCTGTTTTATATAGCACCCAGTCCATCACTTGAATCATTCATTCTTACTCTCACTCTTACTCTCACTTTGGCTATCTTTATCTATCTGTTAGCTACTATCTCTTTCACACTCTGTTTTTTAACTGCTCCAATCGAATATAGGTCCTGCCGTATGGTTAACTCAGTGGGTAAAGCCGTGTCACGTGCAAAAGAGGCAAAGCCTTTAATCGATTTGCCTTCTTCTTTGTCGTTAGCTAAAAATGTTTTCTACTAAAAATAAACGCTTAATGCAAATCGGCAACAACAACAACAATAACAATTTAACGATTTTGAAAGAAAAGCAAAAAAAAGAATAAAAATAAAATAAACAGAAGAAGAAGAAGTAGAAAAAAATATAACCAAATTCAAAATGAAGTCAACAACAGGCATTGAAAAATTTTCAATTTGTTTGCTTCAGCTATGGATTTTCTCTCTTGCTCATTTGCTATCTCTCTTGCTCTAAGCTTTTGTATATGTATAGATATTTATGCCTGTATATGTATGTGTGTGTTTTTGTGTGTGTGTGTTTATGTGTGTTATTTCTGTATATGTGGGCCATAAGCTTTTGTTTGCACTTTCAATTACAATGCAAACAACACACAAAAATGTTTATAATCTGTGCATAGCCTCATATATAATCTAAATGACTAAATTTAATACATTTTATGTATAAACTGTGTTCAAAATTGGTTAAAGCAGATCCTTGTTAGTGTTGCCTGTATAAAATATTATAGATAGTTTAATTTTATTTATTATTTATTTTTTCCTTTAACATTTTCAAAGCGCAATTTCAATAATTAAATTAATATTTATTTAATTAATTTATTAAAAAAATTCAATTATTAAAAAAAAAGTTTGTCTTCCTCTTCTTTGTAGTATATAGAATTAGTGTGTTTTTATTTTTTTTCATTTTTTTTAACACATTACAATTATTTTTAAACAATTCATAAAGTTGTTCGAAAAGTTATGAATTTGTTGCTAACAAACTTGGCTTTGAAGAATGGCTTAAAAAGCGGTAGTTAAGGTTATGATTAGGGTTAGGATAAAGGCTTAAATTGAGGTTAGAATTAAGGTTAAGATTGAGGTTAAGATTGAGGTTTAGATTGAGGTTTAGATTGAGGTTAAGATTGAGGTTAAGATTGAGGTTTAGATTGAGGTTAAGATTGAAGTTAAGTTAAGTGTAAAATTTAAAGCTAAGTTTAAGCTAATGTTGGGTTAAAGAGTATCTACATGTAGTAGTTGTTATCAATTAAGAGCTGTTAATAATCTTTTGCTTGGGGTAAATAAAAATTGGTAAAACAAACTGTTAATGGTAAGAAAATAAAACTGAACAAAGGATTGTTAATAATTCTTGCTTAAACTTAAAACTTTTTTTCCATTTTAATTCAAATTTAAGTAACACTTTTTATGATTTTTCGTACGACATAACTAAGGCTAGTATAATAAATAGTAGTAATGAAAATTAATAGTAATTAAATAGTATTTAGTAGTAGACTACTAAAATGTAGACTTTGCATTTTAATATAAAAAACATTTCCTTTTTTTTATAAGTCTGTTTAAGCATTTTGAACAAGGTATTAAAATGTCGAGCATTTTGGCATTGATTTGGTTGAGAGGAAAAAAGCCTTAAGCATTGGAGCACATTGAAACAGCTTATTAACGTTTAGCTAACCGCCCCCCTCCCTACCCCCACCCCACTTGGCAGTCACAAGCAAAGCCCCATACACATACAGTGCCCCACTAAATCACCTCACTTCCCCCCGCTCAATCTCTCTCGCTGTTTCTCTTTCTGTTAGCTAAAACACCGCACCCCTTAGCAGCTGGCTGAGTTCCCTTTGAAGAGGCGGCTGAGAGCTTGAACAAAACGCAAACATATTTAGCTACTTTTAGTTAATTTAATTAACGTTCTTGCCACGCAACGTAACGTAACTTAACGCAACGCAACTTAACGTAACGTAACGTAACGCGACGAAATGCGTTGCGATGTTAATATCGAAGTTGAAAGCGATGCTTAAGTTAACGTTGATGTCGACGTCGACGTCAACGGCAAAGGCTATGGCGATGGCGATGGCTATGGCGATGGCGACGTCTGTCAGCTGTTTCGAGTCCCAGAAGGAAACAATAAAAATGGGCCTTATTGTTGGTATCCTGGTGAAGGGACAGTGGGGAGTTTAGTGCATGGGCTGGTGGGTTAGGGCGGAAGGAGAAGGAAGGGCGTAGTGGGTGGTGTTTAGGGTTTTTTTTTTGTTTTTGCCCACAAAGCAATCAAATGCCAAAGTCACGAATAAAACGACACACAAGAAGAGCAGAACAAAAATGGCATAGAGATAGCTAAAGACACAGACAAAAACTGTATATATAGGAGAGAGAAAAAGAGAGCTAGAGAGACAGAGAGAGAGAGAGAAAAAGAGAGGGAGACAGAGATAGCATAGAGTGTGTGGAAGTTAATCGCAGAAAGAAATTTGTTGGCGAAGAAGGAAAAAAAAAATGAAATGATAAAGAATCAGAAATAAAAACAAACAAAAAGACGAAAAAAAAAACAAAATAAAAACAAAACAAAAACAAAAAGAAAGGAAAGAAAAAGGAAAACAAAACAACTTAAAAGAGGCGCATAAGCCCGTAATGCAGCATGAAAATTTGCTGTGAAAATTCTTGGAAAATTCGTTGAGGAAAATTCGTGTAGAGCCGCTTGCAAGATACACGCACAGAGCACGAGCCGTTAACAAACGTTACGAATTTCTTTTTGGTTTTCTTTTTTTTTCTTTTTTTTGGGGCAAAAGAGAGCAAAAAAAAAGGAAAAGAAAAAGAAAAATAAGGAAAAAAAATAACATTAATACAAAAACAAACACAAATATGGTGTGTGTGTGTGTGTCTGCTGCTTCTTCTACAACCCTAAATGAAAAATTAAGCAACAACAAAACGACGGCAACGTTGGCGTCAGCCTGTCCCGCCCTTCAACCATCTTTTGCCCCCTCTGATCCTTATGAACGTTTGCGTTCCGGTTTTCGTTTAGCTTCTGGAATGGAATGAAACGGAATGGAATGAAATCGAATTGGTTGCGGCTGCTTTCGCGTACTTTCGCCGCCGGCATCAACAACAAATAGCACAACAGTTACAGTGGCTGACACTCTGGCACAGTGGGCCAACAGCAATGATAATTAAACCAAATTATAATTTTTATGAAGAATTTAAAACAATTCAACAAATTTTTATTGCACTTTTAATTAACTTAAGTAAATATATATTTTAAAATATTTTTAAAATAAAATTTAAAAAACAATTGAAAACTTTATAAAATTTAGACTAATTTTTACTCGCAGATAAATTAAAAAGTTTAATTAAATAAAACGTTTATATTCCTACAATTCGTTGAATCAAAGATTTCTTTAAGTGTAACCTCAAATTAATTTTAATATAATTTAATTGCTTTAATTAAACTTTTGCCTACTTTAATTAATTGGCTATAAATTTTTATATGATTAAAAAAAGTTTGAGATATTTCTGTGCTACATATGAAAAATTTATGCAAATTGTTTTGTTACCACTGTGGCTACGTGGTTCGTGTAGTAAAACTCGAAATTCAGTTGGGTTTTTTTGGGCTCATTGCCAAGGGTGCGGCGGTGGTGCGACTGAATGTGGCGCCATGAGGGTTACAAGTAAATGGTGGCAATGCCATCAACACGAACGGCAAAGATACAAGGATGTGGTAAGAGCACAGAAGGGAGTATGCGGGTGTATATGAGTGGGTGGCTGGTGTTGTATTATATATATATATATATATATATGTATAAATATGTATGTATATATTGTATATATTGGTGGTGTGATGGTTGAGGCTCAAAACGAAGACACGACAACCGCAAGAGATTTAACGACCAATAAAGAACAACGCAATGTTATTTAAGGACGCTGAAGGGATTCGCATGCGGGACCTCAACGTTGATAGTAACAGTAACAGTAACGGTAGCAGGAACAGTGACGCTGACGGTGACGCTGACGTTGGCGGTGACTGTGATGCCGGACGCATTATGTGTAACCGGTAGCCATTTCAACGGCTGTTTGATTACTTGGCCTCCATGCTAGGACATAACATGGACACACACACACACATATATATAAATATATATATATATATATATATATTTGTACGATATATGTATATGTGGGTGAGACGTTACGTTTGTGGGGTAGTGTCAGAGGCGTGACACATTTATGGACATTACCATGTTTGTCGTTACGTGGCAAACAGATGAAAAACACACACCCACACACACACACACCAATATACCCGCTTGCTCTCTGTATATGTGTGTCTCTCCTTTCATTTTGTTTTACGCCCAACTGTGGTAACTTCATTAACATCATTATCAGGACTCACAACATGGAGCATTCTCCCTTCAATTTGAAGTGCCTGCAGCACTTCAATGCTGCACATCCTTCAACACTAAAAAAAACTCTAAAAAAAAATACACACACACACACACGCTCACACACACAAAATTTCATTGAGAAAAAACTAAAATAGATTTTTGTTTTTATTTATAGAAAAATATCGTATTAAATCCCGTCTAAAGGTTTAGTGGTTTAGGGTGGAGCTTGGAGTTGTTATATTGAGCTTAATGGGAGCAGCTGTGCGGGGCGTGTAACGGCAAATTACATTGACGACAAATGTCGAAGAAACGCAAAAAAAAACAAAAAAAAAAAAAAAAATGTTAAATTATAAAAAAAAGGGAAAATAAAATACAACAAAAAAATCAATAAAATTGAATTGAAGGCAAGAGAGCGCCAAACGTTTTTATGGCTGGCAATTGCTGTTGAGATGTCTGTGGGATGTATGAAAGAAAGATCCGATGAAGAAGGCACAGCTAAAATGGGGGAAGGGGATCAAAGGAAGGGAGGAGTAGTAAGGGTGTCACAATGTCTGGGCCAATGTGGAACGCACAGTAGGTTGTAGTAAAATCTGCTTAATTTCAGGCTACTTGAAAAATCAATCACATAAATTTATCAGATTTTTAAGTAAATCCAATATATACTATATATACCTATATATTGATGTGTGTCATTGTGTGTGTGTGTGTAGGAAAAGTGGGTAATATTATTTGATTTATTTATGTGGTCAATGGAACGCTTGGTTGCTTCTTTGAACTGCGGGCGTTGACAAGGCGCCATGGAAAGCCAAGGTCAATAGTAAAACAATTTTTGTTCTTGTCAACGCCTTTCGCAAAAGATTCTCAGTCTCTTCATTTATTAGCTCTCTCTCTCTCTCTCTCTTTCTTGCTTTCTATCCTTGAAATTCTATTTCCTTTCTTTTCTTCACACACACAGAGAGACACACTTTCTGGATATCGTATATAAGTTACGCTGTGTGCGTTAATCCGCACACCCAGCGATTGCCTTCGATACGCAAGGGTTGTCAGAGCGTACCGTAGCAACCCCAAAATAAAACGTATCTCATCCATTGTATAGGAATTGGATACTCATACCCATACCCTTACCCTTACCCATACCCATATCCATACTCTTACCCCCCCAAAAATTGCCCTTTTTGCCTTATGTAGCGCATCAGCAGCTTCTGCTGAAAACATTGACAACTGTTGTTGGGGCATTAGCTGTCAGTTGGCGCCATACGAGTGTAGTATATATGCCAACCGTAGTTAAATCGTTGAATTAGACAAGAAAAACTTTTAGCTTTAACTCGATTTGTTGATTGGGTCAACTGAACCCTCAACAGCCAATACTAAAAAACACAGTATACACAGTATATACCACACGCTGTTTCACATAAGCTGCAGATTAGTCAGGCGGCAAGCAAATGGAATCTTTAATGCAATATTCATGGGGCAACTTTGTTTGCTGCTGCTTAACGCACAGCTGCTGCACGATTAAAATATATCATTTCGATCGTTAGTATGTTTATCGATAACATAATGCTACCAAATTATCTCTAGCATAATGCTAAATGTGGCATTATACAAGCACTTATCAATGGTAACTTTCCATTGAAGAGATTATTTTCATAGTTAAATATTTGGTACAAAATGTGAAAATATGTTTAATAATAATTATTTTTTATTTAATTTAGTTAATACCCCTGTTGCATGTATTTTTCTTTATCAATTAAAGTTAAGTAGTTTCACTCTTTCGTTGAGTTAAAAAGTAGTTTCATAATATGCCCTCGCTCTATAAGAGATCAACCACAAGTGTAGTAGCATTTAGCTTTAGACAGGCAGCAGTATTTGAATTGTTCACTGAAGGAAGCTGCAAGCTTATAGCAGCTTTATATTAATAGTTAATATAAATGAGTTTATTTAGAATTGATTAAATGCTATTATTTTACACCTAATTAATACTAAGTTTCATACTAAATATTTTAGTATCTATAGCTTTTATTTGATCTTTATTTTTGATGAATTAAGTGCATCTATATATATTTACATATATATTTTCTGTTTATATTATCAATTGAATACATTTTGATCGTAAATAAAATTATATATATATATATATGTATGTATTTATATGTATATAGAGAAGTAAAAAGCTTGTAAATCTTTCATTTAATACTCTTAATAAAGTCCGTATAAGGTTTTCCAAGGACATAACCTAATTGATTATGCAATACTCATTCATTTTACGACATTTGCTGACGAGTGGGTATACATTAAGAGAATCTAACTTACTGCATATGCGGGTATATGTATATATATATATTAGTATGTGTGTGTGTGTGTGTGTGTGAATGTGTGTGGGTGGAATTGAAGAGATGGTTGCAATACGCCTAAGCGCTGTTGGGACTAAGAAACAAGCCAAGGACAAGAAGGCAACTCGATGTCCTTTGATAGCATTTGAAATAAAATGCGAACATAAATGCGAACTGCTAGCGATTGAGCTCAAATAAAACCAAAAATCTTGCCAATTGACAGAGGCGTACGGGTTATGGGGGCCATTGGCTGTATAATGGGTAAATATAAGAAAAATCGGAAAAGCTAAAAGAGCTGAGAAAAAGAGAAGAAATGAAAGAAAAAAAATACAAATAAATAAATAAAAAACAAACTCAAAACAGTCGCTCAGCTGTGTGGGCCATTTGAGTTCGGCAGAGGGCAGAGGGGCAACAGAAGGGAGCAAATTGCGTAGCCAGGATTTAATGATGACACAGCCGCTACAGCAACACCAGTTTTAATGCGTGTCCTGCCTCTCCCCCTACCTTTCCCGATCCCTTGCAACAACTGTCTGTGCTGTGCGTTCATCTGTTTCATATCTACTCCCACCTCACCCTATGACCATCCCCAACCTAGTTGTATGCCATTAAAAAAGCAAATTGTAAATATATATATATATATATAGAGATATATTTTTTATGTTTATATATTGGATGTGGTAATGGGTTTTGTTCATATTTTTTGGTCCTTGCTGCGCATTGCAGACATTTTGATTTAAGCTCACTTTATGCAGTAAACCAATTTTACAGCAAAAAAATTTTACAATAATCATGGCAAAGTCCGTTGGAATTTCAGTTGCAATTTCAGTATGAGTTTTAGTTACAGTCAAATCCATCATTAATCTCTGCTATATAGTATATTATATCTGTTACGATATGAATATATATATATTTGCCACGTCACTGCCATTTATGTAAAAATTTTGAAAAGCAATAAAAATGGCAAAGAAATACGAATCACAACTACTAAAAAGGCAATCAAATGAACACAAATATGAAATGATTTGCTAGAAATTTATCAACAACGACATTGAAATACTCTTTAACTAACTTTATATACAACTTTTAGCAAATGAGTAAAGTATTGGACAATTTTGTTCAATTTTCCTTAGCTTCTTTGATATAAATACATATCATATTTTAGCCTCTGTTTGTCTTTTGTCTCTTGTAGTTTTATGTATATATTTTATAGTCACTTATACAGTTATGTTGGCTTTAGTTTAGGGTAAACATAAAACAAAAGAAATAAGTAAAAAGTTCAGAGCGCATAGTTCACACTTTGTTGGGTCACCCAACTGACCGAGTGTGAAGGGTAATCAATATATGCGCTTCTTTCACATGTTCAGTACACAAGCAAAAAAAATAAACACAGAAAATCAGCAACAAAAAACAGTTATAACCCAGTTACACCCTAAACATCCGAAAGAGGACAGTCCATGTAGCAACTGTGCCAAAGTAAATGAAACGTTACTAACGCTGGCTGCACGTAAATGGAATGAACATCATTTATAAACTGAAATCTGCTTGGAGGGGGGCCCTTGTACTCTATATAACTGTTGCTAGGGGTACGTAGGAGTAACGAGGGGTAACGTGGGTTTGCCACTGTTACTAAGAGGGGTTAAATGTTGGTGGTCTCAGCAACTACTTTTTATTAAGTCGCAGCTTTTGATGCCCTTATAGATCAGTCAGCATTAGACCAAAAATAAATGTTAACTGAATGATTGAAACTGCAGAAAATCAATGGCTAATAGTTATTATTTCAATCTGTTTCGTTTGTTTTTGCTTTCACTTTTGTTTCCATTTTATCAGTTAGTTTGCTTGCTTTCGCTACAGACTTAACTTATTTTATTTTGCTGCTTTCTTTGCTGTTAACTTCTTAACTAATTTATGTTTAACTTGGTTATCACTTTGCTTTTTCTCACATTGATTTTTTGCTCTTATTTTCTATTACTTTTTCCTACAGCTACATTATTTGCATAATGCTTTCTCACCTTACTTCCCTCTCGCTTTCCCTCTGATTGTTATTTGTTTCTTATGGCTTCTAATTCCCCTTTAACTCTCTTCTTATGACCTTTATACTACCTTCCATGCAGCTGTATATGTTTCACACTCATAAAGGCAAACTCTTATGTCTTAGTTAGGATTGAAGCATTTTATATATTCATATTTATATTAATAAATAATTTTTTACATTATATTTTTTTTGAATGAAATTATAAAAATTTTATAACAAGTCATCTCATATTTGTTTTGATTATGTCATTATATATATATATATATATATATATATATATATTTATATATATATAGGTGTATATGTATATTTAATATAAAACTTTTATATCTTTAATAAAGTTAAAGCAGAGTTTGTAATTAAAATGCTTGTGGAAGGCAGTAACAAAGCATATAACAAAATGTTCATAACCTACTTTACAAGGGCATTAAAATAGACACACACACACACACATGCATCCACGTGCTCTCTGTCTATATTTGCTTACATCTCTCACTTTCTCTTTCATTTATACAGTACTATATTACAGCCATCTCTATCGCCTATTCGCTTCCATAATTCAGTGCTTGTGAGCGATGGCCGTTTGCTTTGACTCATGTGTCTCTGGGTTATATTAAGGCCATGGCATATCATTTATAATTTATACAACTTTAATGAACAACATTAATATGCGAAATATGACAGGACAGAGTTTAAGTTTTGGGTCACAAAAGAACTCAGTGTCCCTCACATACATATATATATATATATTTATATATATATATTATGTATGTGAAATAATATAAAGTTAGTTTAAACCAAGTAAAGTTGAATAAAAATTTCAAAATATAAATTGTATAGCAAAAAAAAAAAATACTAAAAAAAAAAAATAAATAAATACCAAAGAGAAAAAAACAAAGCAAAGTATCAACAAAATACAAAAGCGTCGACAATACTTTTGGGATAACATTGTAAATTTAATAATAATCCAGAGTTCATGCACAACAGCTAAAGTTATCTGGGGCATTACGCATACGCAGCGTTGTACAGTGTGAAATACAGACACAAAAATTGGTGAAGGGGCAACAGAAAAAAATGAAAAAGAATAAGTAAAGGATTTTGCGTTGTAAAAACAAAACTAATTTGGTATAAAATCAAATATGAATGCGCAAACTCCTAGTTCATAATTTATTTTGAGAGCTTTAATGCTTACAAATTTTGTATGAATGTTGCATGTTGATTTGTTGTTGTTCTTCTTGTTGTTGTTTGCCCAGTTGGGTAAAGCATGAAATTTGTTTGAATTGTTAGCTGAATATTTATACATACATGTATATATATATAATACATTTTTTTCTATATGTATATATATACTGTTTCCTTTTGCATTTGTATTTGTGCACAATCTCCTTTTTTTTTTTTGCTTTCTTTAATAGCCTCGAGCTGAAAGTGTTGAGCACACGGCAATTGATGGAGTTAACAAATTGTGGAGTTAAAACTTTTACTTATAAATTTTAGAGAGAGAGAAAAGTTAGTTCCGGTAATCTAACTAGCTTTAGGGCTAAAAGTAGATAACAGTTATTATATATATATATATATATGAGTTCAGTTTAATTTTGTGAGATAAATATTAAAACTTCTGTTGGATATATAAGCCCTTTGTAAACATAAAATATAAAATTATAATTAAATAAATAAATATATAAAATAAGTATTATATTTTTATAAAAAATAAATATTTAATAAAAATATATAATAATATAATTTACTTTGTTTTATTGATAAAACAAAATAGATGATAAAATAGCAACTGGCAGTTGAATCAATTTCATAAACATGTAGCGTCTGCTAGATAGGCCATAGGCGGCTGGGCAAATGGATAAATGGGCTATGAGTGGGGGTGGGGGCGGGTTATGGCAAACTAAAACGCAACAGAGTTATTAATTACTGGACAAAGCGAGTATATCTATGTATATACGATATAAATCTGTATATGTATATGAACTTAATATAGATGTGTGTTGTGGCCATGTTGTTGCTTACTGTGTGGGTGTGCCCTTTGGCCACCAAACAACAACAAACACCAGCAGCTGGCAACCCCTTGTAGCAGGCAGACTATGCTAGGGGCAGAAGGAAGGGGGTGAAAGTTTAAGGTATGAGTATAAAAGTATGGAAATGAAAATGGAAATGACAACAATGGACATAAGGCAACACACCTTTTTTTTCGTTCTCTCTCTCTCTCTCTCTCTCTCACTATATATATATATATAGTATATGCATGTGTGTGTGTGTGTTTTTGATCATTTTTGCTGTTGTTGTTTTTGTAGTTGTCGTTGTTCATGTGGCCAGCTGACAACAACGTTGCCCCATGTCTGACAAACGGAAATGTCCAGCGGATATATTGATTGTCAAACGTTGTGTGGGTGTTGTTGCTTACGTATGTATGTGTGTGTGTGTTTGACTTTGCGTGTACTGTTCTCTTACTCACTTTCTATCTATCTCTTTGTCTGTGTCTTTCTTTCTCTGTGTGTGTGTGTTTTTTGCGTGTATTGTTGTTTTGCTGTGCCAGCGACCTTTTGCATAAACAGACTGAATTGTCCTGCCCATTGCCCATTGCCCGTTGCCCGTGGTCCGTTGTCCGTTGCCCGTTGCCCGTTGTCCGTTGTCCGTTACCAGTTGCCCGTTGCTAGTTGGCAGTTAGCAGTTAGCAGTTACCAGCTCCAACCATCCATTATAACACCAGTATCCCAGCCTCAAATAATTTGATATTTATTTTGATATTATTAAACGTGACGCATAAAGACTGTGACACAAGCTCGACATTTGGGTTCAGCACGGTAGGGTTTGGTTTGCTTTTGGTTCAATTTGGTTTGGTTCAATTTGGTTTGATTCAGTTTAGTTTAGTTTATTTTGGTTGTTAAATGCATTTGACAGCAAAGGGAAAGCAGGCTTTAAATGTCAAATAATAAACTTAATAGAATCACTACTAATGCTACAATTATAATATTCTATTATCTGATAGACAGTTTAAAGTAGTTATTATTATTATTGTTACTATAACTGTTATTGCTGTTGCTTGTTTAAATGTTTATTGACTTAATTAAACATGACAACTTATTAGACACTTAAATGATTTGCCAATTTAATTTACAATTGCAATATCGATTTACATCATAAACGCTTAAACAACTATTTTAATGAGTTTTTTGTGGAGATTTCTTCAATATATTTTCTAAACGTTCGATAACTATCGATAAATGTACTTGATTAAATTTCAAGGTTAACACTATTAGTAGAATAACATATAATTGTTTAATTTCGACTGTTGACAGATTTTTTTTATCGATATGCAGCAGTAGTTTTACCTATTGATATTTTATATTTATATGCAATATAATCTAAGTATTATATCATTCAATTATTATTTAATATTATTGATAAGTTTAAAAATGAAAAATATTTCATTAAGCACAAAAATATGGAATTTTATTGGAACTTTTTTTGCAATTATTTTGCTGTTTTTTTCGCGCCCATTTTGCATATTTAAGAAACTGCAGAAACTTTTAAAGAAAAGGTTTAAAATTTACAAAATTAATCACAAAGGTTCATAAGGGTTTAAGACTTATTTAAAGCAAAAGCTCTGCAAAACTTGCGATTAATCTAAACAGATAACATAAGAATGATCATAAAAGCAAAAAAATGAACTTCAGATAAAGCTTGTGTAATTAATTTTAGGTCTAGTCGTAAGCAGAGAAATCCTTGAAAGCATTTTAAAGCTTATGCTAAATGTCAGAAATTATTTAATATCTTAATATTAATCGCTTAAGTATAAAAATTACTTTTTCTTTTTTTCTTCAGATTGAATTTGTGTTAACAGCAACTCTTTTTTAATTACAAAGCTTTAAAAGCACTTTAAAGCTTAAGCTGAAAGCCAAATTTTGATTAGTATAATTGTTGATCGTTTGCGTTTAGAAATTACTTTTGCTTCGCTTTGAAATTCAACCGCAAGACTAAACTTAAAGCTTAAAGCTTGTTTATTCATAACAGTTAACTAGTCTTTAGTAGCAGTAAAAAAAAACTTAAAATAAGTTGCTTCAATTTCTACTGATTGAAAGTGTGAATTTAACCACAAAACTTTCAATTAAGTGTATCTGTCAGTCGTAGTAGGAGACGGAACGCTATTAGCTAACTAAATTGTTTTTCTAATGGTTTTTCTATTCTACTACTATTATTATTATTGTTGTTGTTTTTGTTGCTTATAGTGTTGCTTCAGTCATTATTGTTGGTGTTGTTATTGTTACTGTTTTTTGCTTGTGGTTGGCAACTCATTTACGCGTTATCCTTTTACAAACGCCAACGTCAATGTCATGTTGGCCTTTCAGTTTGTTGTAGTTGTCCTTTTTGCTTCAACACTTTTCGAATAAAAAAAATTGCCATTCATTTTCATTTTTTTCTTTTTGTTTGTTTTTTTTTTATATTGTACTCTGTGTTTTTGTGCGTTTTGTTTTTCAGTTGATTTTTTTTTATTTTGTTATGTTTCCTTTCATTTCTTCTTGTTATACCATAGCTGTCGGTTAGCCATTTTCCTTTTTCCATTGTCTAGCTTCCAATGTCCAATGTCCAGTGTATATTCAGTGTTTAATGTTGTTGTTGCTGTTGTTCTTGTTGTTGGTGGTGGTGTTGGTGTTGGTGTTGTTGCTACTGTTGTTTCTAAGTGACGCGTCGCTTCAGTTGTTTCTAATGGCCGGCCACTGTCGAGGCATATCCTGGCCAAGCAGGCTTCTGTCCGTTCGGTTCGTACAGCTGTCAGCTTTTGTATCTGTTGCATTTGCCGTGCGCTTAACGCACTGCTGCTACTGTTGGCCCCTTGTCAGCCAACTGATTTGGCAAGGGGCTAAAAATTGTAGGCGTGTGGCATAAGGCATCAGGCATCAGGCATCAGACATAAGGCATGAGGCATGAGGCATGAGGCATGTGGCATGTTGCCAATGTTTCAGTGAAAATGTGTCAGCCTCAATTGCCCAACCGCCTTCTGCAATTATTGTTGGAAGCAAAGCCAATTTGTCACTGATGAAATGTGAAATGTGCAACCCTATCATACTCGTATATCACAAGATTCTCATAAAGCAACAAACCACATTCATTCATACACAACACAGCCAAACACAACACAATTCAACATACATACAGTACACAATAAACAGCATAAAACATACAGCATATAGCATACAGCATATAACACAGATGATATCCAAAAGGAAAACCTTTTAAGTCTGTTGACTGTTGACTGTTGCCTGTTTACATTTGAATCCAAATTTCTTGTTTATTCGAGCTGCACAAATGGGTCTTATGAATTTTAAGAGCAGCTGAAACTGGCAGCTGTATTGATAAAGGTTTACCCTTCAACCTTAATCCTAATCAGACTTAAAGCCTTCTTTGTAACATGTGTTATATATAATGGTTAATATGTCTGAAGTGCAACTTGCAGCTAATTTTATGCTCAAAACATTTATGTTGCCAAAAATCTTAATTCTTCTTGGGTTTTGTATCTGAAAAGAAAAGACTTCACTACCTTTAAATTAGCCTAAAATGTCTTCATATAGTTATTTAGATTAGCTACTAAAAGAATATATTTTAAATTATGCTAAAAGTCGAAGAAATATACTAATAATAATTTTATACTTTATAGCAGATGAAATATTTATTTAATAACTTATTTTTAATACTATTTTATTTTTCAAAGTTACAAAAAGCTAGCTTAAAATAATGCATTACAGTTTAAATATTTCTTATTATTTTTATTATTTTCAGTTTTTCAAGAACAGAAAAAAATAAAAATCACAAATATATAAAAATAAAAATAAAAAAAAATAATAATAATTATATAAAAATTTTAATAATTAAAATTAAAAAACAAAATAATAACAATTAATAAATAAATATAAAAATAAATAAAAAACCCATGCAAATAGAAAATAAAATTATATAATTTTTTTTTTTTTAATAATATAAAAGTTAAGCAAAGAAAAAATAATAATATATAAATCTAAAAATAATGTATAGAAAATAACAGAATTGATCAAAAATAATGTACAAATGAAACAAAAATAATTTTAAATAAATATAAAAAAGCAAAAAGAATAAAAAATATATACATAAATTAAATGTAAATACATAAAAATATATATATTTATATAAATTAAAAATATAAAAACAAATAAAAATAAAAATTTAACAGATATAAATTACAAAAAAATTAAATAGTAATATCAAAGTAAAATTAAAATTATTAAAGAATTATTGAAAGCTATTAAAATAATTTAAAATTATTGTAAAAATAATATAAAAAGAAAATAAAATTTGCAAACAAATTATACAAAAAAAAAAAAAAAGTAAAAAAAAAATAATAATAATAAATAATATAGAAAAAATATAAATATAATTGTAAAATGGAATAAATATAAAAGTGATTTAAAAATAATAAATAAAGAATACAAAATTATTTTATACAAACAATAAATATAAATGAAAATAATATAAAATTTCTACAAAAATAATATAAAAATATTGTATTAATAATATAAAATAAAATAAAAGATAATTATGAATAAATTTGAAGTTATGATTGTAATGGTTTTTCTTTTGTTTGATGCATATTAATGTGCTGTGTGAGTCATTTGTGTGAATTGCCACGTCCAGAAAGACTATTTTGGGTAACTGTTAAAAGAGTTAAAACCACTAGCAGCTGTCACTGCTCTTGAACCGTTGAACTCGTTGAACCCGTCGAACCCATCGCTTAAAGTTCGCTTCTGAGCTAATTATAATAAAAATATTTTTTAACAAAGGTTGTCGACGCCGACGGCGACGACGACGTCAACGTCAACGTCAACGTTCACGTTGCGTTCCGTTGTTAATTACAAAGTTTTGGACTCGGACGCAACTAAAACAAATTACTTACATTGACAGGAAACATTGGGGGGTGTCGAAAGCGGGCGTAGGGGCGGACATAGTAAAGGTGGCATAAAGCAGCATCAGGGATCATGCAACAGCTGCAACAGCTTTCAACAAATGACATGAAACATGGAGAAAAACAACAGCAAGAACAGCAACAAAAAAAATAGAAAAATTCAAACAGAGAAAACAACAATAAAAGTTGGAAAAATGTTATTACAAAGTTTTTAGTGTGAAGTTCGGGTGGGCGGGTGTTTGTTTCACTTCTATTGCGACACAGTTTTAAGTGACTCAAGTGTTGGCTATTGTGTGCACACATATACACAAAACACACACTCCCCCACACACTCACATATGAAAATTGTATTATTAATAAGGATATTTGTGAATATGTGCATGAATTTATAATTTTAACTTAATTTGCCTTAATCAACATAAACTTGTTTAACATTCTTGACTTGTTAATGAATTCATGGCGAATAGAGAGAAATTGTCTTAAAACTTGTCTGAATAAAAGTATGGAAAAATTCTTTTCTATATTTAAGCTATATGTTTCTGGAAATCATATTTAAATAAAGTTCATTTAATTTTACTCCTGACTGAATATTGATTAATATTATAAATATTCTATAAATAAGTTCCTACTTATATCGACTATAACGTCAATAGAACTATGAAAAGTAAAGAAATGAAAATGGTTGTTGGCCTTATAAGAATATAATATACAATTATTTAAAAAAAACAAGCATTTTTTTTTTTAAATTAAATATGTTTTACATCTATAAAGTATTTTAAGTTTAAAAATAAAATACATAAGAATATAACAAAATTTAAAAAAAACTATTAGAAAAGAAAAACAAATACAAAATTTTGGAATAAATATGAAACGGTATAGAAAAACATAGAAAATATAGGTAAACACTAGTCAAATTAATTGCTGAAATCGGTACCTTGAAGAAGACTTAAGACTTAAACTGGAAACTAGTTTTCAAACTTTCTAGGTTAAAAGCTATATTGTATACCTTCTAATTAGTAAATATAAATTCTAAATACCAAAAATTATAATAATGAATAAAAATTAAAAAATAAATATAATTTATTTAAAAGAATGTAATATATATATTTATTATATTTTATATATAAATAAAAATACTAAAAACTATTCAAAACATTAGGCAATATTATTTGAATATTTCCATGTGAAAACATCTTTAATTCTTGTCAAGAAATAACATGTACATATATATCTAATGTATAGAAACGTAATAGCTATATATATTTATTGCATATTAGGGATTTGCGTAACGCTTTGATCCTTTGATCCTTTCAATTCTTATCATTCTGCTCAACTTTTAGTAGCTGTAGTTTTATATGGAATTCTATTGCTAAGCTTACAACGAAAACATCTAAAGGAAACTTTGATTGTTTAACCTGAACTATGTAGTACACCGAAATATATATATATATGTATATACAACCACACATTTTAGCACTATATATACACTGCTTACATATATACATAGAAAAAGAGATACACACTCACACACCTACAAACAATAGAGCTCTGTATGTTGCCGTTAGACAGTCATTCATTTTAAAAGACTTGACAATGTAACTTTTGCTTGAACAACTTTCAACTGTTTTCTTGTCATTGTTGCTATTGTTGTTGTTGCCATTGTTGTTTGTATTCCTTTTTTCTACTATTGTTGTTGTTATTGTTGCCGGTATTAGTGTTTGTTGTGCTGCTGCTACTGTTGTTGTTGCTTTTACGCTTGCTTAGTGTTTGTTACCTGCAAGTTAAAGAAAGCATTGCGAAAATCTTTTATCTTTGTCTTGCATCATTTGTTGATGTCTTTCATGAGATACTTGTGTTATCGTTTATACCCTATAAATATATATATATATTTATATAAAAAATAGGGTCTTTACGAATATGCAAGAAAATTACTTCTATATCTATTTATTCTTTTAGTAAAGATAAAATTTCAGTCGATATAGAAATGCTCTTAAATGCTCCTAAAAAAATATTCATTCTAAAATGTTTATAAATATAAATTACATTGTTATATAGCATTATATAAAATTTTAAATTTTTTATTTGCTTCATATAAACTTTAGAATAGGGGAAAAAATAATATTATTATGATTTACTATACAATTTTTTATATTAAAATTTTTAAGAGAAAGCAACAAATCTGTTCAATATATTGTGTTCATTTTAAATATTTAACATCTGTGTTAAATTGTGTTGTCATTATAGGGTATCCAACCGCCTTTAATACTTTAATTTGGCATAGTTGTTCTTGGAGTTTTTCTTTCTTTCTGCTGTCTTGGCGCACTTAAAAAGCAATTTACTCTAATTACATTAAATATAACAGCAATAACTCACAACAAAGTTGCGCATCTCGTGCGTGTGTCAATAAACACTAGCCCACATATACACACAGTTATAGATGTGTATGTATATATATCAAAGTACTTCAATATGCAAGAGTATGTGTGGGTTAGAGCTGAAAAAATGACGCTTTTAGGCCATAATTACCTGAGAACTTTTGCCAGGCGGGCCAACTTTTTGTTGTTGTTATTTATATATATATTTTTTTTTGTTCGGTTTTCTTTTTTTTTGTTCATCTTTTATTTTTATTTAGTTTTTTTTTTTGTGTGTGCTTTCATTCTTTCCGTTCGGCCATTGCTTGTTGAGCTTACTTCCGTTTCCTGGCCATTGCGATGTTCCCATGTCCTTTTGCCCATGGGCTCTACGTAACGAAACTCTTCATTATTACGTATTATTGTGACTCTACGCCTCCTGTTCATGTCCTTACTACTAGTTGTTGTGGTTGTTGTTGTTGTTGTGGTTGCTGTTGTTGTTGCTGTTGTTGTTATGGTTGATTTCTTTTCCTTTCTTTTTTTTTTCTCTTCGTATATTCTTTGTTTTCTTATGTTATTTTTAGTAAATAAATCAGCCTTGGGCCAAGTAACTTTACCCACAGCTGGTGAAGTGGCTTTTGTCTGTTGTTATAGTAGATGAGCAGATGGATATAAGTGGATGGTGTGGGCGTGGGGTTGGTGTTGGGGGATTGTATTTCCGTTGCATTTGCTGTCTCTCACTCAACGCATTGATTGGTTAATTATAATAAGCTTATGCCACAGCATAAAGCTAATATCCTAAGCAAGTAAAATCAACAGCAACAGCAACAGTAACAACGAAACAACAAAAACAAAAATTATTCTTATTAGTTACTTGCCATATATGAAAATTGAGTTAAGCAACAACCGAGTACAATAAAGTGGATATAATAAAGACAAAGCAAACACTGTAAGGACTATCGGCATTTGCCTATACTTTGACCTTATTTGAAAAACTTTACTTATAGTTTTTCCATGCAAAATGAAATTAAAATCGATCAGAACTTTATTAAAACATTAAATCAATCCATCTACCTTACCTCTGTATTAGTGTAGAACTAAATATATAGCTTTTATTAAATCTATAGTCAATGTAATTGATTTAAGTTATAGTGAATGCAATTAAGGACTGGCTCTGTGTATCTTTGCACACTGATAATTTTATTAAAGAAACTTTGTTTCAATTCTTTGAAAATAGTTTACTTTATGACATTTCAAATTAACCTGTTTTAGTTTTACTTTATGTTAGGTTTCACTGTACTACTTAGTGCAGTTTCTTTTTGAATAGCCTTTAGAAACTTAAATGATCCGATTACAATCAAAATACGCTAGATAAATGGCCTCTGACTGAATTCAGATTGTAACTTAATAAAAAATAAAAAAAAAATTCAATGGAATTCACAATAGAAAATACTCACATACATATATATATATATATATGTATAGACATACGCACATGAAAACTCGCAGTTTCACCTTGAAGTATGCAACGTTTTTTTGTACACGTTCTTGTTGCGTTTTTATGTGATTTACAGTAAATTGCCAAATGGGTTTGAGCAAAGAAAATCTAAAAAAGCGAAAAACAAAAGCAAAACAAAGCAAAGTTAAAATGAGGAAAGGGAAATGAAAACTGCCAAATAAATCAAATGAAATTTGTTCCAATGTCTCCACACTCCAACTTTATCCATGATTCCTTCTTCTACCGTGTGCCAGCCACATTTCCCTCCCTCTGTCAATGCTCCTTTAAAGCCCACAAGTCATTTAAGCAAAAAGAAAAACAAAATCTGTCTCCCACTCGTACTTTATATGTATATGTGTGTGTATGTGTATGTGTTCGTATGTGGGCGTATGTGGGCGTCTGTATGTGCATATCTGTATGTGTGTGCCCAAAATTCCGTGTGCACCGTTTTTATTTATTTAGCGTTTTGTGATTTTTAAGAAAATAAGTACAATAAATATGTACAACATACACACTGTGTGTGTGTGTATTATTTTTTCGTCTGTGTGAACGTAAATATGTAGGCGTGTGCGTGTAAATAATTCCCTGCTTTTGCCCTGCCATACAAACACATTAAAATTATAAAAAACAAATTAAATTACCAAATATATTTTATGAAATTTTCCATCTTTTTTTAATGCCTTTAAAAAGATTCAGTTCAACTTTAAAACTGATTTTATAATTTATGAAATTAAAAAAATAATATATAATATATAAAGAATAAATAATAAATAATTAAAAAATTAACTAAAAATAATAAATAATAAATTAATTATATTTTAAATAATAAATACTAAATATTATATATAATATATTAGAAATAGTAATTAAAACATATTAAATAATAATTAAAAAATAATTATAAATAATTAATAGAAGTTATTTAATAATACATAATAAAGAATAAAAAAAGTACTAAAATAATAAAAATAAAAAAATAATAAAAATTTAATAATTAATAATTAATTAGTAATAAAATAATAAATAAATCGCTTTAAATAAGTTTATATATTAATGGAAATATATCAGTGCTATATGATTAAAATACGAAATTGCCTGTGCGATTAAGAAATTGAGGACGTAGTGTAGTTATTGTATTCATGCTAGAACTTTTCCTCTGATTAACATAATCCTGATATAGTTTACTATAATGTATATTCAAATTTTCTTAGTTTTTGCTTTTGTTAATGCTTTCTAAGCTGAATGGGTTTCGGTTACGACAGAAGTTTTCTTATAAATGTTACATTTGATTTAATGATATGTATATTAATCTAAATCATATGAAATATACTCAACACACACACACACACGCACTTATATATGCATATATATATACAAATGTGTACAAATACACACATATAAAGTAATGTTTCCTATTTCTATATTATGTGAGACATACGAAAAGTGAGATATTATCCACATTTACAGTTTGTTTTTGTTGTAAATGTAAATTTGTATAATGTGCGCCTCAGTGCTTTAGCTTTAGCTTCAGCTTCAGTTTCGGCTTTTCTCTAATGATGATGATAATGATAATGATGATGGTAATGATAATGCTAATGAGCTTGTGTCGTAGCATAAAATTGCCACCAAAAGTGCTTGAATTTGCCAAAAAAAAATTATTACACACAACAGCCTCAAGGGGCATTCGAAAACAAAAATAAACCGACGATTTTCGCTTTTCGAGTTTTAAGGACAAAAACAGAGAGAAAAAAAATACAAAAATAACGCATAAGGATACACTGTATAAAGTTTCAACGTATGCTAATCAAAGTGTTGTACAATTTTAATGAAAACCTCACAAAATGCAAAAAAAGAAACAAACTTTTGAAATAAAAATTAACAGTAAAAAAATGAAAGTTAAATATTTTATATACAACGAAAAATATTGGAAAACTGCGTCGCAAATTTTATGTTGAATTTGACAAAAATCAAATGTATATATATACATATATATGTATATATATGCAATTAAGGATGTTCGTAATAAATTTGAATAATTGAGGCTTGTGTCAATAGCAATTTAAACAAGTTGTATGCATATAGAGTGTATGCTTTCTTAATATTCTCAAGCATTTCAATTGCATAAATATTGCCTGTAGCAACCAATTTTGTAAGGCAAAATGCTTATATTTGGTTGTAGCTGTTATGGATATATATATATATATATATATGTATTCGTATATACGTATACATTGTGATCAACTATATCTTTATATCAGGAAAAGGATCAAAGATTCTTCTGATTCTTTCATGTTGCCTGACACATTTGATGACCAAATTATAATATACTTAAGCCATATGCAAGAGTATAAAAATGGCAGTCGAAGGCTGGTATCAGTGTGGGGAAGGTAGGGGTATGTTTTTTTTCTTAACCCTACACACACACACACACGGATATATACTACTGTAACTCCTCTACATAGTGACACATACATATGCATTTATACTATGTTGAAATGTACGAAAAGCACACAAAATAAAAACAAGAACTGAAGAAAAATTTCTGCGAGTTTTGATGGCAAATCGAAGGAGTCACTCAAGTGGGTGCTTAGGTGGGCGTGGTTGCTAAGTATGCTTGTGTATATGCTGTGACTATATACATATATACATATATACATATATACATATATACATATATACATATATATTTGTCTGTTTGTATATTTGTGTGTATGCATGTGTAAGAAGCAGCAGCATCATCAGCAGCAGCAGCAGAAGCAACAACCAAGCGATTTGCATATAAATGATTACGGAAATAAAGAAGGAAGTTGAAATAGACAGAACCAAAGTTGTCGAGTCGTCGCCGTCCCACTTATTCTTGTGTCCTGTTCCTTTGCTTCTATTACTGTTCTTGGTTCTAGTTGTTGCTGCTGCCATTGCTGCCATTGCTGCCAGTGCTGCTGCTGCCGCTGCTACTGGTGCTTTTTCTTCTTGAACGTAGTGCTCATCCTGTACTGGACTGGGCGTAGAGCCATTTCCTGGCACTATACAGCACTGCCAAGTGAGATGTCAGCGCATGATGCTGGTTTGTTGCCTGGTTACCAGTAACTACTCGTACTTGGCTCGGTGCTGGCCACGCGGCATCCTGCCAGTGCCAATGTCCTGGCAGTACTATTGCCAAAAAGAGACGCAATTCGCATACATTTTCGCAACATTTCTCGGCAAGAAATAAGCATAAAAAGAGTAAAAAATAAAAAAAAAGTAGAAAAAAGCACATTCAGAATGACGAAGGATGAAGAGAATTGTATGGTAGCTGGGCCATAGCAAGGGGGAGCTGAGCTGCGAGAAGCAAGCAGCATAGTAAATGTTGAAGCACTGGCTTAAAATTTATTCCAATTTTTTCTTTCTATGTTTACTTTAACTTTAAATCCAAAACTTAAAGCCAACAAAAAACTAAAAATTTTATTGAATTTGAATATTGAATTTGTTCTTTTTTTTTCCTTTTTTTTTTTTGTTTAAAAGAATTCTTCAACTTTGTGCAAATATTTTCTAAGTTTTTGCCGATAGTATGCTATCTGAGAGGAAGTAAAATTTCAATAGGATTTTCTCATTTTAGTTACAAGTTCTAAGTTTTTGTTTTTACTATCGAGCAGAGTGATTAACTATAAATCATATATACTTAATCAAAAGATGCCTGGTATTATTTATTTTTTATTTATTTATTTATTTATTATTTTTTATTTATTTTTATTATTATTTTTATTTATTATTTATTTTATTTTTATATATATATATATATGTATATATAGTTTACTAACACTAGTTTTAATCTGATAATGAATAAATAAATGATTGTATTGAAATATATAAAATAAATATATATTTCAATAACATAGACACAAAAAAAGGACAACGAAGCAGGAGGACAATAAAATTGTATACAATATTTATTACAAATTAATCTTTGAAATTCATAAAATAAATTTTACAGCTTGAATTGTTTGTGCTGCTAATAAATTTAATTGAATATGCAAAAGGAAAGAAGGAAATATAAAACACAAACAAAAATAAACAAGCAACAAATATACCGAAAATAATCCTTAATATTTATGTAGATAAATTAAGGGGCAGAACATATATATATATATATATATATATATATATATATATATATATTTGCTTTGATTTTCAAGAAGAACATAAACAGAAAAGCAATAGGGCAAAAAAACAATGTAACAAAATATAATAATAGAAGTATCTAAAGCCCAAAGAGCAGCTAAAAACCAAAAATTTTTGGGCAAAAACAAACAAATGACATTGATGAATGATGCAAGAATGATGGATTGATTCATGCTTGGCATGATAGAATGACGCAATGATGTTGCCAATGAATGAACGTTTCCCTCGATTTGCACAAAACACACAGACACACACACCCACAAACATACACCCACACACACGCACACACACATACATATATTCACATAGAGAAAGCCAAACAACAGAACTAACAACCAAATCATCATCCATCGTATCCGCACACAAACACACTGGCAAAATTCAATCCAAAAGCAAAATCTACTGAATCGAGTCTTTTTCACTTGACGCTGAGCTCCTTGAATTGATAATGAGCCACGTTTTTGTTGTTGTTGTTGCTGTAGACTTCGCCATTGCCATTGCCAGTGCCCGACTCTTAATTAATTTTCACCGTGCCGCCCCACTGTGTCCTGCCACACCTACTAATTAAAGTTTTGCCTTTTTATCAGTCAACAAAACAATGTGTACAGGGTATAATCAAATTGATTTACTGTACTCTAAAAGTATTGCCTATACTATAGAGTATCAGCAAGTTGTGCTATCCTTAGTATTCTTATGTGTTAAATTGAGTTTGCGGGTCCAAACCGAAGATTGGTAGCTGAAAAGCTGCATCAACTTTAGCGAACTTTAACTAATTTCAAATGTGGCAAATGACGATTTTGCTTTTGCCCGATAACCAACATCTTACCATCATACAGCAGCTACATAAACTTGCCTTAGCCTCACTCCTCACTCCCCACTACCAACTCCCTTCTCCTACCATTGACCAGCAGAAGTTGCCCAACTGGTTGACGTATTGTTGCCACAATACAGTTCCTCAGCTCAATGTTGGCGCAGGCAAACTTTTAATTACCAAGCTGGAGACGGCGTTGGCGGCGACAACGGTAGCACCCAGTAGCTGGCTAGTAGCTGGCAGTAGCTGTAACTTTAGCAGAGCTCTCCCTTGTTTCCACTTTTTTTTTTTTTGGCGGATGGGGCAGCCTTTCAATTACGCAGTGAAGCATGGCCAGCGGCCATGCTCAGCATCTGTAGCGGCCGCCATTCAAGTCACTGAGCCAGTTCCTTGTGGCACACACCCACTACTAGCCTTCCATCATGCTTCATCCCTTTTGTCATCGTTCTATCCGTAGAGGCCAGTTGTTTTCAATGTGGGTAAAGTTATTGCTATGATGCGATGGCGAAAGGTGAAAAGGCGGCTCATTCGACAACAAAAGAGATGAAAACCCAGTTGCCAGTTGGCAGTTGCCAGTTGCCAGTTGTTGCTTGTTGGCTTGTTTGTTGTCGGCTGTCGGCTGTCGGCTGTCGGCTGTCGGCTGTCGGCTCTACGTTCTTCATTCTCGGTTGCTAAGGCACATGGCCAAAGTTATTTGCTTAGACTTGGCAATACTGGCTACCCAGGCAACTGCCAGCCAGCGGCGCATGAATTCAAAATGAGACGCTCAAGTGGCCCAAAATTGTGTTTCAGCGTTTTTATTTGCGCAAAATTAGTAATGCCCCTTCGGCCTCACACCTCCGACCGCCCACTCAACTACCCAACTACCCGACAACCATATCCGTCTATATGCTTCTCTGTTTCACAAAAATAAAAAAAAATAAAAACAAAAATAAAAATAATATCATAAAGTGAGTCGTAGACCAAAGTCGAGTGGCTGTTCAAAATTCAATACCGGCCTAGGTTCAGGCAGACATTGCAGAGCATAAAGCGCATCGTCCGGGTTCCATTTTGTTTCCTCAACCAACACACAAAGATCATAAGACAAAAAATAATATATATATATATATATATATATATATATATAGAATGTATATATATAGTATATATAGAATGTATATATATAGTATATATATAAAATAAAACTGCACCCATATGCGCCATAGACACGCCGGACACGGGCCAAGTTTTTGGCTTCGAAAAAGTCAAGCAACGCCAGCAAATTGGAAATTTTATGCCGTAGTTTTTCGGGATGCTCTTAAAACCGACTACGTGCGGGGCATTCAGCGGATTGTTCCGTCTAAAAAGGCACTGAGGAAAGGGAGGATACACACACACACACACTGTTTGTAATATAACGAAAATAACGAACTTTATGTTCTGTCTCTCTGTGTGTGTGTATGTGTTTATATATGTCTATGTGTGTGTGTGTGACTGTGTTTGTGTGTACGGAAGATAAGCTGCAAAGGAGCTGATGCGAAAGAAGGATGAGCACTCAGCCGGTCGATGGCCAAAAACTTTTTGCAATGGGATTACGATAGTTGAAATGCACTTACTACTTATATCGTTTAACGATTTTCGGATATTATTTAAAGCATTCACTCTACAGTCTTAAAAATTTTTATTCTCTTTTATATTTTTTGTTTTTACTTTTATTTATTTTATTTTATTTATTTTTGTTGTGAAAAGTGCCCTAAGCAGCTTATTTTTTTTTGTTAAAAATATAACTAAAATATCGAAAATATTTATTAAAGTTAAATTTTTTTTTAATAAATCAATTATAATAAAAAAATTAATTTTTTTTTTATTTTTTCTTTTAGTTTTTATATTATTATTGATTTTAACACAAGTTTGACACATTCGATGAGAAAAGAATTGTGAATTACCTAAAAAGAAACTTAAGAAATTTATATAAAATATTTTTGTATTTATTATTTAATTACAATTTTTTTTTAAGGTGCAAAGCGGATTGATTTCTATATATTTATATTTATCTATATAATAATTTTTATGTATATTTTTTTATAAAAATTATTTAATTTATAATTATTTTTTTAATAGTATATTAAATATTAATATATATCTTTATTATGTAAGGCAAAGCTATTTTGTTTATTAATATTTATTATTATTAAGTTAATTAAGTTAAATTTATTTCAGTGGTATGTTACATTAAATTGAATATTGTTTAAATAATATATATTTTTTTTTAGTTTTTATTTATTTAATATATTTTTTAAAGAATAAATAAATTAAAGTTGCAAAAAATTATTTACTTAAATTTAAATAATTAATTTATTAATTTATTTTATTTATTTATTTTATTTAAATTAATTTATTTAGTTTCAATTTTGCTTTTATTTTTATTGTATATTTTTATTGTTATGTATATAATTTTATTATGGAATATTTGTTTTATTTTATTATTAATTTACATATAATGATGATGCAGTTAATGAAGACGAATTGTAAAAAATAAATTCGTATAATAATATTAAATTAAATATACCATAATGTAAAAAATTAATAGTTAATAATATTTAAAAAAAAATAAAAATTATTTTATTTTAATTTATAGTTAAATGCTTAATATGATTGAGTAGTAAAATAATGATAATTCGAATATCTATCGAAACAGTAAGTATCACAATAATGAATTACAGCGCATTAACAACAGAGATAGCGGTAACAACAACAATTAAACTACGTACAGTAATAGGAATAATAATACAAATAGTAACATTAACACAATATTAATATGTTATTTAACATGTTAAACTGATGTTGCCTTAACATTATTATTATGAATATTATTAATATGAATTACTTCACAGTCAATTATATGATTTGTAATTAACAGTTGGTGAAATTTTAACAATTAAAATCTTTACAGATATAATTAAGTTTGAGGTTTGCAAGCATAATTACTATATTGCCTTATAAATATCATATTGATATTTATATATATTTTTTTAATATTTTCCTTAAAATTTTTGCTTTAAGTTATAAAACGTAACAAAATCTTTCTATGATGTGATAAGCCTTAGGATAAGAAAAGTAGAGAAAATGTGTGTATGTTTGTGTGTGTGTGTGTGTGTAGTCGGAACAGGTTCTAAGTTTATGTGAACTTCCATTTGAGTTTTGTGTATGTTTTCGGTGCTTTACCAAAATTTTTTTAGTGGGGTTTGTTATCTGTCTAGCTTGGTTGATTTGAGGCTCGTTTCGTTTGGTTTGATTTGGTTTTGTATCGTTTGTTTATTCTTTCCGCTTGGGTTTCTTATAAATTATTAAAACAGCTATGACTTTCGGCCATAAAGTCTCTTGACTTTAAAGCGTTTTTAGGACCCAACTTTTGGTCAGGCACACCATCAACCTCAACCCCAACCTCAGCCACAGCCTCAGTCTCAGCCTCAGCCTCAGCCTTAACCCCAACTCTAGCATTTTTCTATACGGGCAGTAAGCTTCCCATTACCCGGAGGATACGCTTTATTGAAACTTAACTGTCGTGTGGGGTCTGGTCTTGGCTGCTCTAAGCTGGACTGGGCTGGGCATAAACCTGTTGCTAAAATTTTGTACAAAAATATTTAAAGGAATCTTTGTTCCATAAATATGCAATAGAATTTGTCAGCGCAAGACAATTTTTCCCAACAAAGTCGTTAAGCAAATACCCAAGAGGACTATTCACCTGACACACTCAAAATATCTATAGAATTTTAGGGAAAACTTACTTTCAAGCAACAAATCTTCAATAACAAATTGTTATTGTAACTTTTCAAAGTGTGTATCAGTGTGTGTTTGTGTGTTTTCGCTATATTCAAAGGCAACCCTACTATTACAACAAGTTCAAATCAAAATAATGGCAAGTTACAAGTTTATTTTATTACTTTTTAGAAATATTTGAAATATTTGTTGCATATTTGCTTTGAACTATCCACAATTTTTATTGCTTCACTTGTAGCCTATTGGTTCACTGGTTTATTGGTTCACTGGTTCATTGGTTCACTGCTTTTGGTTTTAATGAATAACTTAACAATTTATTGGTTTTTATAAAGTACTATATAAAAATTTTAGTCGATACAACTACGATTTCTGTGCTCAGCAGAGCACAATCATTAGCTAAAAAATTTGAAACTTTGTTGGGAAATCTTTATGAATTTCTTGCAACAAAACTTAACAAAGTACACAAAAAAAATACAAAAAAAAAAACAAAATATTTATATAGTAATCCATACCGTTTATCCCAGTTATTGAATATATACAGAGCTTTTAGCTTGCAACTCTCAAAAAATTTTAGTCATACTTCAAAATTTTTTTGCAACAAAATGTGGTATAGGAAAAAAGAAGAATAGTGGCGTATTTCAAGCTTACATCCGTCTCTATCCACTATTTTGTTATTATCCAAGTCTTTGTTCGATATTTATACTCTATCTCAGTTTATGTTGCTGCATTTGTTATCTCTGTCGCACACACACACACACATACACACAGAGATTGCTACTGCAAAAGAATCAGCCACTGGCAAAGCCAAACAACTCGACAATGGACACCGCCCTTCCGTTGACCACCCAGCGACAGCTTCCTGGATAGCTTTGGATTTTCCATAAACTTTATGCATTTTGTATACACATAGCAACCAGCTGTGCTGCTTGCTTTGCTGACCAGTTTTATCCAAAAAAAGAGAAACCCCTCCCCCTCTCAACCGTAAACACTTCAATCCAATACTACCAAATCTCAATCTCCCTCGCATCAAAAGCACACTGAAAATTTTCTAGAATCATCCAACGCAATGCTAACTAACCACAAAGCACAAATAAAACTCTAGCAATACTTTTACTTCATGCTTGAAAATAGTTTTTAGACACAAATAGAACCACATACATACACCACCACACACAAACATTCGTACACACATCCACAGAGATACATATAGTGACATGTATTTTCTAAGAGTTTGTTACACTGTAAAAAATATACAATGCAAACCTACAACAACGTTGCAAGCAAACACTTTGAACTCTAATATTAACTTTTATACTTTAAGCTTTAAATATTTAGTATAACAGTTTTTTATTTTGACTGAAAGTAATACTAAAATAATATAATATATAAAATATTATATATAATTATGCTTTAATCTAATATTATTTAACAAATTTGGCAAGAATTGAAAGGCCTTTAAGGCTGCTCAAAAAGCATTATATAAAATCTTAACATCATCTATAACTGATTTAAACTTAACTTTAAGTTACAGTTATTCATTTCATTATATTTAAAGTAAAATATATTTTATATAACAATTATTCATAATTAAATAAAATAATTTTTTAAATTATTTTTAACATTATTTTTAGCCCCTTTGCCTTTTTGTAAAAAAGAAGCAAAGCGGAGCTATTGGAAATGTGAAAAATCGAAAAGTATGTAACACATAGAAATAATCTTCGGAGACCCCATAAAGTATATATATTCAGATTCAGGATGACAAAACGAGTTGATCTAGCCCTGTCCGTCTGTCTGTCCGTCTATCCGTCCGGCCGTCCGTATGAACGCCTGTTTCTCAGAGACTATAAGAGCTAGAGCAACCAAATTTTAAACCTAGATTTGTTATATTCGTACGATATACAAGTTTATTTTTGATTTTTAAATTTCTTTCCCTGACCCCCGCAGTTCGAAAAAAACGATTATTAAGTACAATTTTCCTCCGATCAAATTTATTTTTGGCACACATCATAATTAGGCGATTTTTGATCTATGTTGTAGATTTGGGTAGGATTATTCAAAAAACTCGGAAGGAATACATCATCAAAAGTGGCATTATGGGTCCCGGGGGGGAGGGGGGGGGTGTATAGTAGTGCACGCAAAATAAAAGCTAGAGCAACGAAATTAGGCATCTAAATTTGCTATGTTCGTACGCTATACAAGTTTGTATTAGAATTTAAAATTTCCTCACCTGACCCCTGCAATTCGAAAAAATCGATTATAAGACACATTTTTCAACCGATCAAATTTCTTTTTGGCACACATAATCATTAGACCATTCCTAATTTACGTTGTGAGTTTCGTTAAGATTGAACAATAAACACAGAAGTTACAAAACATTAAGTATCGCTCAATAGAGCGCGAGGGCTAAAAGGCTTAAAATACGTGCAAACTGTGTGTATGTGTGTGTATGGCTGTATATGTAGGCAAAGGGGCTCTCGCAGTTGGATACACTCGACTACAGATTTCTTACTTGTTTTTTTTTGCCTAGTATAACATAACCTCAAATTAAAGCTCTGTTTTTGATGGTTCTTTTGCTGCTCTAAAGGAAAGTGTAGCTGCATATATAAGGATTGTCATTGATTTGTCTGTTATATTAAACATATACAATACTAGTAAAGTAAGATAGAAAGAGTGAGGGAGAGTGTGAGAGAGAATTTCAAGTGCTGCTTTCTGCAGCTTCTCTTCATTTCGTACATAATTTTATTCGTTAATTCATTGTAGTTAAAAATTATTATTTTTACATAGTTTGGTACATAGAACTTTCTTATTGTGTAGATGCGGTTGAATAGTTTATATAGCTGGGAATTGTCAATAAGGATATTGCATAGGAGTCGCTTTAGTTAGCTCTTGGTGTGGGTAAGTGGAAATCAAAGTTTTGTTTTTGGTCGAACTCAACCAAACTCAGGAGAGTATTGTCAGCCATTCGGCAGCAAGTTGGCCATAGTCATTGTACCTTGTATGTATATATATATATATATGTATATATATATACATATATATGCATGTGAGTGTGTGTGTATGTGTGTAGAAGTATGTATAGCTTTTAGTAGTTTTTGTATGTGTGTGTGTGTGCGTGTGTGTATTGTATTGTAAAACTGCTGCAGTTAGTTTACAACACTTATTGCTTGCATTGTTGCGGCTGTTGCAGTTTTGTTTTTGTTGTTGTTGTTGTGGCTGTTGTTGTTTTTATTGTTGCTGTTGTTGTTGTTCTTGCATGCTGATTTTGCCTTTGGCGCTTGCTATTGTTTGTTGTATTGGAATGTTCAATATAGTCTTTATACGAGTATAACATGGCTGGCACTGTACTGCTGCCACTGCCGCTGCCCCTGCCGCTGACGCCGACGTCGCCGCCTTATTGTTGTCCTTCTAGCATAGCATCTGTATAAGGGTTGAGTATCAATAGTAGTAATAGTAATAGTAGTAGTAGTAGTAGTAGTATTAGTCGTAGTAGTAGTAGTAGTGGTAGCAGTAATAGTAGTAAAAGTAGTGGTACTTAGAGTAGATAGGGTCTCATTTTATATATG
Organism: Zygothrica quintamaculata; assembly: GCA_037044455.1. Taxonomy (NCBI): domain Eukaryota; kingdom Metazoa; phylum Arthropoda; class Insecta; order Diptera; family Drosophilidae; genus Zygothrica; species Zygothrica quintamaculata. Next base: position 48,625 of record JBAMBS010001146.1, on the reverse strand, counting down.
TAAACGGAATATGCCCTTAGAGTTTAACATATTTTCAATTACATTGCGACAACTTAGTCTGTTCTTTCCCTTCCTTTCCCTCTCTATCGCTGTCTCTGACTCTGCGTCTCTTACTATTTATTTTGTTGCATCACAATTGCCATAAGTAAGTAATTTATAAGCTGAACAGCTGCAAGTAAATGAATTTATAAGTCTTCATTCCCTACTGAAATAGAAATTAGGGTGTGGAATTTCATATACAAAAAGCAATTGAAAATTTAAAAATATTATTTTATACCATAAAATGAAATAGAAAAAAAGAAAGTTTAGATTTTATTTGAGAAATTTGTTAAGATTTATGGAAAATGATTTTTAAAGTGCCACAGATATGTTATTGATGCCATCCGAGTTGAACTAATGTAACCTTCTCAGATAGCGCTTAGGTCAAACTGAGATAAAAAATTAGCTGAGTAATAAATCGATAAAAGGAATCACTCAAACTGATGACATAAAAGTTATATCATATCATTCACTTGATTTCAGTTTAAAATAAGTTTTCTGTTGATTTATTTTAGTCACTTAAAATGATTTTCAAATATTTCTTTTACTAACTTTTTTATTCTCTTCTTATATTTCAGGTAAGTTCTGGTCTAAATTGTTTAATTTCAAAGCTAAGCTGTGTGTAAGGTAATCGTATAACTGTTTAATATATGCTGTTCACTGCTTGTTCAATGGATCCAGTGGAACCAGTTTGTGATTGGAACTAGTCCAAAGATTGCTAGTAGAAATTTCAATCAAAATCAATAAGCTACTTGCCAACTTTTATGTCACATATTATGTAATGTTTTGTGTCTCTCTCTGTCTCTGTGTGTATGCGTGTGTGTTAGTGTGTATGAGTGTATTATCGTGTATGCCTGGGTATAGGTAACTAGCCAAAATGTATGCAACACAGTTTGTTTGAGCAACTAGCGGCAAGAACTCAAGCAATCAGTGCCGCATTTTGAACAACAGCAATGTCCCTTATGAAGAAGCTGTGGGTGGGGTATATACGTTTAATTGAAACACTTTGAGTAGAGTCTAAATGAATTTTGGAAGAGAAGCGACTTTATAGTGCTGTGCCGAAACAATGGAAAATAAAGAAAAAGTGAAATTAGCAGGCAAAATGCCTGGCAAGGTGAAAAAAAAGTAAAGCTGATAGGGACAACAGCAAAAAAAAAGTGAGTGGTGGAAATTGAGTGGTGGGTGTTGTAGGGTGTGTGGCAGGTGTATATAAAGTGTAAAGGACGTGTAGATTTTGGGGACTAAATTAACATTGAGTGGGACAGGGTAGTTAGAGGCAATGGAGGTGTAATAGGGGCGAGACGGTTGTTGCACATTTGCCACATGCAATTTTCATCATAGAATTGTAACGGTACTTGGCTGGGTGCATTGTGTGTAGCCATTGAACACGCACATAAAACGGCTATAGCTTGTAGCATGCTATGTGCTTGTGTGTGTTTGTGTGTGTGTGTGTGTATATGCATGTTGTGTGTGAACAATAAACTTACACTTACACGCACAGAACAACTCCTCGACATGTGCTGTAAATGGGCGAATAGCCCTCATTGTTGTTGTAATTGTTGCAATTGAGACTTGTTCAACAAAAGGAACAGACACACACTCACAATTATACTTACATACAAGCATAACAACATACACACATCCTCACACACACACACACACTAACAAATAAAATGGAGCATGTGGTCACGGCAAATTCGTTGCATTAAATGCTATCCATCAGTTCACAAAATTAACTTCGACCAAATGCTCATCTCGGCTCATTCCCAAAACATTAAATGATTCTATATAGCATGTTACTCGTATTATACGCAAAATCATAGAAAAAAAAAAATTTAAAAATAATTTGGAAAATTTCATTTTACCATCAAAGGAAAACCACACAAAATGAGAAATTTAGCAAATGTTCAAACTTTTGTGTACCTTCTCAATGTTTGCAATTGACAACAATTGGTCATATATTGCTATTGATAGAAGACTATTAAACGATCAAAGGATATATATATATATATGCATTCTATATATATATATATATATATATATATTTATATATATATATGTATATATATATAATTTTGATTTAATAGTAAGTAGCTTTTTAATTGCTACTAATGTTTTGTACTTAGTACAGAGCAAATTTTAAGTAGGAAAAATCAAATTTTGTTTCCTTTTGTCTTAGCGCTTACTTCGAGCCAAGTGTTGTTTCAATTAACTTGTATATCATAAATTAAAGTCGATTTTCTATATCTACAGTAAAATTATATTATATTAGACTATACTTTTAGTGTTTATATCCCAAATGTTCAAATCTAGCATAAAGCTAAATGAATATTTCAAAAAGTATTATAGCCGCAGAATCTGTTTAGTTTTGTGGAAATTTTTCTTAAACAAAAAAAAATATATATGTATACTTTTTTTTTTTATACTATGAATACTTGAAATGCATTCCCTTTCACACTCACACACACATGTACATTTTATACACTTACATACGTCTTAGAATTGACTTGAATGTCTCGTTCGTTTCGCTGAGGTTGATGCTTGAAGACTTGAGTGTATCTCTGTGTACTGGGTATGTTGGTTGAGAGCAAGTAAACAAATTTATGTGTATGTGTTACTATGTATGTATGTATGTGTTAGGGGCATAGCAAATAGAAAAATGAGGTCAATAACAGGTAGATTATCAAATAAGCATTAGCCAAAGAGGCGAGAGCAAAGGCAGTTGCTTGGCAAGGATTTCGTGTGAAAGATGATATTGAAGGCAAACTAGAGAGCAATGAGGGGGGTATTGCAGCATTGAAAGCATATTCCTTTTACCACAAATGCGGAATATATACGCCCACAAATATTCACGCAGAGAAACCCGTAGACAAATCGAGCTTGTGCCACAATTCCACAATTTCAAGTCATGCTTAAGAAGTGTGTGGGTTGTCTTTATGTATGTGGGTGTATGTGTGTGTGTGCGTGTGTGTGTGTGTATGTGTGTGTGTGTATGTGTAGATATTTAGGCAAGTGGCTCGGCTTATGCGGTTAGCAATCAACGCCGTCAAGCAGCCAGCTCCCTTCGTTACCCGCATCCCAATCGCCGCACCATGCGTGAAGGTCAATTTATCGCCTAATGACGGCGAACAATGACAGGCGCCTAGTGAGTGGCAAGCAAAGTATTGCCCTCATTCCATGTGGCATGCCTTATGCGGCATGATTCAAGCATGTTGTTGTACGTTGTAGTGTATGTTGTGGCAGGGGATTGCAGCTTAAAGAATCGAGATAGAAATTGAGATTGGGCTCTGGGCTCTGGGCTCAGGGCTCTCGGCTGTGGGCTTTGACTATTTGGACCCAAATTTAGCGCACATTTAGTTTGATTTATTTGCCACGGTCGGTCGAAGGATATAGGCAAAAGGCCTCTGGTCTATATGCTATCTGTGGCAAGGATAATTTCAATGGTTGTGGTGGATTGAACTTTGAAGCTATAAATGATTACACAATTTGATTCAAAAATTTCAACAGCTTAAATAAATTTACTTGTTATATGAATCAATTTAAATAAATTAATGAATTAAACGAGTTTGACTTAATCATTAAACTAAAGATTATTCAAACAAACGAAATTAATTAATTAAACGAATAACTGTTTGCTGCAAATAATATAGGATTATAAAGGATTCCTTTAATGTTGTTGCTGATTTATTTGGGTGCTTCTTTCTGCATGAATATCAAGTGAATAGTTGAAATGAATTAAGCAAAAAAGGAAATAAATATTTTGTTTTCAAACTTACTTAAACTTTTTTTTGAAAGGTTTCATTTAATTACATCAACTCTAACATAATGGCGGTAACAAATGGGATCAAGCTGCATATATACATGTATATTATACAATGTATTACAACATTTTATATGAGTTTTTGTTAATATCCTTTGTTTATCCTTTGAGATTAATTTTTATATATATATCATTTAAAGTTTTGATAATTATTCGTTTTTTATACACTTTATTATAATAAAAATATAATAAATTTTGAGTTAATTTTATTTACACTTGGCATACACATTGTTAGCTTAACAACTGTATCATATTAAAGTAATAAACCGTCAACTGACCGTTCAATTATAGCCCAGTTAAGGCACATTGTGTGCAGTCAGTTACTGTTGTAACATTCATAAGAATGTGTATGTGTGCGTGCATGTGAATGTGATTGTGATTGTACTTGTTTGGAACATGAACATGAGTATACATGAATACTGGTGTATGCTTCACATGGCATGGCAGAAGACATAACCATAACCAAGTTAGCAGTATCCTTGTTCCGGTTATAGAAGTGCGTTTAAGCTTCAGTTGCCGTGGAATTTGGCTTTCACTCTTTTAGCCTTATTTTTATTGTTTTGCTTGTTGTTGGGCAGTTTGGCTTCAAGGATTTGTAGAATTTTTAGTGTGAGTGTTTGCAGGTGGCCTGTGTCCAGTAGCAACCTAACGACAATGAAGTCAAGGTAAGTGCCAGGTGCTATGTGCTATGTGCTATGTGTTATGTGTTAGTAGCCCAGGAGTCAGGAGTCAGCAGTCAGCAGTCATGAGTCAGGAATTAGGAATCAGGCATCAGGAGTCAGGCGTCAGGCGTCAGGAGCTAGAAGTCGTCCTGGGCTGCCAAAAACAAATATAAATACACTAAACTGACAGAACAAACACTGAAATGTCAAAAAGGGACAGAACGAAATCGAGAAACTTCAGTTGTGAATGAGAGAAGTAAAAAACCAAAAATATATATATATATATAAATATATATATATATATGTAAGAAGAAGAGCGATGAGAAGAAGAAGATGATGAAAACTTATTGCTTGGCAAAGCGTAAAATGTTTACGAGCGAGTGACGATTGTGACTCAAGAGGGGGCTTTTGTAAGAAGATTTTTGTTTGCTTCTCTCTCTATGTCTGTGTGTGTGTGTAGCTATGAGTGTATGTGTATGTGTGTGGGTGAGTGTGCCTAGCGCAAATCTTATCCTCTTTAGTGGAAACCTCCTCTCAGTCGAATACCCGGTTTTGCTCTCATTCTAAGAACTTCTTTGCTGTGCACAATTGTAAAGAAAATGTTATTAAGGATTTTCTATTATATAACAAAAAGGCGTACTAAAGACACATTCATTTAAAGCAAGAGGAAGAAAAAAAGAGAGTGATAGAAAGTACCAAAGAATGAGTGAAATATACATTATAGTATATATAGAAATAGAGCAAGTACAGAAGCAGCGAAAAGGAGTATCAGGCGCAATTATTTTGGTGTGTGGCACATTAAGTACTTGACATATACACAGTTTTGTAGACTAATACACTGTGAGAAAATGAATAAATATATTAAATAAATAAAATAAATAACATTTCAAAAGGAAATAGAACAAATAAAATATCGAAGATAAATAAAATAAATAAAATAAATAAAATAAATAAAATGTCAAAAATAAATAAAATAAATAAAATAAATAAAATAAATAAAATAAATAAAATAAATAAAATAAATAAAATAAATAAAATAAATAAAATGTCAAAAATAAATAAAATAAATAAAATAAATAAAATAAATAAAATAAATAAAATAAATAAAATAAATAAAATAAATAAAATAAATAAAATAAATAAAATAAATAAAATAAATAAAATAAATAAAATAAATAAAATAAATAAAATAAATAAAATAAATAAAATAAATAAAATAAATAAAATAAATAAAATAAATAAAATAAATAAAATAAATAAAATAAATAAAATAAATAAAATAAATAAAATAAATAAAATAAATAAAATAAATAAAATAAATAAAATGTCAAAAATAAATAAAATAAATAAAATAAATAAAATAAATAAAATAAATAAAATAAATAAAATAAATAAAATAAATAAAATAAATAAAATCTCAAAAATAAATAAAATAAATAAAATAAATAAAATAAATAAAATAAATAAAATAAATAAAATAAATAAAATAAATAAAATAAATAAAATAAATAAAATAAATAAAATAAATAAAATAAATAAAATAAATAAAATAAATAAAATAAATAAAATAAATAAAATAAATAAAATAAATAAAATAAATAAAATAAATAAAATAAATAAAATAAATAAAATAAATAAAATAAATAAAATAAATAAAATAAATAAAATAAATAAAATAAATAAAATAAATAAAATAAATAAAATAAATAAAATAAATAAAATAAATAAAATAAATAAAATAAATAAAATAAATAAAATAAATAAAATAAATAAAATAAATAAAATAAATAAAATAAATAAAATAAATAAAATAAATAAAATAAATAAAATAAATAAAATAAATAAAATAAATAAAATAAATAAAATAAATAAAATAAATAAAATAAATAAAATAAATAAAATAAATAAAATAAATAAAATAAATAAAATAAATAAAATAAATAAAATAAATAAAATAAATAAAATAAATAAAATAAATAAAATAAATAAAATAAATAAAATAAATAAAATAAATAAAATGTCAAAAATAAATAAAATAAATAAAATTAATAAAATAAATAAAATAAATAAAATAAATAAAATAAATAAAATAAATAAAATTTCAAAAATAAATAAAATAAATAAAATAAATAAAATGAATAAAATAAATAAAATAAATAAATAAATAATTTCAAAAATAAAAAAATGAATAAAATAAAATAAATAAAATAAAATAAATAAGCCGAGTTGTTATTTTAACTACTAGATCTCTAACTGGGGATGTGCTGATAGCTTGAGGATGCTTTCTTCAAATCTGCAAATTGTTTATGTACATGTGTTTTTTAGTAGGTATGCGTGTGTATGTGTGCGTATTTGTGTTTGTGCATATTTTTTCTCAAGGTTCAGCTACAAACATTAGTCAACTGAACCCAAAATGAGCGACCAAAAAAGCAGCGACATTGCAATGAATGAATGAGCAAGCGACTGGATGAGTATGTGTCTGTGTATACGTGTTTTGTGTATGGTTCTGTGTGTCTGTGCATTAGTATGAGTGGGAATTATGGGTAGGAGAATGAATGAATGAATGAATAAATGACTGACTGAATGACTGAACGCCGCCAGTGCATAATATATAGCAGCAAGATCGTCATGGCTGTCAGCGACAAGCAGCTGCAAGGACCATACAGTAGTCCAGCAAGAGGGGCAGGGAAACAGCGTTGAAGCGCTTGAATGCACTTTTTTTTACGTGCATCTAGAAGAAAATGTTTGCTGGTACGCTATGCGCCTGAATAACATATAAAAGTGTGTGTGCACAGTGGCATATGCATTATGTATTTTCACTTTATATCAAAATTCTCGACTCATTGAGTTATCAACATTGTATCAAAAGCTACTTTAAAAGGTAATACATTTAATAACATTTATAGTGACTCAGAGTCCCCTAAGGGGAAATTTATTGTTAAACTAACTTTAAAAAATTTAATCTAATGCCGCATTGACAGATGTAAATAAAGAAAAATCTTACTAAAAAAATTTATAGTGATATCTCTATAATAGAATGTATGCATAATTTAAGAAGAACTCATTGGGTATCAGTTTTCACAGTGATCTGTGTGTTATACTATATGGTTTCTTTGAGCTTCATATGATTATTTCGAGGAAATTTCATGTATATCCTTAAGTTTACTGCAGCTGTTTCCACTGTGCTTTTGGATGGCTTCTGCGTTGGCAGCATGGAACTTGTTGTAAACATGTTTTTATTACGTTTTGCAATGCTGCCTTTGACTCTAACAATGTCAGCCATTTTGGTCCTTTTGTGGTGCGTCTACAGCATCGTTGGCGCCTCAAAGTATGCAACGCAGCAGAAGCAGCACAAGCGAGCCGACCCAAGTATGATAAGGGTGGAACTGGCACAGCGAAAACTGAATGTGGTAGCTGTATGTAGTAGGTGGGGTAATGGTGTAACCATGAATTGTACTGTTACTGCTACGGCAACTGCTGCTGCTACGACTACTGCTACTACTGCTACTGTTGGTGTTGCTGTTACTGCTACTGAAACTGCTTCTGGTACTTTTTCTTAGGTTAACTGAGTATCACATTCACGTTGTGCAATTGCATGAAACTGTGCGAAACGCGTTCAGTGGCGACATTCCACTGATTTACGCGCTCACATTACGCATACGCGGCGTCAGCCGTTGCAACACTTTAATTGATTATTTATCTTGCGGCAATTGCAATTGCAACGGTTGGTGCTATTGATGCTATTGTTGCAAGCTTTGCATCTGTTGTTGTTGCTTTCGCTATTACAAAGGTTTATGCCAAGCAATCTGGACTAGCAATTTGGTGCGTTGTGATTGAAAACTAAAACGACAAAAGATGCCTCTCTCTTCCCATCTCTCTGTCTCTCTCTTCTACTTACACATTCACTCAATTTCCAGTGAGGCACACCAGCATTGTCCTTGCCAATGCAACTAGCAAACCAGCAAGTCGCATCTAAATTGCTTTCGAGTGTTGTTTGTTATGCTTGGAGATTTACTGCTCTGTTGGTTTTCCATTTAATTTCTTTTTACATTAGACATGCGCTGAGCACGCTTTTTATATATGTGTGTGAGTGTGAGTGTGTGTGTATGTGTGTGTGTGTGTGTGTGTGTGTGTGTGTGTGTGTGTGTGTGGTGTCCTTACAAAGTCCAAACAGTCCCAATGGATAGGTAACCCAGTTACACCCCTTGCATTGATATTTTAAATGTTACTTAATGGTCATCTGCAAAGCTTATTATTATTAATATATAAAACGGTTTACATATATATACACACATCTATGTATATATATATATAAATTTATATATATATTTAGTGATTTAGGCTATTTGAACCTTGGGTTATAGGAGTATAGCAGAGTTTTACACGTGATTTATATGATGACATAGGCGGCCATTAGCAATTTACGAGTATTGGCCAGAAATTTATTTATCCGGCTTTAGCATCTAAACCGGGTATTATATCAATACGGAGTTGGTCTGCTTGCGGTTTCCGTATTTTGTGGTTGACAGATAAATAAGTTGGCTTGCAAGCAATTAAGCAAACGTAGCGTACAACTGTCAAGACTGCTCGTTGCAAGAATTTTTCTTTTACCTTCAAACCGCACAAGTTGGGAAATACCCAACTCTAAAGCTGATTCTTCTATCTTTATAATAAAAAAATGTATTTTTTTATGACTTTTTATAGCAGACATAACAATTGTATGGCTCAGAGATAGACAATTTGTCTTAACTTTTATTGAAGTGGCACTTAACTAAATTTAATTTGGTAACTTTGTATAAATCATATGTTTTATCCATGTTCAATTCAATGGCCAAAGGCTGCCAATTAAAATTGAAAATTTAAATTTAACACTCAACATAGCTAATGGTCATTTTATAATGGCGCAACCTTAGGATATACCTTTGGTCACACTGGCTCATTAACATAATAGCCAAAAGAAAAGACATTTCTAGTTTTCTTTTTCCATATCAATAGGAAGTACAATTAAAAAGAGTTTTTTAACAATATGAAAAATTATTAATATGCCGCAAATAAAACTTAAAGCTGTGGACATAATAATTAAATTTTAAATTTTTTGTTTTTTATTTAAAAATTTGCTTGAAAAAAAACTTTATGAAAATTGATATTCGTGCAAAATAAAAATAAAGGAAAACAATTAATCAAATTATGTATTATTTAAATTAAAAATTTCTTAAATATTTTTTTTTTAATAATATATTCATTTTAATTTTGCTCTGCGGCCTGAAATTTTAATTAATTATTTTTTTATTTTTTATTTTTTTTTTTGCAATATATTAAATTTTTTGACAAAAAATAAAATTTTCTGGAATGTGGTATGGAATAGATTGGCCTACACAATACATCCATGGCCTAGCTAGGACTTGAACCCACGGCCCATAGAAATTTGTAATTTAAATAGTTATGAACCACATTTCAACAATTTGATGTCCACATTTAGATGTTGCCTCCATCAGAGTTTCTTTTAAGGGTTAAATTGAATTGCAATTTTACTTATTAAATCTTCAAAAGGAATATTAAAATTACCAAAATAAATTGTATACAAATTTGGTTTATTCAGTTACAGTTATATAGTTGTTAGGCCGAGTTTCCTAACATTTCAAATTTAAAATCCAAATGACAAAATTTGCAACAAATATAAATTTTCTATTAGACGCAAAATTTTGCTTTGCTTTGCTTCTCAATATTTGTTGCTTAGTGATTGCTAATTAAGGGGAACTTTAAACAAATTATTTAAGCAAATTTTGTTGAAAAATACTTTAATATATGGTCTATATGATAATTATTATAATAATAGTATATTTGTATTATCTAGACATTGTTTATTTTTTTGGCTATTTTGCTACTTGACATTGGTATCAATTTATATTTATTGTACTATTATAATATAATATAGTAAAAGAAATAGTAGATAAAAATAATATTAATAAAAAAATATAAGAATAAATATAATATATAAAAATAAATAAATGAATAATATGAGGCTTAGTTTTAATAAATAAATTGTTATTTGTTCTTGTTGTTAATAATTTTAATATTGTTACTGAAAACAACAAACGAAAACTCAACTCTCCGTTTACACAGTTGATTGGCAGCATATTCTTAGGTATCAAATAAATTATAACAATTGCTTTCATTATTTAGTATGGAATTTCTTAGTAATTTATTCAGGACAATCAATTAACCTTTCGCATATAATAATATTTGTCGAAATTTGAATTGCAGTAAAGCAATTGGTATTAGATATATAGGAAACGAGAATTGTACTAGAACTTATCAAAGTTGAAAACTTATAATCATAATTCTGATTCTGAAGCTGATCCTTTGTTCCATTCCAACTAAGTACTTTGGTATCATATTTAAGTAAGCTTTGCTTTAAAAATAAATTAAGTTTTTTAATATTTTAATATTTAATTTGAGGTTATGTAAGCTTTCAGGCAGTTGTATACAATTCGCCCTTAACATGAGTTAGCTGTTAAGCATAAGTTACTTGCTGATAACTGGAAAACAGTTGACAGAAAAGTCAGTTAAATAAATTAGTGTTTGCGTGCAGAGAGAAAACGAGAGAGAGAGAGAGAGAGAGACAAGGAGAAGGAGAAAGATTGAGGCAGAGGGAAAGAGCGGGTAAGAGTTAACTGTGTGGGCTGTTTAGGTAAGAGTTGAGTTAGAAGTTGTAGTTAGCTTCAGATCTTGGTTAGAAATAAACTTTTAATCAAGCAGTTACAATGAAGGCTTAAGGCTGCCATACGCAGGATACAGTGCCAGGATGAAATCTATTGTATTCCGAATGAAACCAGAAAGATTTTTACTCATTTCCTTTGAAGTACGCGGTTTAGTTGTGTATTGTACTTGGTGTGTGTGTGTGTTGGTGTGCTTGTTTTACCTTTTAAATTAACTTTTCCTTTCAAATGTTGTAGTCCTTTAAATTGCATTACGAGGTTTTTGTTTTTTTCTTTGTGTTTGTCCTATCTTTGCAAGGACACTCCACTTCCTTTACGCTTTTTGCTATTACATTTATCACAAATTTAATCGTTGTTTCAGCCATGCTGGCAACACCTTCGCAGTAGCCTGCACCATTTGGTACGCCCCTACGCCTCCTCCACTTCACCACCCCACACACCTCCCGCCAAACAATATTACGTCGTGGTTTAAGCATAGTCAGCACCACTTGCTAACAGCTGCTTAGTATTAGCCGTAGAATTGTCATTATCTTTTACATCTACTTCTACTTTCTGTTTCCCTTCTTTATTTTACTTCTTAAAATTAACCGAAATGAGATAAAACAGCAACGAAAATACAAAAAATAACCACGAAAACTGTGGAAAGTTGAAAATAAAGGAAGGTGCACAAAAGTAAATAATTAAAAAAGTTAAACAAATTACAAAAGCGGGTTTTTCCTTCTCTCTACGTTTTGTGCGTGTGTAGGCATGCATCCTTCTAGTTATTCCCCCAAGCAACTCTACACACACACATACACACACACACACACACACACAAATACATAGAAAGCAATATATACAGCCAGCATTAACCCAGCTATGCACAAATTTTGTGGTGTCCTTTTGGCTGTGGCTGTAATTAAATGATGTTTATTAAATGCGCGCTGTCATTCATTGTTCTTTAACCTTATTGTTGTTATCATACACAGGCTTACAACATATATAATCACACACACATACACACACCCTTACACCCCAACACAAACAGTACAACATTTCTGCACGTTGTTGTTGACGTCATCAGCAGCGTTCAACTTGTTGGCATTGCGCTTTTTCTTCACATTGATGTCCACCTCAAAGTTTTTAAAAAGCAACCAAAAATAAGGCCAAAAATAAAGCCAAATAAAGCCCCTAAAAGCAAACTCAACTAAAATGTCGCAGTTGGTTGTATGTGACAGGCTGATACCCTACCTAAACTTGAAGCTGTTCACAGGCTTATTGTCAGTTGTTCTTCAATAAAGTTTTTTATATCTCTTTTCTTTTAACCCTTTTCACTTTGTTATCTGTCCTTATCTTTTACTGAACATTTCAACTTCTATATATACATAAATATATATACAATGTTAAATATATATATATATATATTTGTTGTATAAAAGGACATTCAGTTGACTCATAATAAAGTGTCAAAAAGGATATTGTCATTTATTCTAAAATTTTGTGTGCTGCAAAAAAGTTTTTTTTTTTTTTTTTTTTTTACCTTTCTCTGACAACTTAATCTGTGTGCTGTAAAGAGATATAAATCAAGTATTTATGTAGATATATATATATATATATATATATATATATATTTGTCTACGTTTTTTTAATAGTCTTTAGCTGCTGCAGAAAGATCATTTTTTAAAGCGTTCTACGGGGTTATCAGCTGGAGAGTGAAGTTTAAGGCAGCGGCTGCTGATAAACCAAAAGACGTACAAGATATGAAATCAAAGTGTTTAAAACACTTACACAAGCACACACATACACAAGCACACACATACACACACACACACGCATACACATACACACGTATTTACGCTTACACTCAATGTCAGAAATATTCAACAAAACCACAAAAATGCCGCCAATGACTTTAGCCTTTGTTGTTGTTGTTGTTGTTGTTGTTGCTGTTAACGTCAAAGGCTTGCCAAAAATTGCAAGAGCAACGAACAATGACAGCGTACTGTTGTTTAGGGGTTGTGTTATGGGTATAGTAGTATATGGGTATAACAACAGTTCACAGTGAGGCCACGCAGTGTGCACTTGGGTTCAGCTAAAGGCTGGCAACACATCCGCTTGCCCTTGCGGCGCTTCCTGTCGCTTCCTTCCGTTGGCACACACCTTTTTACCAACTGCCTCACCCTTCTGTGCTCTATCACTGCTATTTCCTTTCCTTTCCTTTCCAGCCCATAACCTCTTCAGTACCAAAAAAAAAAAAAAAAAAAAAAAAAATAATAATAAAACACGCAAACCCAAAACGCCCTGTCAGTTTATCTAACACGCACTCCGACTGTGTCTCTAATATGAAGCAACATTGTGCTGCTATACGTATATACAACGACAATGATAAAGACAACAACAACAACTATAAGAGTAACAACAACAACAGAAAAAAAGCCATCTCAGCAGTTGAAAAGATATATAGAGCTGGCGAATAGATCGAGGATAGATGTAGGGAAAAAAAAGGTTTACCCCAAAAATACGTAAATTAACAAAACCTGCCGCCAATCATGAGTGTGTGCGCGTGTTGTTGTGTCACTGTGTGTGTGTGTGTGTGTGTGTGTGCCTAACTGTTAAGGCATAACTTTAAATACTGTATAAGCAAATCTATCTAGATGATATTAACTATATAAATGATCTAAGCTGTACATATGTCAGTTGTTTGAACTTTGACCAAAAAAATTATTACTAAAATTTTATCTTAACTGAAAATAAAAAAACAACAACAAAAATATATAAAAATATTTAAATTAAAAATAAAAAAATTTAAAAAAAATTAAAAATAAATAGTATTTTAATTTTATATACTGAATACTGAAGTTACCTTTTACTGACAGTTTCAATCGAATTTTTTCCATATTTTTAACAGAATTGTTGTTGTTTAGTTAAATTTGTTTTCCTTTATGTTTATCGTTTATAATTTACAGATAGACACATACATTTTAAAGGGTATTCAATATGTTGATCATTGAATTGAATTTCTGCTTGGTATCCTTTGTGCTTGCCTTTTTTTTTGCGCCCACATTTCTTTGACAGGCGCCTCTCTAAACAACAGCCGCGGCGCACACACACAATGAGAGTAAAAACTGAAAAAAGGGACTGCCCTTTGTGTGAGTATGAGTGGTGTATGTGTGTCTGTGTGTGTTGGGAATTCAAAAAGTGCTCCTGTTTGGATGTGTAGGTGTATGTTGGCAGGGGTTGGGGCCACTTGCGTGTGCAGGAAAATTAGTTTAGGCAATGGGGCGCATTTTTGAAATTCATAAAGTTACCGTTTACGTGGGTTACTACTACGCTTTGTGTTGGTTAACATATACATTCACTTGCACACACACACACACATACTAACGTACACACATAAGTGCACGCTAAGTATGTGTTAATATGAAGTTGACTCTTTGCACCAATTTAATTGGCCTGTCTGAATATGTACACAAGTTAGCGCCCCAAACAAAACGCAATCAACTTCATGCCTATGAATTAATGACGCCCAAAAACTCGTTATACGCTGCGTATGAGTAATATATCCCTTACAAAGCATTTGGCAAAACATATTTAGGTTAGTTTAAGTTACTGTAAAGCTCCTTAAAATAAGCACACTTCAATGCACAAAAAAAAAACACTTTTTCAAACAGCATACGAAATGTTGAATTTCGTGCACAATTTGAATTTTCTTTATACATATATATACATATATATACATATATATGTTAATGTTGAAGCACATCAAAAAAGGAATTTAACTTAACCAACTGAAAGTAAAAGTTGAAGTTAGAATTTTCAATATGTTACTGCGTATTTACTGTATGCAGGTAAATGTCCTTTGAATTTTGTTGTATATTTTTCTTTTCTTTCAGTATTATTTTAATCGTGTAATGCTGGGTAAATTTGCATATGTTAATTTATGCCCAAAAACACTCCAAAGGACATTTTGACAATTTGATGATTTAACCCAAGAAATTTCAATTATTTTGCCATATATTAGAAACGATAAATGAGCTGTGCAATTAGGCAAAACATAAAGCTAATTAAAATTGAATATGTCACATGATTTCGAGTTACTAATTAAGTTGCAGTCTTAATATGTATTAGGTAACTGTTTTTGTTGTAAATTAAACCGTTAATTATACTTTTTATTAAGCTCTTTTGTGCGCCTACTTAAGCTATTGTTACATCTTAATTAGGAAAAAATAAAATGATAGAAAATAGTTATCTTAACAGTGTTTTGAAGGCCGTTCAAACAGTTAGTTAATAATTAAGTCAAAGCATCAAAACTAATTGCAACATTTGATATTAAACACTTAATTATAATTAATTATTAATTCCACTTTAACTTTTAAAATGTCTGCAACTTCCCTTTCCATATTCGTCTCCAATGAATAGATGAATAGAAAATTCTATTAGGAGATGGTACTGAATTATATATTCGAAAATATTGTATGCTATTATCCTTTATTCTTAAAAAATAATGTTTTTGTTTTTAATAAGCAACTCGTGCTTTCTATGTGCATGTCCTTCGAGCTAGAATTGGTGGTACAAGCTCAATTAGTAATTATATTGTATATTTTACTTATATTTATAGCTTAATCCTTGAACATAAAACCCTAGATTCAACCTTAAATTTATATCCTTTCCAATACATTTACACTTTACATAATTTATGTGTCATTAAGAACTAATCCAAAAGGACGTACCTAAAATTTAAGAAGTAAAATTTTATGTTTTATGTTTATGTTATAATTAAATAAATGCAATAACATTTACAATAAATTTCTTAAATAATTTATTAAAGTTATGTTCCCTTTTATTTCCGTTAAAATATATAATCATATTCTTAAAGATTTTTAATGCAGAATTTACTGAGGTGATTAATTTTTTTTCTTTTTTAATGACAAGGAAAAATAATGCAGAAATTACGTTTCTGTCACATTTACAGATAAGTCTTGATACACCCACAATTGTTAACATTACACACACACACACACACACGCACACGAATACAGGGTTATTATCATGTTAACATATTCGCACACATAAAGCTATATTATTGGTCTGTGGTATAAATAAATGACAGTATTGTCAATAAAGCCCTGAATGACACTGTTTAAGTTCATGAAATTTCATTTATACAATTTGCTGACCAATTTTCTTTTTTCAATAACCAAATTTTCACACACAATAAAAATACACATACACGAACACACACACACACGCACATACGCATGCACAAACATTTTAAATTGCAATGCAATTTCAATATCGCACAATGGACACTTTTTTGGTCATACAATTATTTTTAAAAAATTATTTATATACATTTTCAGCATTTTCTTCGCTTTTACTTCAGAGTTACTCATTTTTTTCTTCTTCTTATTATTTTTAATGCTATTATTTTTTATAATATTCATATTATATAAATTATAATATTGATTCTTACCCAACGACATTGCTTCTTTCCTTTGGTGCTTTGTGATTGCCACTTAATTTTCCATTGCCAATTCAATACAAGAAACTCTCTTATAAATCTACTCAGAATTGCATTTTAATCTAAGCTCAATGTGCGCTTTTGAGTTACTTCAATTGTATATATATCAATATATATATGTGCATATATATGTAAATATAAATATAATATATAAGTAAATACTTTGCAATACTTCGCTTACAATACAAACGTTTCTTGCTTCAGAATATCAATTGAAAAGAGCAACAGCAATAGAGAGTACCAACAGCAGGTAATGGCAGCCGCTCTTTGCTTAGAAATATAAACCTAACGGTAAACACTTATCTCTTCATAGTAAATTCGCATGCAATACAAAACAGATTTTCTTATTTTGAATATTCAATTGTAAGTTTGATTTAGAAAAGTTTTTTTTTTTGGTATTATTGTTATTAAGGAATACGAGATCCTCGAAGACCTCTTTGTGTCCTTTGAGTCGAATAATTCTGCCCAATTGGTCGCTCCGGCTAACCATTAAGGTGTAGCTTAACAATAATTATAAACAAGAAACATTTAGAAAAGTAAACACGAAATAGTAAATATAACTTAACTGATAGTTATATAAGAGATATCAATATAATTTTTAATTTATTTATTTATTATAATATTTCTTAGTATAAATCTTATGGTACATATAATGTGTAGCCAAACCAACTCAAGACTTCAGGCTGTGATTGTTGTGACTTTTATTGAGTTAATAAGTTAACTTTTAATTTATTTATTAATTTAATAAAGTTTTTTAAGGTTATTTGAGTAATTTTCAGCAAGTAGTTGAATGAGAAAAGGAATATTATTTAATTATTAATTATATATAATTTTATTTTTATTAAGAATATATTTGTTACTTATAATTTATAAGCTATAAATGTATAAAATAAATTTAAAATCTTTTCTATTAAATTAAATAACAAAAATATTCAGTTTTTGATTAAAATTTAAGAAAATTTAAAATGACTTTGGATTCCCTTTTCGTTCCATAACTTCTGTCGAACACTTCTCACAACTTATTGTCAATTCTCCAATATGACACTCTTCAATATGTCTTTAAATATTATTTTATGCAATCATATTCTGCATATATATTTTTATATATACTTTCCATATATAACTTATGATTACTTTCTTTAAAAAAGCATTCTAGAAGTGCTGAAATCAATAAAAAAAGAAAATAAGTCTAGTTGAGTTTTCAGCTTGTCTATTGGTCATATTTTTATTATCTTAGTTTCTATATATATATATATCTTTCGCAATATATATATGTATGTTTAGTAATGCATTTTACTCCTTCTAGACACACACACACACACACACACACACATTCACATCTCTAAAGCTTTTAACTGTTTTTGGCTTGCGCTGTCCTATGGCATTTTATTGATACTCAATGAATAATACAAACATAAAAATGAAAATGACAACATAAAAATAGGAAAAAAAAAACAAAAAGAAAACACATTTTTTATATAATAGCACGCAGTATAAGGAATAGAATGAAAGGTGGAAAAGTAACATATAGAAAAGGTCCGTCATAGTTTCATGTTCTCACTATATATTGTGGGTTGTTGCCTTTTCTGGCTTCTTCTTCATTTATTTGTCAACATAACACTAACAATTTCTTGCTACACTACTCTCAGCATTTTTGTATATATATATATATCTATGTGATTGTGTTTGTGTGTGCAAAGGTATGAAGTAACATAGTTTTGAGTATTGAGGGGGGGGAAGTTGTAGAGCAAAGCGAATGCGACTCCATAGAAAACGCGTAAAGCGATAACTGCAAATTGTCGTGGCAACAGAAATTGGCTTCATTTTTATGTGTATTCGACCAAGGGAGTCACTCTTGTATATGTATGTATATGTGTGTGTGTGTGTGTGTATATTTGAGTATGTTTGTAAAATCGAGTCGATTGTGTCAACTTTGTTAGCCTGTTTTATTTCGTTGCACGCAATACTGGTCCAAAAAGAAAAACATCTTTTTACTTTTCTCTCTGTACACTTTACACTCCTTTACTTCAACTTACATTCCCATTCACATTCTTCGTACCATACCATTTTGCACCTACTCTTCTTCCCCCATCTCCACTTCTCCCAATCTTTTATTTTCTATCTCTTCTGTTTCGGCTTTTACTGGGCGTGTGTATTTGCTCACGTAATTCCCTAATTAAATACTTAAATTGTAATTGCTTTCGAACGTTTCATGACACAGTCCCCAAGACTAAAGGCTAAGGACTATGGACTAAGGACTTACAAGCATGGCCCAAAGCCAGAACCAAACCAGGTGCCGTTATGTGGCTGTGGCTCTTCCGCAGGCTCAATTTTCAAGACTCGCCTTGGCGTGACATTAAAACGCGTATAGGTAGTAGCCAAGTAGCCCGCCCATTTGCACACACACACACACCGCACACCGCACACCGCACACCGCACACCGCACACATGTATATATGCGTTTTCGATGAATATATACAAGATAAACACGCTACCATAGGTTAATGATGCAATAACCACACACACATTTAGATATATAGAGTGCGGTATACGGTTTCAGTTTGCTGCGCTCAGAATGAGTAATAAAAAAAAAATAAAAATTTATAGAGCTTAACTAATGGCAACAGCAGCTCTATATATAATAATATATAGGTACATAGTATATAGAGGTTTAAAATAGTAGTTTTTATATAAATATAGATATATATATAGATTTATATATACAGATGTATATAAGAGAAAGAGAAAGAGAGATAAAATTTTGACCATTGGCTAAAACTTTGAACTAAATGCAGCTTATTTTATTCTTAGATACATATATATACACCATATATATATGATATATTTAATGACTCTTATAACTATAGAATTGTTCTTTCTTTGAACTTATATAAAAAGTTAAATCGATATAACTGCAGCTATTTATCGATAACTAGCTAGCTAAATCAGTTGAATTGTGCTAATTATACTGTTGCTCTGCACATTGTTACCTATTACCTATCGTTCTATATACACTTGCTTTCGCTAACTATTGTCTCTGCTTTGTCATTCTTTGCATCTCTCCCACTCGCACATTATCTCTCTCTCTATCTCTGTGTGGAGTATCCAATTCGATGCACGTTAAGCTATATAAGTCATCACTTTAATTTAATTGTGCATGGCTAAGCTGGCCGCACTTACAAGCACAGACACGCCTAGCACCTTCCCCCACCCCCAACAATGTTCTATGCAATTCGCGTATCCTGTTGCCGAAACACACACATACGTACGTATATATATATATATATATATATACACTCACATTAGCTGTGGTGTCCTGGCATGTACTGGTCACGGTTTTATGTGCTTTTAAGTGTGCAATTAAAGGTCAATTGCAGTCGAAGGTGGCCCAGAAGTCTGCTATAAACTTTCAACAAGCTTACACACACACACATAGACACTCACGCATAGAAGACATACTCATAAAAACTTATACAACAGCACACACACACACACATTGGATTGTAATTGATATTTGAAGTATTGTTTTGTTCCCCAAGCAGGCGAATACGTCAACAAAAAAATAAAAAGCACAAAAAAAAAACTTTTCAAAATTTTTTTTTTATAAATTGCAATCAATCAAAATTAAACGTTTTCCACACACACACATACACATCCATGCACATACATACACATATACACATATAACACACAGAAAGCCGTCAAACTGGACAATAATCCAGTTCAAAATGCCAATCTTGTACAAATCAAGGCTGGCCGCATGCTTCAAAATAACAATGTGGTTGAACCAGATCAACGCAAGGGTTTGATCTTTCTTAAACGTGATAATGCAGAACGTTTACATTTCTGCTGGAAGGATCGGCGTACAAATGCCGTTGAACTGGATATATTGATAACGCCGGGTAACTATGAGTTTAGACGTGTTGAACTCTTGAAAACGGGACGTATTTATGTTCTTAAGTATAGACAAACTTCAGAACGTTTCTTCTTTTGGCTGCAGGACAAAAATCATCAACTCGATGAGGAATTCTGTACGCAGGTTAATGAGCTAATTGAAGGTGATGATCCCGAGGTACTAGTGGAATCATTTACGGACATAGATCAACCAAAAAATTTATATCAATAGGTGGCATTTATGATTTAATGTATATACATATATATATATATAAAAAGAAATATATATATATATATTATATATATGTATTTATCTAAATATATAATAAAAATTAAAACAATAACACCATCCAATTGCTCCAAAACTTTGTGCAATAATTCAAAATGTTGCTAAAAATAAAAGTTTTATACTATTTCTTCTTTTCTTTGAAGAGAAAAGCTTTCATTGCAAAAAAAGAGGAAAATAGTTTAACTGTTCAATGCATTCTAGTTGTTGTGATACAACATTTAAAACTGTGCAACTTTTGGGCAAAAATGCAATAACTGACTTATTGCAACGCCTGTGCCGCCTTGCCCACCCAATCTACTCCCACCAAAAACTAAAAGTTACGAAGATAAATGAGATGACATAAGTTAGACGACAAGTTGAGCAAAAGAAGTAGACGAAGAAGCAACCAAATAAATATGCTATTCTAAATTTTTTATATAAGAAAACACACCTGAAAAATACCCTATAAAACATTTAAAACAATTTCAAGTATTTTCAATTTATTCGACTTAAATTATGAAATGTAAGCCAATGTTACAAACTATCTAAAAGTTATTTCAATCCTAAGTTCCTCATATACAATCAAGCACTTTAGATATATACATTTATATACATATAAAAGCTTACATATGGCAACGCTTAGCATACAACTCAAACGTTTATTGCTACAGAGTATGAATACAGAAGAGTACAAGCAATGGAGAGTAGCTGTAGCAGGCAGCTGCTCTTTGCTTCAAAATAGCAACCCAACGGTAAACGCTTATCTCTTTAACATCGCAAGGCCTTCGCGAATTTAAAGCAATTGACACAGATTTTGGTATTTTAAATATTTAGTTTTCAGCTTGATTTAAAAGAGTAAATACAAACAATAAATATAAATAATTGTTATGATTTATTATATGTTATATTTTATATAGTAATAATGTAAATCTAAGCGACATTCAGAGAATGTTATAATATTGAACTAACTTTAGCATCAGAAGCTATGTTTTGTATTTTGTAGAGCTGCATTTAGATTTTTATACAGGTTATACAAAACGTGTTCAAAAATGTAATTGGAACGATTTAGGATAAGAGGGGAAAAGGCTTGTATAAAGGGGTTGCAGATAGTTTAAAATATTTTTACTTTGCATTATTTGGAAATGCTTTTTCTGCTTTATATTTTGTTTATTTTGCATATTTTACGTTTTTGTTTTTTTTTTTGTTTTGTATGCTCTTAACTCATTGTAAAGAGGTAAAAAGGGTATACCTAAATTCGAAATATATTGTTTTTATTTTTTTTCGGAAAATATTGTGTTAATTTTTCTATAAATTCAAGTCATAAATAAAATTCTAGAATCGAAAAAACAACATTCCCTGATTTTTATAATTGATATTTTATTTATTTATTATGGAACGAGCCTATAAGTAAACTTATAAACTAGAAAGGTAGAAGCTTTAAAACCAAAATACAGCAAATTAAATATTATTTTAAAATTTCCTGTTTCTCATCAAAATATACAAAATAATTTTGTTAATCAAATATAAACTATAATTTTGTTTTCATTCTTTTTTTAAATTAATAATAAGCTGTTGATGCTGATGCCAATGGTTTATTTTATATAAGTATACAATGCACCTGGTAAGGTATCTTGCAAGTCGTGCATACTCGTTGAAAACTTTTCTAGCTGTTTTTTTTATATTGTGTTTGTTGTTTTTTGGTCAAATGAAACTGAGTGGAAGGTCTTTTTAGTCCCTTTTTTTGTATTTAGTGTAAAGGGGTAACAGCGGGACCAACGGAGGGTCTTTGCAATATAATACGAAAAAAACAAAAAAAAAAAAGAAAAACTGTCTAAGTGCTGGAAAATGGAAAATGCAAACGCAGTGCAAATGGAAAAAAGTTGTGCGACTACCAAAAATGTAAACGATGAAAAATAAAAAAAACGAAAAGGAAAAGGGAAAACACAAAGATTGCATCGCAAATTGTTGCATAATGAGAACGCTTGATATAAGTGTTGACTTGTGTTGTTGTTGCTGGTGTTGTTGGTGTTTTAACTCACGCATATACCAAAAAAACATATATATATATATATATATTCACACACACCCATACATACATGGCCACATAGAGACCGTAATACATGTGATTCCTGTGGACGTTTTGCTGCCATTCACAATTTTTAGCAAATTTCTAACATAACGCGTTTGATTAGGAAACTCTATGTGCATATATATATGCATGTATGTTAATGTGTATGTGTGTGTGTCTGCTTTCTTTTTATGCATTGTGCATTGCGAAATTGTAATAGTTTTAACTTTATAGCCTAACTATCTGTAGTGATTTGTGAAATGGCAAAAAACACGCTGTGCTTGGCATCCAGCCAAACGGCCAGTGGCCAAATTAGCCCAATTTCTCTCAGCTTCTGGGCGTGGCAGTCAGTCAGTCAGTTAGTCAGTCCGTCAGTCAGTCCAATAGTCAGTTCGTTAGTCAGTTGTTGTTAGCCTGGTCAGTTGGTAATTCAGTCAGCAAACAGCTGGCGCCCAAGAGTCGCGCCATTCTTCGATGGCTAACAAAACTTTTGGCAATTGCTTGCTGAGGTCTAATTGAAAATTCGTACGGGCTAGCAACTTTACAGTTTATATGCATGTTTTGTTGTTCTTTTGAACTAGTTTAAAGTTGATTTTTACTGTTACTATTGCGTACACTTTACTGCAATAACTTAAAAGTTAAGTACAATAAAATTTTACCTGAGTTTTTTTTCTATTTAACATTTTTCTCTAAGAGCTGAACTTGAACTAGTTCTTATATTTTTTTGTGTGTATTATTATTTATTAATTAAACCATCTGTCTTGTCTAAGCTTTACTCATTATACTTTATACAAACTTAAAACTAAACTAATTTTCCTATTATATATACCTATATAGTTGGGCTTATAGTTTCTTGCCTCATTTTTTTTTTTTTTTGTTATTTATTTATTTTAATATATTTGAAGCTTATTACAAGCACTTTAGAACAACTCAAGAAGTTTCCTGATTAGCTGTCTAAGTACACTTATTACACAATCTTAAGCACACTTCGTTTTCCCTATTTACCTTAAATTTAACCATCCTTCATCGTTTATCCTTTGGTTGTTTGTTGTGTTTTGTTTGCTCCCAAAGCAATTTGCTAAACATGCATTAACCAACAAGCTTTGGCTTATATAATATTACTGACTCGAAAGCAGCAACAGCAGCAACAGCAGCAACAGCAACAGCAGCGACAACAATTTAACTTTTAGATATTCAAGCTAATACTCAGAGTATTTGAAATATCAAGTAAATATATTCAAAAAGGAAGTACTATTAAAATTACTTAAAACGAAGCAACAATAAAAGATGATACAAGCAGCTTAAATATGCTGCTTATTGATGCTATGCACAACAGCAACAACAACTCTCTACTGTATGCTATATAGGGTTATGCGTATGTTTCCTATGTGTGTGTGTGTGTGTGTGTGTGTGTTGACATGGCTCCTTAGCACGCATCCTTTGTATGCTCACTCCTTTCCTTTACTTTCCTTTTTGACATTTGCCCGTTTAGCTTTTGCTCTTGTAGCTGTTGTTGCTGTTGATGTTGCTGTTGCTTTTATGCGTGTTGCATACTAATTTCAAAAATTTGCCATTACATCTGTAGTTCTCACTTGTGGCAGCTCCTTTAGCTATCCTTTTTGCCATCCTTTACAACATAAAATTGGTACAAATGTAGTTTGCTCAGTTCCCAGCTTGATTATCAACAGACTAAGGCAAAACCAGCAACAGCAACATCAACACCAACAACAGCTACAACAGGAGCAATAACAACAGCAACACAAGATCAACAAATTGTTGCCATTTTTTTGTTGTCAAAGGTGAGGTAAAAGTACCTCAGCTATACATATTGCACGCACACACGCCTACGCATATAACCACACACGCACACATACATATAGAACATATATAAATATACAACTGCACACACATACACACACACATACACACATTTAGTTAGTGGTTGTTTGATGTTGCTGCTGGCTGTTGCATTTTACAAAACACAAGCTCAAAGCGAATTTCCCTATACACACTGCAGTGCAAATAAAAGTTTTTTGGCCAAAAAGGTTAACACTGCTCTACATGTTAAACCCATGGCCCAAACCAACAGCACAATTCCTCTAAGCCAGCATAGAAAGCGATGCCCTTGGGTTAATTGCCAAGTGTTTGAGTTGCAATATACTCGTAGAACTAAAAGAAAAACACAGGAAAAAAAAATAAAGAAAAAAAACTTTTATATCAAATTGTGATAAAGGTAAATAAAAAGAAAATGTGTGTCCTATGTGTATGTGTGTGTGTGTGTGTGTGTGTGTGTGTGTGTGTGTGTGGTATAGTTAAGTGCAATCCTGGCCACAATTGACCAGTTGGTAAATTGCATGATAGGATTTCAGCACATCAATTTATATTTACCTCTGATTCTTCAGAGTTAAGCCACGATAAAGAATGACTATAAACACTGGCAACAAAATGAAATTTTATGTTTCCTTTTAAGTAAATTATTTTAAGTAATTTTAACAGTTATTTAAGAACTTTAGTTAGTTATAGTATATAGCAAATCAAGCAATATATGAAACTGTTCTTTTTGGTAAAGACTTAAAAATGTTACACAAAAAGAGACTTAATAATAAGCTTCATTAAGAAAACAAAAAAAAAGGGAAAAAAGAAGAGACACCATATGTGCTGACAGTATAACGTTAACGAATGTGCATGGAAAAGAAAAAGAAAAAAATGAAAAATAATTTGCTTTCATTAGAGTTTCAGTGGAAGCGTTGAATGCGCGTTAAATATGATTGGAGGGCGTCAGCTGTAGGGGTTTTTAATGAAAAATCTTTTGAATATACACAAGGATGTACACAAACTCGCACACACACACATACACACACACACACACAATATATTTATACAAGCAAAGCATATGTCATAATTGTCAATGTCAAGTGCTTTGAGCATTTAAAAGCTAAGCCGGGCCAAGGGACGCTGACCGACCGACCAAAGCTGTTACATTTGACAAATACAAGTAGCTAACATGACATAAACATGTATATATATATATGTATATATATATATGTATGGATGATATGTATATTAAGTTTGGTATCCGGCAAGTGGAAGTTGGCCATCTTATAGTCTTTGAGGCTATCAAGCATTGCTGCACCCTGGACTTGACATTGCCGCATAAAGGAAATGTCACTAGCCTCAAGCATAGTCTGTCCCAGATAGATATCTATAAATGTATATATATATATATATATATATCTGTATATATATATATATATACTTGCATTTAAGAGCTACGCAAACTGTAGATATACATACATATATATAGAGTATTTCTTATGAGCAGATTTGTCAGTGCAGGCGCCGAAAAGTATGCGATAAAATTGTGCAAAACAGTTGCCAAAAAGGCCAAACGACAGAATTGTGGCGTCCCCCTGACTAGTTGATGTGCTCTGACTATAACTATACGCATATATATAAACTCGTATAAATATATATTTATATATATATATCTACATCCGCATCCGTATCCATATCCTGGGTGGCCTGGTTCACATTTGAGCAATGCGCCGGACAATAATTTACGGTTCCAGGCGCAAAGTCGAATAAAAATCAAATAATGCTGCAAAGTGCAAAGAAAAAACAATAAAAAAAATAAAAACAACAAAAAAAAAATAAGGAAAAAAAATAAAATCACTGAATATGTATAATAATAGTCTGGGCAACTCGCTTTTCTCTCTCACTCTCTCTTTTTCCTATTTTCACTCTGCAGATAAGAAGTCAAAAAATATATATATATAAAAAAACTATAAGCCAAAAGTTGCTGCTGCTGCAATGAATAAATTGTGTTTAGTTTTTTGTGTCGCTGCTTTTTGCAGTTTTTCAGCTGTCACCAAGGCACGAACCGACTACGAAATACACTGTAATTAAGTTTAGTTTTCTATTCAGTTCATTTTATTGCCAATTAAATTAAATAAACATAATTTGATGATCAATTAAATATACAATTTTTATTTTGTGCAAATAATAACAAAAAAAATATAAATAATTTTTTATAATTACATTTTAATTGCTTTTAATAAAAACCAATAATTTTTTTTTTTTGTGGGTAAAAAGTTAACAGTTT
Source organism: Zygothrica quintamaculata (assembly GCA_037044455.1). Lineage (NCBI taxonomy): Eukaryota > Metazoa > Arthropoda > Insecta > Diptera > Drosophilidae > Zygothrica > Zygothrica quintamaculata. The sequence goes on along the minus strand of JBAMBS010001146.1, from coordinate 21,553 downwards.
AAGGTATTTTTCGGGAATGACACAAATATTATTCATGCTGAAAATTGCATATTTTTCATCACGATTGAACAGTGATTTTTAACACCTTCTTTTTATTTACATTTATTATTCTCGTAAATTCCTTAAAGTGTGAAATATAAAAAAAGAAATTAATTGTTGTTGGCAACGTTTTGTTCCAGAAAAATGAAATTGATGAACGTAATTAATGAAAGTTTTTAAGTAAAACAAACGAAATATTTGCCAAAAATTCAGCTTGCCATTGAGTCGGCATAAAAGTTAATTCCATATTTCATTACATTGTCGGATTATGGATTATGTTGGCCGCGAAGGCAACACACACACACACACACACACATATATATATATATATATATATATATATATGGATACTCACGGAGTGTGAAAGTGTGCAAAAAGAGCCAAATAAATGCTGACAAATTGTCCGGCGTCATGTGGCCAGCAGCTTAACCCCAATAAAAACTGAAAATGCGTTAGAGTTTTAAATGAAATTTTTAAAACTTTCTTTTTATAAATAAAAAATTTCTTAAAAAACCGTCTTAATATGTATATCTTACGGGGGGTTAAAGAATAGACATTAAAACTTTATATATTTAAATTATACTTCCGAAATAATATTTTATATTTTTGGTTGTATAAAATAAGTATGAAAATCTTGTGCAATTTTTGACTTGAAATTTTCTTTATATATTTCGTCTATTAAACTATCTTTAAGCCAATTTAAATATTTGATATAAAAAGCAATAAGATAATAATAAAATTTTTGTTGGTTATTTAAAGCATTTTATATGGCTTTCTTGTGTTAAATTCAACTCAACAAATTGCAAAGTCGAGAGGAAGGAATCAAAATGAATATGACACAAGTGCATTTAACAAATTAAAATAGTAACCAAAATGAATGGTGTTGCGTTAATAAAGCTGATGATGACCGGAGGAGTGGTTATGTTTTTGGATAGGGTCTGGTTATATGAGTAATATTGTTGTTGTTTTTGTTGTTGCTGTTGTCGCTGGCATTGCTGAAAATGAGCAGAACTGAAATACAAACCAAGCCGGAACTGACACGCAAAAAGGATATACAACATTTACTAATAAATTTCATATTTATATGTACGTACATACGTACGTTCATTGCCGGACTGATGATGTTGAGACCAGAGTGCGCTTGGCCAGGCTGGAGCCAGGACTCTGGACTCAGTCATGGACCCCATTAAAAGAACGTTGAAAATGTTTTGTATATGAAAGTGTATGTGATTGTATGTGTCTATGTGTGTGTGTGCGTTGTTGTGTGTTTGTTGAGTATCTGTATGGGTGGACCATAGGCTTGGTTATGGGACAAAACAGTGCGGTTGGCAATTCAAACAGCCAGTTGGCCAAATGGAGCAAGCGTCGATGTTGACGTAGGCGTTTGTGGCGGTTAAAATCACAGCAGGACATAAAAAAGATGCGTGGCAATAAAAAAAAATATACAAAAAAAAAAGAAAAAAGAAAATAAAAACGAGTAAAAACAAACATACAGGCAAACAGCCAAACAAACACACAGACAGAAAGACTGAAAATACAGACAGCTTGTGACGGCATACAGAGCGCAGCAAATGGAATTGGAGGAGGCAAAGTCCGGCAATGGAAACTGAATGATTGCGCGAGGGCAGGTCGCAATTTGTTGTCTGGTTGAGTACATTGCTCTGAAGTTGCAGAATTTTCAACCCGACAAATATTCCTTACTATAACACACACACACACATACACACATGTGTACACAAGTCAATTAGCTAAAGTATCAAAGTATCAGAATTGCAAAGAATGCTTTGGCTTTATCTATTGACCCTTTTGCATTGGCCCTTATCTATCCTTTTGAATTTGCAAAAAGAAAAGGTCAATAAGAGTGTAAAACCGCAACCAAATTGATTTTAATTCGAAATCAAACAATTTAACTGATTTAACAGATATCTGACATATTTGTGCAATGTGCCTTCATACATATTTAATGAATTGCAATTGCATTAATTTTGTGGTCAACATTTTATTATGCATATTTATTAAAATTTCCATATCGGTTCAAATTATCAGCAAATGTTTTCAATAAACTTAATAATATTTATTTTATACATAAATAATAAGTTTTTTTTTTTTTTTATTTTTTATTTTTTTCATTGTTATTAAATTGTTATTGTCACCCAAAGGCTGTACAATTTTCTCACCAAATTATAATAAATTCAATGCAAATTTCTTAAATTATAGTGAAATCATTTGAATATGTTAATAATAATTGAGTAAATATTATGTATAGCATGCTTAATTTTTATATTAAAGTAAAATAGTATAATAAAATTAACAACCTTTACTTATATATAAAATATATTTACTGAACTATATTTTTTCTCTTTTTTTATTAAAAATTAAACTTAATATTTAAATCCTTTTGCTATTGCTTTAAATTCTTGAATGCCTGCGATTTTATGATGAAGAGATAAGCGTTTATCGTTAGGTTTCTATTTTTAAGCAAAGTACAGATGCCGCTGCTTGCTATTGCTACTCTATATTGATTGTGCTCCTCAGTGTTGCCAGAACTTTCTGGGGAAATGAAGGTAGAACGGGATATGAAAGGTATAAAAATATAAAATCGAAGTAGCTGAATGATAAATCACATTATTGAAAACGTATTTAGTTTGTTGACTAAAAAAATAATAGGGTGTTTCTGGTGTGTTGAATATAAAACAAGTAAGAAATCCCTTTGCCTACATATGCATCCATACACACACATATTCATACATACACACAGTTCTGCACGTACTTAGTCATTGCGCGCACCTTTTAGCCCCCCACGATCTATAGCGCAGTACTTAATGTTGTATAACTTTCGTGTTTATTGTTCAATCTTAACGAAATTCACAACGTAGATGAAGAATGATATACTTAATATGTGTGCGTAAAAGAAATTTGATCGGTTAAAAATTGTACTTATTAACCGATTTTTTCGAAATGCGGTGGTCAGGGCAGGAAATTCGAAAATCAAAAACAAACTCATATAACCTACGAACATAACAAATCTAGATTTCAAGTTTGGTTGCTCTAGCTCTTATAGTCTCTGAGAAACAGGCGTTCATACAGACGGACAGACGGACAGACGGTCAGACGGACAGACAGACAGTTGGACAGGGCTAGATCAACTCGTCTTGTCGTCCTGATTCAGAATATATATACTTTATGGGGTCTCCGATGATTATTTCTATGTGTTACATACTTTTCGATTTTGCACATTTCCAATAGCTCCGTTTTGCTTCTTTTTTACAAAAAGGCAAAGGGGCTAAAAATAGAGAGAACTGAAATTATTTGGCTTAATGGAACGTCAAAAAATCAACTTGATTTAGGCTCATTGCGATTAATCGTACCCCAATCAAAGCATTGCCAAAGTGACAAGCTGCAGTTGCAGAACTATTGATAAATATGTAGAGTACTCAGAGGCATAAGGATATAATTTAATGATAAGGAATGTACTATATGTTGTGGAATTTCAAGAGAGAAATTGCAGAGTTGCCAACGTCTTTAGCCCCTTTTCCTTTACATGTATTTTGTATGGACAAAAGAAATGTTGTTGCCATACAGTAAATACATTTATATATAAGTTTTAAGAGTTTTTGAAAATATTTTCGTTATATATATATAAATATAAACAATATATATATATTTCAATATTATTTTATTTATTTTTTTGTTTAATTTATTTTCTATATTTTTAGCCCCTTTGACTTTTTGTAAAAAAGAGCAAAGCGGAGCTAATGGATTTGTGCAAAATCCAAAAGTATGTAACACATAGAAATAATCAGAAGAATCAGGACGACAAGAAGTTTGCTTCTGATTTATCCATTTCTTCCCCTGACCACCGCAATTCGAAAAAATCGATTATTAAGCACAATTTTCAACCGATCAAATTTATTTTTGGCACACATCATAATTAGACCACTCTTGATCCATGTTGTGGGTAAGATTGATGAAAAATCTCGGAAGTTATACATCATCAAAAGTGGCGTTATGGGCCCCGGGGGGGTATAATAGTGCGCACAAAATAAGAGCTTGAGCAACGAAATTTGGAACGTAGATTTGTTATGTTCGTACGCTATACGAGTTTGTTTTAGATTTTTCAATTTCCTCCCCTGACCCCCGCAATTTGAAAAAATCGTTTATAAGGTACAATTTTTAACCAATCAATACATATTGAGTAGATCATTCTTCATCCACGTTGAGAATTTCGTTAAAATTGAACAATAAACACGGAAGTTATATAACATTAAGTACCGCGGTATAGAGCGTGGAGGGCTAAAAGGTGCGCGCAATGGCTAAGTACGTGCAGAACTGTGTCTATGTATGAGTATGTGTGTGTATGGCTGTATATGTAGGCAAAGGGGCTCTCGTAGTCGGGTTCACTCGACTACAGACTTCTTACTTGTTTTGTTAGATTTCTTTATATTTGAAAATTTTTTTCGTTTAAATTTTTGAAATTTCTTTTAATTTTTCAGTTGAGCATTTTATTTAAACTCCTGGAAAATTAATAATAAGGAACTTATGGAACTTCTGCTTGATTCAAAAAGAGATGAACAAGTATGATTATTCTCAATCAAGTTGGAATCTCATCATTTGTTCTCTAAAGCTCCATTGCATGCAATTACTTCATGATGCACACAATATATAAACAAAAGTAATAGATAGAGAAAAAAAAAATGTTTAAGGTAAACCAAAGTAACCTTAACATTAAACTGAAAAACAACAGTCAATAGGAAAACATTTTGATATAACTAATTGAGAATTATAAGCTATGAATTGCTTTTTCATGTTGTCATTGCTTGCAATGTCATATTTCGCTTTCTTGACAATCCCTTTGTTTTGAAAAATAATAAAAAGGGAGCTATTGACTTTGTGCAAAATTTAAAAATATTTAATAGAAATAATCAGCTGAGAGTCCATAAAGTCGGATACACACGACTACGACTTACTTCTTTTAGTATGATTCCCTTAAAATATGCTCCTGATATTACAAATTTATTAATACTTTGAATTCCCAACTTGTTTAAGCGGAATGCCATTCAGTTAGGACTTGTGGTTCTTGATTTTGCTTAGGGTAATTCCCTCAAGGTTGTCTATAGTCATTTCTACTACAGATTTGGTAACACTTTGACTGGGTCTGACTATGGCTGTGTAGATTAAGAGAACCTACCAAATTTGGGCCCAGGAAAGGTGACAATGTATATAGACAAAACTGAAAAATGTAGCTCAAGGCCTTTGCAGCCAAAGCTCCTCACTCAAGCTTATAAGTTTACTTATAAGCTCGTACCAAAAAAAAAAAAAAATAAAAAAAATATGAATAAAAAATTTGAAAAATTGATAAAATTAAAAAAAAACAAGTAAGAACTCTGTAGTCGAGTGTACCCGACTACGAGAGCCGCTTTGCCTACATATACAGCCATACACACACATACTCATACATACACACAGTTCTGCACGTACTTAGCCATTGCGCGCAATTTTTAGCCCCCCACGCTCTATAGCGCGGTACTTAATGTTATATAACTTCCGTGTTTATTGTTAAATTTTAACGAAATTCTCAACGTAGATAAAGAATGATCTACTCAATATGTGTGCGAAAAGAAGAAATTTGATTGGTTAAAAATTGTACCTTATAATCGATTTTCGAATTTCGGGAAATGGAAAAATCAGAAACAAACTTGTACAGCGTACGAAAATGATAAATCTAGGCTTAAAATTTGGTTGCTCTAGCTCTTATAGTCTCTGAGAAACAGGCGTTCATACGGACGGTCGGACGGACGGACGGACGGACAGACGGACGGACGGACGGACAGACGGACGGACGGACAGACAGACAGACGGACAGACAGACGGACAGGGCTAGATGAACTCGTCTTGTCGTCCTGATTCAGAATATATATACTTTATGGGGTCTCCGATGATTATTTCTATGTGTTACATACTTTTGGATTTTGCACATTTCCAATAGCTCCGTTTTGCTTCTTTTTTACAAAAAGGCAAAGGGGCTAAAAAGGAGTCCGCACTTCTAAAATTTTGTACCTTTTTCAGCTATTTACGTTAAGAAAAATATCATTTCTCAAAATCCAAGTAGTTAGAATTCCGGCTAATAGCACTTTACAATTTTTAATAGCATTTCCACTATTAAAATAGGTAATTCTAGCAGCTACAGTTAGCTAGAGTCCGGCTAGCTGAAATGACAACGCTGGTGCTCTTCTCCTTCGAAACACTGGAGCAGTGTTGCCAGGCTTGAAATATGTAAATATGCTAGACTTGCAATGAAAACATGCCAAAATAAACTGAAAAATTGGAAAAGTAAGCTAAAAGATAAACTAAACAAAAAATGTAGGAAAAAATTTAAAAAATTCAATGATTTTTGATGTATAATTGTTTAAAGTACATAGGTATTGGCTAAAACAAAGGGGTCGCCAACTCTATTCCTCTCTTAAAAGGTCCCATCTTTCAAAAACTTATATGCTTTCAAGAATAAAAATATGCTAGAATATAAGCTATAAGCAAGAGCCCAAATTTTTAAGCTTTTCCACTTTGAAATATGCCAGATCTAGGATATTATATGCTAAACTGACAACACTCCATTGTAGCAGTAAACGCTGAGCATTACTTATATAAAACTAAGAACATGGTGTTTGTTTCGTTTCACTTAATGTGCAACTAGCAAATATTATAACAGGCAGAAAGAAGTTTTTCGACCTTGTAAAATATATATATTTATTATTAGAATCAATCAAATTTTGTTCATATTATTTGTTCAATCCCTGCATCTATTTTAATATATATAATTTGAAATAAAGTATTTGCTATTAGATTTAAATTTCAGTTCAGATGCAAAGTAATTGGAATTTGAGCGCATGCAATAATTGATTAAAAATAAACTTTATTCAAATTTATTTACTCAAATATTTCAATCATTTTGTGACACACGGAGCAAAATACTATACTCTATATGTACAAAATTATATATAATTATATATATATTTTATTGTATGGTAAATTAATATGACAAATATTTTTCGTGTAATTAAATTTCAATTAAAAATAAATTATATTAACAAATTAAATATGGAAAAAATGAGAAAAAAAATGATTTTACAAATTGTTAATACAATTTGTTTGTTTAATCTAATGAGTTTCAATTATGAGCACTGTATAAACAATATGGAAAAATATCACAAAATATTTAATTCAGCTTATGCAATTATTTTCTTTGAAAATACAATTTTAAAAATATATAATATTAATAAAAGTAAAAAGTACTGTCACAAAAGATTTAAAACTAGCATTTTATTTACTTAACAAGATTTAATGCTCAACACTGAATATTTAAAGTGTGTGTGTGTTTGTTTTTTTTTTCAAAATATTTTTTTTTATATGCTGAAATTATGAAACTTTATCAATTTGCTAAGCACTTTAGAGAAGACACATTTCACATTGTCATATTTTAATTAATAATTCAGTTGTGTAGAGTGTGAAACGTTTTGTTTGCCTCTCCTTATAAATCCTTTAACTGGTATTTGTTATTGTGTTTACTCAGATACGAATTGGCTTTACTGGCTGAGACCATACTAACAGACTAACAGTCTAACAGTCTAACAGACTTCTCAACTTACCAATTTGATAGCAAGCAGAGTTGGCGAGTGTTTACACAAGCCAATCTGAAGCGATTCAGCACTTGACATTTCACGCTTCATAGCGATGCCAATTGAGCACTTGAAGGATACTCTAGAAATCCAACTCCAACTCCAAGTTCAATTTCGCAAAACAAAAGCTGAAAATAAAACTACCTTAACTGAATATTAATATAGTATACCCTGTTTCTATGAGTTATATATATATATATATATATATAATATAAATATGAAATTTCTACTTAATTTGCATATACTTTTTTTTTTTTTTTTTATAAGTTTTTAGTGATTTTATTTTATTTTTTTTTTTGTTTTTATTAATTTAAGCTTTAATTTAAATAAATAAAATAAATATTTAATTTGAGTAAATGTAATTATTAATCAATTAAATTAAAGTTAATTTAAATGTAAGGAAATCATTAATTTATTTGGTTTTCCATTTTTTCGTTTTGTTATTAATTTTTGCCAAATTGAAGGGTATCTATTGGTTGGGCATTCGCTAATAGTATATATAGAATTGCTAGCATTTGGTTTGCATTGAGTTCAGGTTCTTGATTAAACATTTGTGTTATGAAATAAATACATTGCTGTGTGTGTGCGTATGTGTGTGTGTGTGTGTGTGTGTTTGTGCTTGTATGTGTACATAGTGTAGGTGTACTTACATTTGCTTTGATTGCTGTTTACTGCCTGACTGCATCCTTTTAGCCATGCAGTTTTGATCCTTTAATAGAATATTTAATTTTAATTACAAACATTTGATTTCCCACTTCAACCATCGTTGCCGCCTTCGTCGTTCCCTGTCGCTGCACGTTGTTGTTGTTGTCATTGTTGTTGTTGCCGTTGTCGCTGTCGCTGTCGCTGCTACTGCCGCAGTTGTCGTTGTTGCTGATGGCTTTAAAAATTCATGTCATATGTCTCCCTATAACAGCACCTGCTATTTCTCTTTCTATTTCTGCTTCCTCGCTTTTCTCTCCCTCTCTCTCTCACTCTCTCACTCGTACTGTCACTCAGTCTTTTTCTATCTCTTTTACCTATTACAACTACTAGTTCTACTACCTGCTCGCAGTAGTCTCCTGTGTCGGAAAATTTGCGCTGAATGGCAAGCGAATTGAATGCGTGTGCATGAAAGCCGTACATAAGCTGGCCAAGTTAAGGCAGCAGCGGAGACTGAAACGATATGAATGGATATTACTGTCAATGACGACGCCTCAATATTATAAACGAGGGTTGCTTGATTTACTTACCAACATATGTATATATAGTCAGACATGAATATATCAATTAAAAGTCTATAATTAAAAGTAATCAGTATGCTAATAACTTACAATAATTTAGTAGAGTTTATAATTATAAATACAGTGTCTAAGTATGAATGTAACGTTTGCTTAAGCCCTCGCACAGTGAATGTTTCTTTTACAGTTTCCTCTCTGTCAGCTGCTTTCTATGCTTATTTGTTGATGTTTTCGTATGCTGCACTTTATGTAGCATACCTTTTGGATGATAAGCTGTATGTTTTCATGTGTGTATATGTATGCGTGTGTGTGTGTGTGTGTGTGTTAAGGATGGATAAGGTTGGGCAAAACGATTGAAAAGTCATAGCAATGACCTTACTTTCTGTTGCTTGACTCACAAAAGAGTAAAAAGCAAACCCTTCACGCACACAAAAATGTTAAAGTAAAAAAAAAATAAGAGAAAAAAACAAAAATTGGAAATTACGAAAATGAAAAAACATTTCTTTAAATGCAATCGCTTATAATCATTTCTTTTGCTCTCTTTACAGGTGAGTAACAACAACATCTTTCTGGCACATTCAATATATCTATATCAGTTAAAAGGTACGAGCACTACTCGTTGTTTTGGTAAGTTGCCTGAGAAGAGTTAGGATGTGGCTATATAGCTATCCGGCTATCACCCTTAACTTACCTTTTTTTTTGTGTGTGTTCCATCAACATTGACGGTCATCGATTCTGAGTCAAAGTCAAAGTCCTGCAGATTTAAAGCTCTGTTTGCCAGTCGTGTTCCATTTCTCAACGTGCAGCACGTACTCAATCTTCTGGCATGTCAAACTTGCCAATGTTTTTTGCCAAAAATACACACCATATATATATATATATATATATATATATGTATGTATATATATATAGAAAGCAAAAATTTCTTTTTGATGTTTTTGCCTCTCCTTCCAGCATATTAGGGTGCTGTTGGTGGTGGTGGAATTGACGGCTTCTGCTTTGAGCACATGTCAGCTTGTCTTTTATGTTAAATATATATATACATATATATAAGTTATAAGTATGTATGTACATATCTTAACATATGTATCTAAATATTCATCCACTTAGAGGTAAAGATTTCAGCATTTCATTGGATGTAGAATGCCAATCGATTGCAAGACAATTTTATTATCAAAATTGTCCACTTTCCATCTCCATTTAACAATAAAGATTTATTTTTGGTCTTAAGGATAATATCAATAAAAATCTTTTGGTAATATGTTACCAAACATACAATTTCAAAATTGTTATATAATTTGTCTAAATTAATTAAATTTATATTTAGAGTGTCTGAAATTGATTCTATGTGATATGCATATGAATCAATATTGATTCAATTTAATAATTTGATTTAACGAAATAATAAATCTTAATTAAAATTTGTGACCTAAAATGATACTTGATATAATAGCTATTAAAAGGCCATTATAATTTTAGCTCATTTCGTAGCATTTCAAAAAATGTACTTAATAACTAAAACTATAATCCTTAGCTTAAAACTATTAAATAATTTTAATTTATTTACTTTAAAATAGCAACAAAATTTCGAAAATAATTTGTAACTTTCAATGTTGGAAGAGAGTTGAAATTTAGATTGTTCGTGTCACGCTTACATTTCAAGTATATATTATGAAAATGGTATTAAATTCATATGTTTCTATTAGCAAAACAAACAAGGACCCTTACACACACACACACACACACAGACACATAAAATGAGATACACACATGTTATCTGGTTTTTGTGTATAAAATAAAGCATCTTATAGTAAATATATGTATACATGCAACATATATATATGTATACACACACACATATATGCAATTATATATGTATATATATTTTTAATATATATATATATATACGTATGTGTGTGTGTGTAGTTATTTTCATGTATATCCATACTTGCACGTAGCTAGCTGTTGAGCTCTTCTTCAGCATAGACTGTTGCCTTTACTGTGCCATAACGAAATTACAAAGTTCCTAACTAAACAAGTTCCCGATACATAATAAACATATGGACAGAGATAGACTTACTATGTGTGTGTAAGAGAGAGAGAGAAAAAGAGAGAGAGAACAAGTGGACATAGAAGAACTGACACTGTATAAGCTGCCACAAACTTTGTACAGTCCTTGCATGGACCTTGTGTGCTAGGTATGCACTGAATATTGGCAAAAGACAAAAGGCACGTCGAGTCAGTTTGGCAGTCATTAAATTTTTCTGGAAAGTCAGTTTGACTGATGTTTTGAGTACTATATATATGGTCAATGGTATACCTCATGTACTTCTACTAGTCTGCCAATTCTATCCCTCATGCTATGCCATACTATTCTATTCCATTTCTGCCTTACACTGTCTCTATTAATATGTGTAGGTGTGAGTGTGTGTGTGTGTGTTTGGGAGGGCGTGTGTATGTGTAGACCCCTTCTGGGTTTTTACAGCTGAGTTGTTCTAATAATGCAAATACACCATAAATAAACATGCATTACACTGCACATAGCTCTCTATATAGACAAATTTATATACCCTTATTGTATTTTTAGCCCCTTTGCCTTTTTGTAAAAAAGAAGCAAAGCGGAGCTATTGGAAATGTGCAAAATCCAAAAGTATGTAACACATAGATATAATCATCGGAGACCCCATAAAGTATATATATTCTGAATCAGGACGACAAGACGAGTTGATCTAGCCCTGTCCGTCTGTCTGTCTGTCCGTCTGTCCGTCTGTATGAACGCCTGTTTCTCAGAGACTATAAGAGCTAGAACAACCAAACTTGAAATCTAGATTCGTTATGTTCGTAGGTTATACAAGTTTGTTTTTGATTTTTCAATTTCCTCTGACCCCCGCAATTCGAAAAAAACGATTATTAGGCACAATTTTCAACCGATCAAATTTATTTTTGGCACACATCGTAATTATTCTTGATCTATGTAGTGAATCTGGGTAAGATTGATCAAAAATCTCGGAAGTTATACATCATCAAAAGTGACGTTATGGGCCCCGGGGGGTATAGTAGTGCGCGCAAAATAAGAGCTAGAGCAACGAAATTTGGAATGTAGATTTGTTATGTTTGTACACTATACGAGTTTGTTTTAGATTTTCGATTTTCCTCCCCTGACCCCCGCAAATCGAAAAACTCGATTATAAGACACAATTTTCAACCGATCAAATTTAGACCATTTTTCATCTACGTTGTGAATTTCGTTAAAATTGAACAATAAAGACGAAAGTTATACAACATTAAGTACCGCGCTATAGAGCGTGGGTGGCTAAAAGGTGCGCGCAATGGCTAAGTACGTGCAGAACTGTGTGTATGTATGAGTATGTGTGTGTATGGCTGCATATCTAGGCAAAGGGGTTCTCGTAGTCGGGTACACTGGACTACAGACTTCTTACTTGTTTGTTTTGGTTTTTATTGAAAACTTTCATTGAATTTTCAACAAAAAATTATGTGAAAATCCGTATGTTTTTTTTTGTTTGCTATTGTTTTAGTTATGCCGAATTGATTATTGTTTTTTATAATGGCTTTGTTGTTGCTGTTGTTTTCCATTGTTAAACTGTTTTCAAAATTGCCAATTATGGTAAGCTTTAACTAAGTGAACGCCTGCACATGTTAGTTGAACTTTACTACAAGTATACCGTATATATTTATAAAATTACCGTTATATATATCTAAGTATATATAGCCATTGCTTATACTATTCTTGTCTGTGTTGCCTCTTTTTGCTGTTGTTCTATTTAATGTCTCTGCTTCTGTTTCTGCCTTCGTTTAGCTCATTAAATTTTTATTGCCTACTTTTCTGCTGACATGTGCACAAATTTCCATTATTTGTCATTGGTAATTGTTGGGGGGATGTTTGCAAATTGATAGATGACACACATACATATATGACTGTCAATCACTACAGAAACATTCAACTGATTTTTATAAAGTTTTCCATTTACTTCTATTATTTACCATATGCCATTTTCCTATTGAATTTCACAAAAAATAACCTAAATAACTATTCATAGAAAAACTTTTACTAAAATACTTACAAACTTACTTATAGTTCATGTTGTTCAATTATAAGTCTTGGTTGTGCTTTTTTTTTTCTTTTGCTGTTTAAGTAATGCATATTTAAAAGCAAAATTGTACTCTTGATATGATTAAGAATTATTTACCTTTAATTTTACTTTATTTATTTCCATTCAATTGACATTTTTACTAAGTGAATTTCTTTTTCTTAGAATTTGTGTTTTTCCGAGTAACATTAAAAATTGAATAGCTTCCTTTTATACCGTTGTTCATTTATCCATTCTTATTGTTTCCATACTTCACTTTAAATTTTGGATTCGATTCTTAGTACATGACACAAAAAAGATTTCAATTTTCAAAGATTTCCCCATTTAAATTAAAATTTTTAACACAAATTATACTCTTGCCCTATATAAATTTTGTAAAAATTTTTGTTTTATTTTTTTATCAATATATCAATATTAAAATGTTCAATTGAGGATATAATTTAAAAATATATTTTAGTTAAAGTCAAGTAATAATATATATACTAATAAATACCGTTAAATAAAATATGCAAAATGTACATTCGTTGAGTGTTATTGTGATTTTCTTTTGTTGTTTCATTCAATTTGTTTAGTTGTCGTTCGATTTGCTTATTGTGCAATTTTTTTATTGCCCTTGCCCCGGTATTGAGTATTTGCTTTTACCGTATTTTTTTGTTGTTACCGCCCCACCCCCCCCCCCCCCCCCCACGACCAACACCATCACACCATTTTCTGTAACGACAAAACGGAAGGGTAGTGGGTGTTAACATTTTGGGGCGTGCCCCACATGCTGTGCCATATACAACAACAATAGCATATAAAACAGAAACAACAACATGTCGATAGACATACTAACTGCCTGCTTGGTTGCCTGGCTGCTGCTGTTGCTGTTGCTGCTGGTGGCGCTGCTGTCTCAGCTGTGGCACAACCTTGAGTCGCAACAAACCCACTTTTTCATTTCCATTCCATGTACCCATACACCTACATATGCACACACACATACACACACTCACACACGCAGAGCTTTTCTATGTAAATTTTTATATGCCTTCTGCATGAGCCTTACGACTTTGGGTTGTTATTGATTTTTGTTGCTTTTCGTGTTGCTATTGTTGTTGTTGTTGTTATTTTTGTTTCTGGGTTTTTTTTTACTCTTCATTTCGTTTTGCTTGTGTTGTTATTGTTGCTGTTGTTGTTGATTTTATTATAATAATAATGCTGAAGAGCGCGCTGTGAGCTGTGTAAAATGAACTTGGCTTCTATGTCTCGACCATGTGTCTGCCTGCCCACACAACACACGCACTTACCCAAACGCATACAAACACACACACACACACACACACACACACACATACACACACACACACACATGGTCATATATGTCCTGTTATTATACACCTCTTATATAAACTCACGCTCACTCTCTATTTCTCTATCTCTCTGGATTTTATTACATATTGCTATTAATGTAGGTAAAGTTAGCTATATATATATATATATATATATACATATGTATGTTTAGTACTTGCAAGGTTCTCAGTATCCCTAGCACTAACACAGGACACGCAGCATCTCATTAAAGTTCCTGGCAGTGAGTTCAACATGTTATTTCAATAAGTAAGAAATGCGGCAAAATTTCCCTCAAACCAATAATTTCTTTCTTACTTTTCCTCTGCAAGTTTTTCCACCAATTTTCAAAGCATAATGCTTATGAGAATTTATTTAATGGCATACAAGCCATACATACCATACATACATATTCACACATATTTACACACTTATACACTTTTATACAGCAACCGTGCCATAACATTTCCCTTTGTCCTTCGGCATCCTTCGTATGGCAATTAGTTTAAGCATGATAAAAATTGTTGTCCAGTTTAGTTAGTTGCTTGAATTGCTGCTGCTTCAATTTTATCAGCTCATTTAATGCGATTTACCTACACACAACTAAACAGTTACACACACACACATACACACATGTATATTTGTATTACAGTTTCTGTTGGGCAACTAATGAAGTTACCAACATCGTTAGCAACTTGCCTCTCGTTTGTCTGTTCTTCTGCTACTTAAAACAAAACATAGTAAAAACATTATAGTTGGCTGTAACCGACTATGTAGAGCACTTTACCACTGTTAACACATACAGCTGTATACACACACATATACAGTTTGAACTGTATACTGTGTCTAAAACTAATCGCAAATTGGATCTATCTCTGAGAGGGAGAGGCTCCTATGGACGGGGAGGGAAGCAGACAGTGGATGTATATCACTGGTTGGTTGCTATAGCTGATACTATTCAAGAATATATATAGAATATATAAGATGCTTTCTTCTGCTTGCTATATGCATTTGCTTTTTGCACTAATATAATCCCTAGGCACTGCAATAAACAAGGATACCTATTCTTGCTTGACTGGCAAATATCCTTTTTATGCATTAAACAGAGTATTAAGAGTTCTTTAAATCACACAAAAATGAAATCCTTTTTAAGAGTTTTGCCTTGTTGACAACACATTGACAGTAGTCCTTGTTAATGTCCTTAATTGTATGCTTCTTTTAAGCTTAGAAAAAAGTTTGACTCTCTCAGTCATTGAAGTTCTGAAAACATCTTTTGTTACGAAAATTTGTAACAAGTATAGGGTATATTAAGTTGAAATAAACTTTCAATTAGGTAATTATGTGATTTGTTGTTCTCTCTCTCTCTCTCTCTCTCTAATTCTCTCTTTCTCTCTTTTTCTGTATCTTTTTGTCTGTTAGAGACACAAGCCGATTGCCTGACCGCTGACTGAATCAATAAGTTTTCAGCTGCTTAACGACAGAAAGTTTTTCATTGACTGCAAAGCATATAAATTGCTGTTGTTGTTATTATTCTGGTTATTGTTGCTGTTGTTGTTGCTTTTGTTGCTTTTAGATTCAAGTCAGAGTTATTCGTAGAGTTCTACATAATTAAGGATTGGATTATTTTTTTTTCCAGTTGTACCTAGAGTTGGCTTAAATGAGAAAACTTTTCTGTCACATTAAAGTCAGTTAGTTAGTTAGTTTGTTGGGTTATCAGTTAAAGTGTATTTATTATAATTAAAGCTCGTTTATAGTTTTTAACACTCACTTTTAATAGATAAAAAATGTTCTTCAATGTGTATCAAGTAAGCTTTAACTTTTATTGTATTATTTTGCAGTATATGAAACAGTTTGTTTTAAATAGGAAAAAGCTCATTGAAAGCTGCTTAATATGAGATTACAATTGGAGTTAAACTATCAGATTAAGTTTTGAGAAAAGCTTAAAGCTTCATTTTATTTTATCTTAATATAATTTAAAGCTGCTAATTAAGTCTAAGCTTGAAGTTTGTAGCAAATATCCTTAAGCTCTTCAAGTATAAAACAAAAGCTTCTCCTTTTTGATAATATTTCTCACTATATTTTAGTTTATATTTTTTGTTAAAATAATGAACTTTTTTAATCTTTGTCGGTTGGCTTTAAATAAATTGCAATTAAAACTTTCAAATGCAATTGAATGCTCATTGACTGTTCAAAGAAGTCATAAAAATTTCAATATGAACGCAACTAATACAATTGTTTTATATATATATATAAATAAATTATACTATAATTGAAAGCTGAATTTTGGGCAGAGAGCAATATAATTAAAATTTCTTTGGAGCTCTTTCAATTGCTTTCATTCCATCCATCCACCTATCATTATGGTTGTCAAGGCTTTTCTTTTGCTACACGAATTCAAAATGCGAATTTGCAATCAAAGTTTTTGTCAAAGTTTTTCGCTTTTCACTTCACTAGCAGATACTATCTGCAATTGGGGAAAACCTTTTTTCTTTATTTTGAGTAAATCCATTTATTAACGAACTCAATTGAAAATTAATACAGTTTCTTTTTCTATATAACGAGAAAATTTAATGTATATTATATATATATATATATATATTTATATATATATAGGAAGGAAGGTAAATGAATAACTTAGAGAAAAATAAAATGATTAACAAAAAAAAAAAATCTGGTAGCATTTTATAAAGACATTTACAGACGAAGACTTACGCATAAATACGCAGCTATAGGGATGATACTGTTTGTTAGTTAGGGGATTGTGGGTTGGATGTTGGTGGGCTGTGAACTGAGGGTGGTGTTGGTGGCTCGAAGATGTAATCATCTGCAGCTATTACGAGTATCTTGGTGGCAACATTTTTTGGGGTACCATTGAAATTTATGCAAAGCACAGCAAAAATAGTAGAAAGTGGGAAAACGACAGATATAAAGAAAGAGAAAAAGAGCGAGAGAGAAAGAAAAAGGAAGAAAAGATATATAAAAGCATTACAAGTGAATGCCAGTGGGTGAGTCTTGCGGGTTAGGTCTGAGTTGGTTGTGCTCTGCTGTTGTTTTGCATTCCTGTGTGCTTCACTGAAACTATAAGAGCAACAACAACAGCAACAACAACAACAACAAAAGCAAGAATATCAGCAACAAAAACAATAGAAACAACAAAAATAAGAACAACAAGAATAGCAGCAAGTGGAAACCAGTTGGTAAGTCGAGGCAAAAATTGTTTGAAATCTCGCATAAATTGCTTGGCGCATAAAAGTATGCAATAAAAATCACAACAAACATGTGCCAGCTACTCCCTCTTCATACTCTTTGCTATACTTCATCTCAACTCATAGTCACAAACACTCACAACAATTTCTTAAGTAGGGTGTTGCTGGTACATATCTTACCTGTTTATTTCGGCACCCACCGATAACCATTACCAAATATCAAATGCCAAATGGCAAATGGCAATTGGGAATGGCAACGACAAATGGCGACACGCAACAAAACTTTAAAAACTATGCAACATTGCGCGTAATACTTATTGTTTGACACCCCCACCCCTTACCCTACTCACGTACACAGGACAGCACGCAGCGCTTTTGTTCCGCGTAACAATTCCTTTCCCACCAACCTTACTCCCCCCTCCCCGACAGCATCATTCAGCTGTTGTGAAGTCGTCACGGGTTCATGGTCTTCCCTTTGGAGCTATGCTTTAGTGACGCTGCAAAGCTTTTAATTAAAGCATTTGCATTTAATATCAGATACACACATATATACACACATATATACACACATACACACACACACCTGTGCGGGTGTTTTGGCCACAAGCGCGCCACAAGTTATGCAACAAAAAATGCGAAGCACACCCCATACAATCCCATGTCCCTGCATGCCATGCGGCAACTAAGAGATTTCCTGCCTGCCATTTACCCTACTCCCCTGCATTACTGTTTATACCCAGCATATTACAACTTAACATAGGGTATACATAGCTGCAACATTTACATGAAAAGAATAGATACTCGGCAGCTACTGTTCAGCTTTACTTCTTGTAAAACGGTTTCAATTTAATTTAATATAATTAAGTTTTTGCTCAGTTAAGGTATGAATTGAAATTACAGGGTAAACTATAAGTTGATGCAATACAATAACCACATACTTACACGTTTTTTCACTCGAGTTTTTTGCGTGCTCAGGCAGCGCGCGCTTTTGTGTTTTAATTGATTTTGGGTGTGTGTGTGTGTGTATATATGTGTGTTAATGTCTTGGTGTACATGTGTGTGCGTGTGTAAGTGTGCTAATTTTATGATTTGAATAGTTGTTCGTGTTTCTTCATGTGCGTGTGTGTGTGTGTGTGTGTAATTCTAAAGGTGTGCCTGTGCGAGTGAATGTGTGCAATTAAGTCAAAAGTGCACACAGCAATGAAGTAACGGAAATTGCAATTGCTGTTGAGTGCTGTTGAGTGTCCATTCAATGATACGCTACAGAGTGTGCCACATAGTATATATTGCGTTGGCCAAGTTATAATAGTAGTATAGTGAAAGTATTTGCTGATAAGAACTTGAACAGCTAACAAAGGCCTAAACAGAAATGATAATAATCGATGATAATGCATATAGCATACTAGTATTAACTGCACAGTAAGCATTATAAAGCAACTCTCAACTGAATAATCTAGCTACACACACACACGCTCATACACACATGTGCTATGTGTTTAATATAAAATCGAAATTATTTGAGTTTTGTGAAGCAGAAACTGTTAAGATTAAGCGCTGAAGGACGATACGAGAAATGTGGCAGAAGCTCCCTCGTAACCTCTGTTTGGCTTGAAAATTTAAAATAATATTTTTATATATAAATATATATATGCTACCTTAAATATGTATTTTGGAGTGCAAAAGGACGCTAAGGATATGCCAATAAATTTGATCCTTTTAGCAACAATTTGCAGTAAAAACTGATATATGTGTTTATGCACGTATGTTGAATTATTTTTGGATTTATTTAATTGTATGCAGTTAGTAGTTGCAATTACTAGCCCAATTACTACCCCAATTATTGTCAATTACTTTAACTACTTTATTCACTTGATACATTTGCATTTTTGTTGTTGTTGTTTAAGCAGTTGCAATCATTTAATCAAATTCAATTTGGTCGCCAATCAAATGATTTGCCAATTTGCAGACAGTAGCTACAACATGTTCATATTCCTATCTGTCTCTCTCTCTCTATCTAACACATATGCAATATATGTAAAAGTTATGCTATCTCTTTCACACACTTACTCAATCTCTTTCATTCACTCATTAATTTCTGTAGCCTGTCTACATCCCTAGCACAAAAATTGGCACTGCAAATTGCCATATCGAATGTATCTTCTCTCTCTCTTTCTGTCTCTGTGATACTCTATGACATGTATATATGTAGAAATATATATATATATATGTGTGTGTGTAGCTAATACATATGCATATTTATCTGAAGCAAAGACATCTGCAGATGCCTGTTATGTTGTCCGGGAGCAATCGTTGTTGTTTGGTGTCATCACCTGTGTTGACTGATTGACTAAGTTCAGTTGGCAGACGCCAACTGTCGACTTTGTTGTTTATATTACTCAATTGTTGTTGCCTCATTTGTATAGTATTATCAGACACACACACACACATATATATACTCTAAATATACCTGAAACGTATGCTGTAGGTGTCTAACTTAATTGCAACTGTCTGCCTGGAATGTCGCGTGTGTTTATGCATATATGATATGCAAATATTGTGGTATCACACACACACACAAACACGTGCACATAAGCACAAACTCATACAGAAGCATATATATATGTATATATATATATATAAACCAAATTAGATTGCTTACGTTTTGGTTAACCTTTAGCAACAATTTGGACCAAACGAAAATTTCTTTAAAGTAAAATTTTCTTTTGGATTTTGTTCTTGTAAATTCAATTCGGAATTTTCAATAACTTTAAATATATTGCTTTAATGAAATATTTGTAGTTTTTCACTACGCTAGAGCCACATGAACTTGTAATATACTAAATACTACTTTTTACATGCCTTATGCTATATGCATGACTGAGTTCTGGTTATTTCTAATAACTGGCTTTACACATCTGTTACTTGTTGCCTGGCCTATTACCAAATACATAAACTTTAACTTGTACTGTGTGTTATTTTCGGTATTTGTATGCCTCTGTGTGTGTGTGTGTGTGTGTGTGTGTGTGTGTGTGTGTAAAAGGAGTAGTTGCTTAGAAGTGCTACTTTCAGGCTTACAAATCCTACTGGGTGTGGGAGGCGACAGTTGCTATGTTCTGGCTCTGCCTTGTACTTGTATGCTCGTAATTTTTGTAGCTACTTAGTCGTTAACACACACACAGACACACACACATACTCATATATATATATATATATATATATATATATATACGCAAATAAACACAGACATATACCGCACAAGCAAACACACACACAGACAAACACATGAACACACCTCAGCAAGCAGAACAACAAGAATTTATACAGCACATTTGCTTAATTTATATTTATAACTTTTCGCACACAAACGCGTGTAAACTCTGACGGAAGAATCCTCTTCAGGTCTTGTATACGTGCCTGTGTGTATGTGTGTGTGTGTGTATTTTAGTGTGCTTGTATGTGGTGTATGTGCGTTTGTCTTTAGCATTTGCATAATCGCTGCCAATGAGTGCATGCAACTGGCAAACCGCCCATTGCAGCCATCCCCAATTCACACGCTACTCGCACTTAGCTTGGTTTTCCCTTTGGGAAGTGTTGGGATTTTCTTTTACCCCGTTTTTTGCCATTTTTTCCATTTTCCCATTTTTTAATTTTTATTGCTCCATTGTACACAATTTATAATTGCAGCTGTTATGCGTTTGACTTAAATATCCTTCTGATCTCAAAGTGCAATCAAGCGGCTCAGGGAATCAATGGGGTTTCCTAGTTAAAAGCTCATTATCCTTTACAGTTTGTGTTTCAGCTTGCTAATGATGAATCTGATATGTATATATATAATTTTATTTAAATTTGCAGGCTCATTTGTTATTTACTTGACGTTGAGGCTTTGCCAAAAGATTTTCAACTTGAATTTCTCAAGCCGCGCTTATAAGTATGCTACATTTTATTTATTTGTTGCAGAACTTTTTTTTTTTTTTTTTTTT